>ML686012.1:612310-718809 GCA_007922175.1 Pelusios castaneus
AAAAGGATAGAAACGAGTAAAGGCCGAGAGATGGAAAAAGGGAGCGGAGTTGTCACCAGAAGGGAACTGAGGGCTGGGTTGGGGGCGGGCGCGTCTTAGGAGCAAAGCCCTCCTCAACGTAGTTTGGAGACACAGGGTCAGTGTAGACGTGGTGTTGCTGGTTTTTGGGACTATCCCACAATGCCCTACACTGGCACCATGATCCGAGCAAGTGCTCCACTCCTGGTGAGCGCCGGGCTCCGCCGAAGCAGAATCACTGGGTAGACACGCGTAAGCATTGTGATCGCTGCAGAGTCTGGCCGACGTAGGTTGGCTGAAGTTTGTGGCGCAGACATGACCTACTAATCCCTGAACATAAACCTTAAAACAAGAAGCTAATACTAACACTAAACACTATCCCTTAAACCTAAGCCATAAATTCATACCTGGACCCCAAATCCTAACCATACAATCAAACTGCTAACCCCAAACCCCCAACTTTTACTTTACTCCTAAGTCTTAACCCTGTTCTTAAATCCTAACCGCTGCCTTCCAGTCATTTTCTGCTTCTTTGATCTGCCGCACCAGAACGAGAAACCAGCCATAGTTTGTTTTCTGGGAAAGGCAGACGTGTTTGTTTGGATTTCGTTTGTCTTGATGCCTGATAAGAACAAAAACGCAGGCAACAGCCTCGTTGATTGCTTTTCTGATCTGGCAATTTCGGTGAGAATTTAATAGACGGGAAAGGGATAACGTATCTCTTTCTACAAACAAACAGAGTCCCGTGGCACTTTTAAAGAGTAACAGATTTATTGAGTGCATGAGCTTTCGGGGGAGAAAATCCCACTCCGTTCTCTGCACTAGACTAACACGGCTACCTCTTTGGAACTTGAATCTCTCTTTATAAATCCTTGGCATGCCCACATCTTGAATCCTGGGTGCAGCTCTGGTCACCTTGTCTCCAAAAAGATACATTGGAATTGGAAAAAGTATACCAAAGGTAGCAAGGGGTAATAGCTTCCGTATGAAGAAAGATTAATAAGACTGGGATTTTTCAGCTTGGAAAAGAGATGACTATGGTAGGGATGCCCCGAGGGCCATTTGTTGTCTGGCCCCAGTCTGGATGGAATATGGAATGATGCAGGAGTGAATCAGCTAGTTGAGTGTGGGCCACTAGAACTGAGCTGTCAAAGAACTATTCTCACTTGCTGGCACGACCGAAACTGTGGGAGCAGCTTTCCATGCCCCAGCCACAGGCTGAAGGAATTGTGAGTAGAACAGCTGCGGACATTGCCCCCATGTTCACCTACACAGTCCGGGTGACCACCGGGCAGGGGCTGGCAGCCAGCACCTACAACATTATCTCGATCACGTTGGTGGGAGCCGAGGCAGAGAGCTCTAAGCAGCAGCTGAATCGTGAAGGCAAGGACTTTGCTCCTGGCGCTGTGAGTATAAGTTCTTCCTCCCTCACAGTGACTGTCCTCTGAGGATCTCCAAGGAGGAGATTTTCTAGCAAAAGGCTTGCAGCTCTGCATTGAGGTTCTGGGCTCTAATCCAATCTCATGCTTCAGGGCTTCACTTGGTTTCTGCAGGGGTCAGGAAGGATCCCCCTTCCTTGTCCCTGATAAACAACTGAGCACTGGCATTCTGGTTTTTTTCTTCCCCACCTTCCCCTGCAACATCTGAGCTAATTTAGCCGGCAGAAAGGATCACAGGATTCACCCCAGACATGGGTGACTCCCGGCCCTAGCGCATGGGCCCTGTAGATCGCAGCCATCTGCCATGCCCCTTGATATATGCTGCATCGCTGCTCTGATTCCCTGGGCCACTTCCCCACAGACCTGCTCCCTTCCTCACCCCAGCTTCCGGGCCTTGTCCTGCTGGAGTGCCAGCAATGAGTCTAGGGTGTCTCCAGATGAAACTTTTCCCCCACCTATAGGCTTTGTCTCTCATGTAAATGCTCTTGTGTCTAATAAGGGCTGAGCTCATCCTGAAGGCTTTTCTGCACTCTTAACATTCATAGGGTCTCTATCCCGTGTGGATTCTCTCATGCCTAATAAGGTGCGACTTCTGAGTGAAGCTTTTCCTGCATTCACTGCATTTGTAGGGTCTCTCTCCTGTGTGGCTCCGCTGATGAGTAATAAGGTCTGAGTTGAAATTGAAGCTTTTCCTGCACTCACAGCATTCATAGGGCCTCTCTCCTGTGTGGATTCTCTGATGCATAATAAGGTATGAGCTCCGAGTGAACTTTTTCCCACACTTGCAGCATCCATAGGGTCTCTGTCCTGTGTGGATTCTCTGATGATTAATAAGAGTTGAGCTCTGTATGAACTTTTTCCCACATTCACCACATTCATAGGGTCGCTCTCTTGTGTGGATTCTCTGATGATTAATCAGACCTGAGCGCCGAGTGAACTTTTTTCCACACTCACCGCATTCATAGGGTCTCTCTCCTGTGTGGATTCTCTGATGACTAATAAGGGCTGAGCTCTGAGTGAAGCTTTTCCCACACTCATAGCATTCGTAGGGCGTCTGTCCCGTGTGGATCCTCTGGTGACTAAGAAGACCTGAGCTCTGAGTGAACTTTTTCCCACACTCATAGCATCCATAGGGTCTCTCTCCTGTGTGGATCCTCTGATGACTTAGAAGGGCTGAGCTCTGAATGAATTTTTTCCCACACTCATGGCATTCATAGGGTCTCTCTCCTGTGTGGATTCTCTGATGGCTAATGAGGTTTGACTGATGATTGAAGGTTTTCCCACACTCACTGCATTCATAGGGTTTCTCTCCCGTGTGGATTATCTCATGTTTCATAAGGTCTGAGCGGCTACCCAAGTTTTTCCCACACTCAGGGCATGCGTGTTTTCTCTTTCTGGTAGATATTCCCTGCTGGGCTGAGGTTTCCTTGATGTTGCTGTGAGTTCCCCGATAATAAATGGATTTGCCCACTTTCTCACTGGGGTGGTTTTTCTGCGCTCTCTCTTGCTTTTGTTGATCCTTACAGGTTTTTCCCAAAGCAGGATGCCTGGTCAATTTCTCTTTGGATCCTTGTAATAATTCCCTGAGTGATTCCACTTTCTCTGAATCTTCCTGCTGGGGAGTTTGTTTCTCCTTCTTCCTCACCACGCCATCACCTGCTGGGACAGAGGGAGAAATCTTAGAAACAGGGGTGGAAAAGGTGAAAAACAATTCAAAAGTGAAGCTAGAGACAGAAAAAGAAAACCTAGCAGCTGGATTCTCCACTTTTCTATAGGGGAGAGAGGTGGGGAGCATTTCTGTCTGCAGAGCTCAGCGAAGGCAATGAGCCACTAGGAATCCTCAGGGGGGCAGGCAAAGGGCTGAGAGGGGGTGTGTGGGGTACGCTCAGTGTTTGAGTGTCAGCCAGGGGTCAGGAACTTCTGGACACCAGAACACCAGTTTTGCTTAGCAAAGAGAAGACATTCGACCTTGTGTGCTCTGTCCCTAGAGAGTTCTGTAACAGGGGAGGGCAGTGTGTCATTGACATGTTGGGGTGATGCTGACACAGGGCAAAGTTAGGGTTGCATTGTGGGGGTGCCGTGAACCTTCTCTCTTCATCTCCCCTTCATTATTAGACGGGAATCCTCACCCAGCGAGGTCACCACCTCGTAGTTTTCCTGCATGACGTCTCTGTAGAGGGCTCTCTGAGCGGGGTCCAGCAGAGCCCACTCTTCCTTGGTGAAATACACAGCCACCTCTTCAAAGGTCACCAGCCCCTGAAAGAGCAAGAGTCCACCACTCCGCACCTGCTGCCCACACCGGCCCCATTCATACAAGAATCACATGGGAGCTTGGGGAGGTTCGTAGTCGAGTCTAACCAATCAGAAAATCCAGGGAATATCAGGACAAGGGGACAAAAAGAGAGCCCCTTGTCTCTCCCAGCCAATCCATCACACATTAACTAGCCAAAGACTGATCCAGGAGATGCAGCCCCTAGCAGGGGCCAGGGAGAGCCCCAGGGAGAAAGCCCAACACCCTCTTCTGGAGGAGCATTTCGCCTAAGCCTCGCTGGTGTGTTCCCCTGCAAATCTCATAGCAGTTGCTGGTTGGTCAGGTCAGGCTCCAGCACTGGGTGTCTGTCAGTTTTCCCAGCCCCATCTCGGTGGCTTGTTTCCTGTTCTACAAATCAGGGCATTTCCCCTCCCAACTGCATGGGTCTGTTCCTAGAATCTAAGCCGCGTATTAAACAAAGCCCCAGAGCTCTGCAACCCACAAACCAGACTGCCCAAATGTTCCCATCTCCTGTGTGTGTATTTGCTGCCCCTCCTCATCCAGCAACGCCCCCAGTAATCCCTACCTGATCTGGCTCCTCTGCAGCCATTGCTCTTGGCTGTCCCGTGGGAAGATGGGAGGAGAAGCAGGGAAACACGGATGTCCTGCGGCAGGAGAGGGCAACTGTGGCAAAGTCGGAACAGATTCTAGTTAATTTCACAGCAGGATTCCTGTCCCCCAGCTCTTTCCCTGGGGACAGATGTTGTGGACTCTATCCTGTGTGGAAAATACTTGATCCCGTTACTACAGTGTAGACCTGGCCCCTCCTGCCAGGCTCAGCCCAAAGAGACATTTTGAAGCCTCCCCCATAACAAAGTCTCTGAACAAACTGCTAGAAAAGAGCCCAATCAAACGGTCCCGGCGATGTCCATGGGAACGCTCACTCCACTCTTCCCCCCCTCTGTGCGCTGTCGCTGAAAGAGAACAGCCATCGCTCCCCACCCCAGAGGCAGCCGCATCTTCAGGCTCCCCCAGACTGACCCCGCTGACCCTCAATCTCTTTTGGGGAATGACTAAGGGTGACAATTTCCACCTGAATGAGGCCAAACAGCTGCTGATAAAGTGAGGGAGAAACCCCAAATCAGGAGTTTTTAATTGCCTTTTGAGGTCCATGGTGAAAACAGGGTAAAGTCTGGGGATAGGCAGCCAAAAATTGGGGGGAAATGGGGGATCATCTGCCTGGATTTTATATCCTGAGGGGATAATGGGAGAGAAAAGGGGCAGAATTACAGAGAATTGGTGCCAGTATTTAAAAGGGAAGTGGCTCAAACAGGGAAAAGCTGCCCCACACCTGAGAGATACTGGCCCATCCCCTGCGCTTTCTCACTCACCTGGCCTCTCTACTCCGGGGTTGAGGGTGGCGGGGCCCTGGGGGGCTGGAGACCCTCCCAAGCCTTCCCAGTGGGGCAGCAGCCCCCCATGTTCCCCGATCCCAGGGAGGCAGAGGCGGCTGATGGATCAGAAAGCCCGGCCCAGGGGCTGCCCCAGATCCGATTTCGTCTGCGCTTTGTTCTCTGCTGCCTCCTCCCCCGGCTCCCTGCTCCAGCCCCTTCCTGTGCCCTGCAAACAGGGACCGTCTCCAGTGGATGCAACTCGCCCCCCATCTCTGCTTCACGCGTGTCTGAGCCCCGCCGGGGCGTGGGTGGGTCCAGGCTTTGCAAAGTAAATTTGGAGGGGTGGGGGGCAGAGGAAAAAAGGCATGTTTGGAAAGGTGGGGAGGGGATGGAGCCGAGGGAGGGAGATTTGGGGCAGCAGAGGTTCCGGGAAATGGAGGGGGTTCCAGGTGTCCCAGGGTTTGTGCAGCACCGAGCACAATTGTGGCGAGGGTGGTCCCGAGCTAAGTCACGATCTGTGCAGCCCTGATTCTGGATGGGAGGCTGCAGGAGTCCCTCAGCCTTGGGGTGGATGGAGCGCAAAGCGCAGGGCTTGAAGGTGAGTGACTGCAGCTGTGGGACCCCATCCCTGCTGAGGTAGGGGGACCCTCCAGCTGTCTCATGGGGTTAGGAGTCCTGGTTTTCCCCCAGGCGGCCTGGGTTCAACTCCTGGTATGGGAATTGTATGGAGCTCTTGCTAACATGGATTGGTCCATGCAGCGGAGTTGGAAAGTGGTGGGAGGGGATCTCAGTAGCCATCCAAGGGGTGGAAATCTGATAGAGAACAGACAAGGGTCAGTGTGGATAGCAGGCAGGGCGGAAAGAGCCTGGGTTGGGTTTGGAGACTGGGTGAAAAGAACATACATATCCTTGTATGTTGACAGACTCCAGGCTAGGTAAGCTGGGAAGAATCTCATGTTTCCATGTCAAAATGTTTCCATCCCTACTATTCACAATGGACAGATGGGCAAAGGAGGAGAAACGCTCCTGGAGAACTTCTCGGAGTTGGACTGAAGGAATTTGCTTCGTATATTTTGCCATGTGGTGTTGATGTTTTCTGCCTTCGTGGTGACACGGCTTCACCTTCTTGAACCTCAACACCTACTGCCGTGAAATAGTTATAGGCTGGCCCCCAGCTTTTATCTGACCCCCGCCCCCATGATTTCCTGAAACTGGAAATTTTACTGGAAACAAAATAAGGGCTGCAAGGTAGACTGAATTGCTGATAGGAAAGTCCCACAGTAGCTCTGCATCTTGGGTGAGCAGATTCAATCCAGTTCCTTCTCTGTTCTCATAAAACCTGCCCTCTGGCTTACATATAAACACTGGTAAAATTCCATCCAGTGGAAGGAAAACATGACAAGTTAAGTGGATGATGTTACGGCTCCCCATTTTTTCTCCGCTCTTGGTTCATAGAGAGAAAGTAGAAGGCTAGGGTTCAAAGCTCAGGCAATGCAAAGTTTATTAATAGGCTTAATTAGACCTGAGGTGGCCGCCCCTTACAATTTATGGTCATGTCCCATTTTGAAGGGTGTTGAATCAGGGGGATTTAGGTACCACCTTTTTTTGTAGCCTGTGGGAAGGGTAGGGAGTGAGGTTAGATTCCGGCCATGACTGCCGCTTCTGTGGCTTTAGTGTTTCTTCCTTACACCCCCTTCCATTCTCTTTGCCCGTTCCCACTGATTGCTTGGGATCCAGTCGAAACACACTGACATGTATTCGGACACCAACTTAGACAGACTGTGGTTGACTCTCCCTGGGCTACTTCCTTCCCTCCCCATCCGGGGGTCTTCATCTAGCCCCATGAAGTACTCCACCAGTTAGAGTCCCAGTAGCATCCTGGTGGCTGGGTCGTCCGGCAACTTAGGCCAGTCATCCAACTCCTTGGTGTAGCAGAAGAGAGACTTCCTCATCCTCTTCCTCCTCTGGCAGGCAGCAGCTCTCTCCTAGCTGAGACAGAGGGGAGAGGGCCCACCTGTCTTTAGACTTCTGTCCTGGCCCTCTGCTTCCTACAGGGTGGGTGTGGTTTTCATGGCTCTGCCCACCAGGAGCAGCTGGTGGTTCCTCTTTCTCATTCTCTGATAGGCTACACCCCTTTGACTCCACACCCAGACAAACGGATATAACGTTTTTACTCTGCATTTTCTTCACCTATTTAACAATATCATAGCTTGGTGGAATCCAGTTCCATTTGCTCCATTTTAAATAAAACCTCTGTTATGGGTTGTTTTTTCTTTTTAGACAACCAGTTTATTGTCTTGTCTACCATTAAATAATCATTTATCGCTGGATAATTTCCACTCCCCCTGACCACTTAGGTCTCAGCTGCCAGAGAAATTATGACACCGCTTGAAGTGGAATTGACAAATGCAAGCACTGGAGCGAGACAATCTGTTCCCCAAGGGAGAAGTTGATGAGGAAAAGTGTAAATGTGGCTCTCCAGGTTCGTTTGGCCTAGGTCAGGGGTCTGCAACCTGTGGCTCTGGAGCCACATGCGGCTCTTTGGCTGCCCCCTTGCAGCTCTGGGCTCCCCCAACCACTGGGGTACCCTGCAGGAGGCCCATGCCTCGCTCGGGGCTTCCCCTAGCCACCAGGGACCCCACGGGCAGCCCATGCCAAGTTCCAGGCTTCCCCCCCCCCCGCACAAGGGGACCCCGCAGCAGAAATCCTGGCTCACCTCCCTGCACCTCCCACCAGGAGGCTACACCCATTGTGGCTCTCAAAACACTTTGTTATTGAAGGAATTTTCAAAAATGGCTCTTCTTATCTTTTGGGTTGCAGACCCCTGGCCTGGGTGATCACGTAATGAGGCAACTTGTAGCCTGAACACTTATTTAATGTATTGGGATTCAACTTACATTGGTCAGAGATAACAGGTTCTTTGCCTAGGCAGCTATGTAGAATTAATTGAGGAGCTGGAATCTGGCGAAACACACGGATACTTTATTTAGTATAGACAACTATAATTGAAATCATAAGACAGAATCAATATACATAAATATAAGAATACGGTAAATATGTCATTGTTCCCATGTATACTCTTGCAAGTAAGGAAACTATTAGAAACAAAGATGGAAATGAAAATATGTGGAACCCATCAAAAGGAAGGTCCTGATTCCATTTACGCTGGCCTGGTCTATACTTACTGGGAAATTCGGTGGCACTTGATGGCAGGTACACAAGCGACATAGAGTCGACTTCCTAAATTCTCTTCTGCACGCCATCTCCGCTATGCTGTACCAGTGAGAAATGCGCACCTGTTGATGCAGTGCAACGGGTTTTTTTTGGAGGCGATTTTATTGAATCGACCTCTAGATCGATTGAGCAGGTCTTCACTCCCGCTCCCTCGATCCGGATAAATCAGTCTGACGGCTGCAGATTTCCTGCCATCAGTGAAGACATAGCCACTGTTTCAGAGATCCAACAAACAAAGAAAAATGGCTTTTAATACCCATCTTTATGATAAAAGTGGGGCTATATACCAAATTTGATTCTTTACCCTGCTTATAATGAGGTCAGTAATTGCTTCATGTGTCCTACGGGCCTTAATATTCGTGATTTGCACTAATTCTTAATAATTACATCCATGTGACCTAACTGCTTAGAATAACAGAATTACTACCGTCCTCTGCAACAAGGAGAGTGCAAAATATCTGATTGGGGACTATCTCCTTAGACCTACTGTTTAGCTAAATCTCCATCAAAGTCTTACATGAATATGACAGGTCCTTAATATATCATGGCTAATAACCCATTCACCTATGTTCACCTACTTGCCCTCCACCACAAGATCCGACTTAAAAAGCAATGTACCCATGTTAATCTTACGCTCCTATATTGTCTAGCAAGCGTAAAATCACTCACAAGACATGAGGCAGGGTCAGAACTCAGGCCAGAACAGAGGTCAACATCTATTAGATAATTCTGACTCCTATACATGGGGTGTATCTTCATTGCACGACCAGTGCTTTTACGTCACGACAGACGGCTAAGTCCATGGAAAATCCAACGAGAATGAGGCCCAGTTGGATTTAGCTAGTTAACATCACCCCATCTCTCCCATCGGCGGCTGATGGATATTTGTGGCAGGAGGGATACTCTCATGCCCAAGACTCAAAGGAAAATGGAGTTGATAGACAGGACCATGGAAATATTGACCCACAAGGAAGGGCAATTGATAGAAGGCATAAAGGGGAGCTGAGAGAAAACAGTGAAGCAAATAGGGCAAATAACCGTAAAAGTCACTGTGGGTATTAACAAGTCTTAGGGGACCAAAAGTAAACGCTTTTATCAGCCCTAGATAGGGTTTTCCTGATGTTGATCTCCCTTGCAGATTCTCTGATGATAAATAAGGGCTGAGATCTGATGGAATGTTTTACCACACTCGGCACATATATAAGGACCGTCGTCCATATAGATTCGCTGATGTCTGAGAAGGTTTGACCGCCGAGCGAAGGTTTTCCCGCATTGATAACATTCATAGGGTCTCTCTCCCGTGTGGATTCGCTGGTGCATTATAAGGTTGGAGCTCCGAGTGAAGTTTTTCCCACATTCTTGGCATTCGTAGGGCGTCTCTCCTGTGTGGGTTCTGCGGTGTGTCACCAGGGCTGAGCTGTCAGCGAAGCTTTTCCCGCACTCCCGGCATTCATAGGGGCGCTCGCCGGTGTGGATTCGCTGATGTGTGGCAAGGTGTGAGTTCCGAATGAAGGTTTTCCCGCACTCCCCACATTCATAGGGTCTCTCCCCCGTGTGGATTCTCTGATGTTTAATAAGACCTGAGCGGCAGCTAAAGTTTTTCCCACACTCGGCGCATGTGTTGTTACTCTCCGCTGTGGGGATTTCCTGCTGGGCTGTGATTTCCTTGAGGTCCTTGCGAATTCCTGGACAATGAATGGATTTATCCGCTTTTCCCCCTGGCTGGTTTCCCTGCAGACTTGTTAGCCTGTGCAGACTCTCACTGGCTTTTTCCTGCACATTATTCCTGGACACATTCCCTGTAGATCTTTGCAATAACACCCCGTGCGGATCTGCTTGTTCAAAATCTTCCTGCTCCTTGTTCTCACTCACCATCCCATCGCCTGTTGGGACAAAGAGAGACAACTCAGAAACAGAGGCGGGAAAAGGACGGAAGAAACCAAAATAAATACCAGAGCAATGGGAGTCGGGGGGAATGAGGGGTTGAATTTCCCCAAACTCTTCCCCGTAGGGGAGAGAGAAGGGTCTCAGAGTGAAGGACAGAAAGTTTACTGAGCTGGTCCATTGCCAAGGGCATGCATGTATTAAGTGTATTCATTTGCCAATCAACCTCGCCTGCTGCCTTCACAGCTGAAAGGATCTATTGAACGATCCAACCATGGAGTGGTGTCTCGAAAACCTGCCCAGAGCTGGGACAACGTATGCCGTCGGAGGACACATACACAGCCAGCAAGAAGGGCCGGATTATCAAAGGGGTTTTAGGGGCCGGCCATAAAGGGGGCCCTGGGCTCCAGCCCCTAAAACCCCTGTGGTTAATCCAGCCCAGCCTTGCTCAGCCGGGGCAAGACAGGAACGCTGAGAGTGCTCCTTCCCTGCCGGGGCTGTGGGGTGGGCCCCGAAGCCAGCGGCTGGGCTCTGAATGCCCACCCCACACCTGGGCCAGCTGGTTCACCCCCAGGGGCAGAGTGGGGCGGGCTAGCCCCTGTTTGCTCCGCCCAGGGGGGCAGGGGGCTCACGACAGGGCCTCCGCCGCTCCACACCACGCGCCAGCCAGCCCCCCCGACCCGCAGTCTGGCCAGAGGGGGGCTGGGGCAGGCTGGGAGTGCCCTCTGGCCCCACTGGGGGGGCCCTGTGGTCAGGGGGGCCCAGGCAGGGGGGGGCCAAGATGGGGTGCAGCCCAGGGCCCCCAAGCCGATCAATCCAGCCCTGTCAGCAAGTGACAACACCAGAGAGAACCCTGAACTCAGAGAGCGCCCAAGGTCTTTGCAGGGTGGAACGAGTTCTCACCTATGCAGGGAGCAATCAGGATCTCTCTTTCCTCTAAACCCTGGAGATCTGGGTCCCAGGGCACCTCACCCGGTTCCAGCTGGGAGATCACATCAGGTCTGGAAACTGCACGCCCTGCTCAGGGAAAACACGGGAAATCAGGGGCCTTCCACGGGACATTTGTTACAAAGAAGGTTCTGTGACTTTAACCCCTGCCCATTTTAAAGCAGTAACATCCTGCAGGAAGCTACCCAGGTGCTCAAAAATACCAGATCCCCTGATTTAACGATCCCCTGTTCTGCGAGGAAAACACATATTCACGACCTAAGGGGCTCTGGTGTCCCTCCACAGAATATGAATTTAAATATCTGATAACTAGGAAATGAGGAGTTAAAGTAATGCCCCCTATGAAATGCCATCTTAACTCTGCCCCCACCCCTCAATGCTGGAGCCGGCAATAGCCACTGAGAATGGTTCAGTGTGGATGATGCAAAGGTTAACAAACTATCAAAGGAAGGGGCGGGTTCTCTGTCTCAGGAAGCCTTCAGGTCAAGACTGGAGGCCTTTCTAGAAGATGAGTAGGTAGTGAGCCCAGCATAGCAGTAAGAGGATGAAATTCTGCGCTAGATACAAGATCAGATGAGAGGATCTAATGGTCCCCTCTATAAATCTATAATAACTATGAGGAAGGACTTCTGGGACCAAGCATGCCTTGTTGCTGTGCTGGTTGGGAAGGGCGGACAATCTCCAGGACAAGAACCCAGCTTTGTGTGCGGTTACTGACACGGATTCTCATCACGGAGACTGCACACGAGCTAGCTCTCTCCAGGACACCGGGAAGGCAAGGACCCTCTAAGAGTCCTCACGGGGAGGGAAAGGGCTGACACCATTTGGCAAGGAGGAGACGGAGTGTGAGAAGCGGGGGTCGGGACCTTCTGGTCCTCATGCTGGGCCTAACCCCGAGTTGTGCCTTAGCAAAGAGAAGTCATGCGAATCTGTGCTGTACAGCCCCCCTGCTCTGTTCCCAGAGCGTTCTGTAACGGGGAGGGCAGAGCGCTACGGTGTGTGTCGTTGACCTGTTGGGGCAATGCTGACACAGACAGAGTTGCAGCGTGAAGGCAACGTGAACCGTCTCTCTTCATCCCCTTCTTATAACCGAGGGGACGGGAATCCTCACCCAGCCAGGTCACGTTCTCATAGTTCTCCCTCATGATGTCCCTGTAGAGGGCTCTCTGAGCAGGGTCCAGCAGAGCCCACTCCTCCTTGGTGAAAGACACAGCCACCTCCTCGAAGGTCATCAGCCCCTGAAAGAGCAAGAATCCAACACTCAGCACCTGCTGCCCCAGTCATCACCCCACGGGGCAGCAGGAACGATCCAATGGAAACTCTGAGAGAGAGACATCAGCTGAGTCCCATCTGCACCCAGCTCAGAGTAGCCAGGAGGCATCAAAGTGTGGGGAGAAAGAGAGAGCCCTTTGTCCCTCCCAGCAGAAAGATTGGGACCTTCTAATAGCTAACAGCTGGATGTGAGGAGCCAGGTCATTTTTCCAAAGTCCGACTGGTTGGTGGGTGTCCCGGTAGATCAACACCCTTCCCATTGCCAGGAGTTAAAGTGGAGGTAGATGGGGGTATCTCCCCTTAACCTGACTGATGGCACCACCTTCATTTTTCATAGCAGCCCCTGACTCATTGGGACAGGTCAGAGCCCCTGGCTCATCTTCCTAAACTCCAACATTTGGAGTTTGGGAAGATTTCCCAGCCAAGCCCAATGGGGTTGTTTCTTTTCCACCAACTAAGGAATTTCCCACGGGTCTGTTTCCAGGATCCAGTCCCAGGTTAAACAAACCACAGCAGGTTTGTCACACCCCATCCCCCTTCCTTTCTCCACCCTATGTATTTCCTGCCCCAATTTCACCTCCAAATCAACCCCTCCAGAATCTCCCACCTCCTCCATATTTACTGCCCTCCTTCTCCCAGGAGGAACCCACCAGCCACACCTCCATAATCTCTACCTGAACTAACTCCACTCCGGCCATTTCCCTTCCCTGTCTTGTGGGAAGATGGGATGCGTTGGAGCAAAATGTGGATGTTATTCCAGAGCCTGTGAAAACAAGAAAGGCAACCGGGGAGATTTCAGAACAGGATCTGGAAATTTCAGACTATAATCTTTCCCAGGCTCTTTCTCTGCAAACAGACATTCTAGACCAGTGGTCTTCAACCTTTTTTGGATCAGCGCCCAGTTTTTCCACATTTTCACATTTGAAATAAGCTTACCGCCCAGCTACATAAATAGTTACTTTTTATAAATGGCCACGGTCGTTACATTGTTTGTAGCGCCCACCAAAAATCACAAAACACCCACTAGTGGGCAGTATCGCCCAGGTTGAAGACCACTGCTCTAGACGCTGCCACGCAAAGAACAAAAATAGCCGAAACTCAAATAATAATACAGTGGACTTTAACTACCCAGACATCTGTTGGAAAAGTAATATGGACAAACACAAAATGCCCAGGAAGTTCTTGGATTATTCTGGGGATGACATTTTGTTTCAGACTGTTTTGGGGATAATGTTTTGTGTGCTTCGGAAGAAATAAACAGGGAGATGGCCAGTATAGAATCGATCCTAACTGTAGCTTCTTGGATGAAACAGTCAGGATCTCATTTACATCCAGAGCCATGGTATGGTCTCTCGATGCGCGTTAAGGATGGCAATATTATTCAGTCGCGTCTGTCCCATTGATCACTGGAAATAATTTTTCAGTCTTCTGAGGCTGGAGAAGGAGCGTTCGGCAGTGCAGCATGACACAGGCACGGTGAGGAAGATTCTTATCAATTTGCAATATTCTGGAAGCAAAGTGCGCAAATATTCATTCCCTTCAGTTTTTAAAAATGTTCTATTTTTCTCTCGAGCTATGTCCAAGAACATGTCTCGCTGCATTTTCAATTTCACCTTATCCAAGTCATCTGTGTAGAAGTCTGTTACTCGTTCGACTTGAACCATCTCGCTGCCTGTCGCAAATTGTTCCAGTCTCTTTCCTCACCTGAATCCCCCCTGCTTTTGCGTCTGGGGCAGCTCGCTATCCAGAGCTGGAGTTGGCACAAGAAAGGGACAGTGGGTTGGTAGCCTGTTAAAGCACCTACAAATCCAGCTGTATTATTAACATAGGGCCAGATTCCCAGGGCTTCCTGCCCATCCCCAACTCCTCCCTCCTCCGCCCCCCACCGTTCCCAAGGGGTCTCTCTCAATCACCTGGCACCTCCAGCTCAGGGGTTGTCAGCAGAGCCCAGGGCTGGCCTGTGGGGCCGGTTCCACCTGGAGAAAATGCCCCCCAACTGGCTGGGCACAGAAGGAACATTAAGGAAGGTCCCTCCCCTGCACAGATCCCAATGGGGATGCAATAGCTGGGCCCCCCTGCAGAATCTTCTTGCATTTTGCAGCACCAGGGGGACCTCTCCCTGGTAGCTCCCTGCTTTGTCCTTCCTGCCTCCTGGACTCCCTTGCTCCAGCCTCTTCCTGTGTCACTCAATACCAACCCGGACTGCAGCAGCTTTCACAGAGATTTCCTCGGATGGGAATGAACCAGCCCCCCCTCTCTGCTCCCCGTGGGCCTGCAAGTCCTAGGGTGACCGGGCGTCTCGATTTCATAGGGACAATCCCAATGTTTGTGGCTTGTCTTACATAGGTGCCTATTACCCTCCGCGGCCCCAGTCCTGTTTTCTCTCCTCCCAGCACTAGGACGCCTTTAAGAATACAACTGGGGGATGCTGCAAAGAAAAGGGAAAAAACCTGCTGTATATTGGCTTGCCAATCCATAGCAATAGAATTAGACCATTAGGGTGGGTTGCCTAACTCTAACCCGTAGCACGTTAGCTACAACCGATTTGGTTGGTTTTTACTTCTTCCCCTAATAAAGCCGCACATTTTGGGTTCTAACATCTTTTTGGATACAAGGACCCTACATAAAACCCTCTGCCCCCCAAACCCTCTGCCCCTTTTCTATTTTGGAGCCACTGCATAGGGCTCATCCTGTTTGTTTTAACTTTTATCCCCCCTGCATCTCTCTGCCCTTTCTCACCCCTAGCTCCTACCCCCCATCCCTGATTTCTCCCTTGGACCCACTCCTTCCCCGACCTCCCGCTGTTTGACCCTCCTGGGTGTTCAATTCACCCCTCCACACACACCAATTCCACCCGCCCCTCCACTCTGATTTGCCCCCTTTTTTCCTCCCTGTGATCAGCACGGAGGAGGTTGTAAACCCCAGGATTGCTGGCCAGCCCCACTTCACATAAGTGGCAGGTTCTGGGAGTCGCAGTTTGGAGCATCACGCCATAGCGGTTACTCAAACGAGGAGTCCTGTGGCACTTTCATTTGCTAGTCTGTAAAGTGCCCCCAGACTCCTTGTCTGCTGCGCTGAAACAGACTAACACGGCTACCCCTCTGGAACTTGTAGCAGTTTCTGACATCCAAGTTTCCTCTGCGAATGCACTGTAGGTTGTTTTTTTTTCTTTCTTCAATGTACGTTTTTTCCACTTTCTGGCATCTGATGAAGTGGGATTCACTCACAGAAGGTCATGTGAAAAATAAACGAGTTAGTCTTTAAAAGTGCCGCAGGACTTCTTACTTGTCCTGTCACAGTGAGCGGCTTCTCCTACCCCATCTTCTGGGCCAGAGGTAGCACGCTGTGACAGCCGGGCAAGGGGCGCCATTTAGAGAAGAGCCCGGGTGCAGTTTTGTATCACATTTTAATTTTACCAACGATTTTGCAAACCGTGTTTGCCGACAGATTGACTAGTGTATCCGGTGGATTGCTGGTCCTTGAATCTTGTGGCTTCTTCACCCTCTGGGCTGCGAGTTGCGTGTCTCAACCTTTGCCCCGCAAAAAGAATTTGGTCCGATGCTCTCAGATCTTTATCCGCCAAACCGATCTATGTCCCTTTCAGTGAGTTTATCCTATTTTGGAGACATTTTCTAGCCTTTCAGCACTGAAATCCGTTTCAGGTCTGGCAGGCAATTGCTAGATGCTAACAGATGAGCTGGGCAGCTTTGGAAGCTGAGATAAGGCACACCCACCGCAGCATCCAGCAGCCACATGAATTTCTCCACTGTGCTGCGGCTGGGGGGGCCCAGCTAGCGGCCGTGTGTGGAGCAGAGGCACCAACATTGCTCCATTTGTGGCTGCGGACGCTGGCTGCTGGTCAGGGCCTACAGCCGCAGCGGAGAAATTTGTGCTGATGTTGGGTCCTGCAATGGATGGGCCTGATCTTCAAGTGGGTGGGCCCCAGCCCACCCAGGCCCGCCTGTGGCTATGCCCCCCTGCTATGCTTGATCTTAGGCCGAGAAGCCAGGAATTAGTAGAACTATTACAGGAATTAGAAACATTAGGAATACAGGAATTCGTAGAATAAAGATCATTCGAACACAGAAATTAGAATTATTAGGAGCATCGGGATCTTTTTTTCTGGGTTATTCCATCAGGTCTATGTGCAACTGCCTCAGTCTTTTGTTCTTAGAAAGCGAACCATCATCGTCTCTTCACTTAGACTGACCACATAGCCAATGTGAAAAATCAGGGTAGGGGGTGGAAGGGTAACAGGCGCCTGTATAAGAAAAAGCTCTGAACATTGGGGCAAGCCCTGTAAAATAGGTATCTCTGGTCAATCTGTCGGCTCAGAAATAGGGCGTGTGCTTCTGGGGCAATTTTGTGTTTCTTACTTTGCATTTCCTATTCACTCAGTATCATTTAATCCAGCAGTGAGTGGATGGGCTCAAAATCATCCCCAGAAATCTCGACTGATCTGTGCCTGTGGAACCCTGGAAGAATAGGGCTGGATGGGGTTTAAAGGGCTCATCTGGGGCAGGCAAATCTTTTTCTCTTCGGGGGAGGCTTCTGTTTTAGGTTGCATTTCTCTCTCCAGCGTTAGTTTATTGCTTAGAGGCGGATAGCTGTCCTCCATCAAATTTCACTGCTCTTTCTTCCCGGGGGAGATCGGCTCCCTCCCTCCACGCCTGGCTCGGCCCGAGTGTCAGGAACCCCCTGCGGGACCCTGGGACAGGGCCAGGCCCGGGTCGGAGCCGCCCCTTCCTGCCCCCCCCCCCCCGCCTTTGTGTTTGCAGCCGAGACATGGCTGGGGCCGGGAGCCCAGCGCGGAGGCTGCCCGGCCAGTGGGGCAGCGCGGTGGGTCCGGGGCAGCGGGGAGGGGGCGATCCCGGGTGGGCGGAGGAGACACGCGTGGGGCGGAGGGGCTGGGCCCGCCTGCCTGGTTCCCCCCTGCCCCGGGTGGGTCCCCGAGCTCCCCGCGGCCGGGGAGGGGCTGCGCCCCACAGCGAGGGGACGGGGCAGAGCCCGGATCTGGGGGGTAGGAATGGCTGGGGTTAGGGTGTTTGGAGCTGGTTGGGGGGCAGAGCTGGGGTTTGGGGGTGTTTGGTGGGTGGGGGGGCATGTGCTGCTCTGGCACCTTGGGAGCTGTGGGTCAGAGCGGGGGAGGCTGGGGACAGGGGCAATATCTGGAGTTGAGTGCTCGGGGTGGGGAGGGCAGAGGGGACAGCGGAAGCTGGGGTGCGTTGGACTCCCCCGACCTGTCAGCCTTTTGGGGGTCCTGTGTCTTCTCTGCAAAAACGTGGTCCCCCCCCCACGCACTGAGTTTGAACAAGAGCTGGGACATGCTGCTCAGGCATCTGCGGGGCAGGACGCCCTGAAATGTGGCCGCTGGGGGCCGTTTGTAGCAGGTTGTAACTTCCCTCCCCTGCTTCTTCCAGGAGGCACCACCAGAGCAATTGGCCTTTCTCGGAAAACAGAGAGAAGCAGCCAAAACCGAGGAGGAGAGGCAGAGCCAGGAGCTGCTGGTAGGTGCCCAGAGCCCCCAGCCCCTCCGCTTGGCTGGGATCAGAGCCCCTGAGTGACATGGGGAGAGCGGGGCCCGTCCTGCCAGCCCCAGCCAGGAACCCATCCCCACTGGGGCCAGGGAGAGCGCAGGGCCAGACACGAGTGGGTAACGTGATGCCCTTAGGGTGCAAGAGGCAGCCGGGCAGAAAAGGGTCTGTCCAGATATTGGCCCAAGGGCTCTTTGGATGTTTCAGTGGCTGGGTCCTTTCTAGCTCCCAGGGGACGCAGGGAGGAAGGGAGGGAACGAGGGCTGGGAGATGGCGGGTTTGGCTCAGAGGAAATCGATGAGGTTTTGGGGGAAGGGTCCCTCCTGTTAGTGATGTACAGCTCCCCCCACCCTGATCCCCCAGGCTTCCTGGCCGAAACGAACTTCCCATCATCCTCTGCAAGAGATCCTGCGTTTTGGTCGCTAACTCCCCCATCTGCTGGGAGGCAGGTTTATCATTCTCCTGTTACTGATCTGCCCTCTCCCTGTTGCAGAAACAAACAGAAGCCGAGAGAGAGAAGATCGTCCGGGAATGGAAGGAGCTGCGGGGGTTTCTGGAGGAGCAGGAGGAGATCCTGCTGTCCTGGCTGGAGGAGCTAGAGAGAGCCATTGTCAGGAGAAGGGACGAGGGTCTCTCCAAAGTGTCCCGGGAGATGTCCCTGCTCAGGGAGAGGGCAGGAGAGAAGGGGCAACAGCCGCTGAGCCGATCCCTGCAGGTCAGACTGTATCTCTGAAATAACAACCTGCAGCTTTTCTACAGGAGCTTCTGCGCCTCAGAGCACTTTACAAAGTGGGATCCAGGGCCACATTTCCCAGGGGACAAAGGAAAAGCGAGGCAGGAGGAGGGTCGGGTCGTGCCCAAGGTCATCCAGTGAGTCTATGGCAGAGCCAGGGATGGATCCTGGGAGTCTCGGATGCTGCAACTCCAGGACCTTCTCTCCTACCCTGTAAAAATCTGTCGCACTGGTACTATGAGGGGGAAATCCTCTCCCCCTCCCTGCAGCAGTCCTAAAGTCCCCTGTCACCCCTGGTTAATGGGTTTAGTAGAGTAGGGGTGGGGGAGTTGTGGGACTCTCAGCACTAGGGCAAATTTCTCAGTGTAGCAACTCTTTGTTTCTGTAAAGTGCTGGGGGAGAAATTTCCCCAGCGATGTCCTCCTGGCAGGGATTTCTGGGGCTGCTGAGAGAAAACGTCCTTGCAGGGTGGATGGCAGCTATTCTCTGAACAAGAATTTGAGTGTCTGAAACTCCCCAAATTCCCGAGACTCCCACGGTGATTCCCTTGCAGAGCAGGAGGCCTCCGCAGCCTGGGACACCTCCCTGACTTGCCTCTTCTTTCTCCCCCTCTCCAGGGTGCTGGGAGCACTGGGGGAAGGTAAGTCTCTGGCTCTGTTTCCCTCCCCCTTATGCTTGAAAACTGCACTAAATATTATGCTTCCCCCGTCCTTGGAGTGTGACACACTGGCTCAGTGCCTGTGATCACGTCTCCGCTAGTGGCTGCTCCAGGAAGGGGAGAAGCCAGTGACTCTCTGACAGCTAACACTGTCGCACCAGGGCCGTCAGACATATGGTCCATGGGTCAGATCTGGCCTGGCTGGTGTACTGACATGGCCCCGTCACCTCTTCAGCGTGTGCAGAACCTCAGCTTTCGGTTCTGATTGTTAAAGTAAGTTTCGAGCCCTCCTGGTTACAAAGAAACCTTCTCAAATACAAACGGGCCCGAGGTTGCCTTCCTGAGTCTGCTGGCCGCCTGAAACCGAAGCTCAGAGAGGTGTGAATCGCCCTTGTCCTCCGTTAATCTCCCTGGAGTGCTAGCTGAGATGACTATTAAATGGCTCATCACTTTAGCAGGTGGAGTGGGGAGAGGGGCGGGAGTGAAGGCTCTGAGGATGGGAATAGGGGGCTGCTGTAGGGAGGGAAGGGCAGAGGACAGGTGCAAAGATGGTGAAAGTTGAGAGAAATGAGGAAAGGAAGGGTGGGGAAGGAAAGGAAACAAATGGTAGAAATAGCAGGAATCTAGTTGTGTGTTGGAGGGAGCTATTTTTCCATTGAGGGGTATTGATCGGGACAATAAAGGACTTAATAAATAACTGTAACTAATGGTTGGTGTGGGGCGATCAGGCCCATTTTTCACACCTCCTCCTTTCCCTTGCAGGGAGGACGGGATGTCGGAGAAGCCAGAGCCGGGGTTTATGGAGCTGGAGAAGAGACTCGGCGATTTCTCTCTGAAAAGTGCCGTCCTGCAGGAGGCACTGCTGGGATTCAAAGGTGAATGGGAGTCTGGGGGTGGTGTCTCCCCTCGTTAAAGTGACCCTCGCCCAGGGGAGGGGTCGTGGACTCTAGTGATGTCACTGATCCTGCGCTCCATCTCAGCCTTTTTCAGCGAGTCGCCCTTCCCCATAGGAGCAGCCCTGGGAGGCTGTGGGTCTCTGCAGCGGCTGTACCAACTCATAATTAAAAGCGGTGACTTTAATAACCAATAAGAAAATCCCCAGGAATGCGAGAGCCTGAATTCTCACCTCTTCCATTCTCTCTTTCCTCTAGAGACGCTGCGCCTGGAGCTGGGGAGCGACACAGGTATGTGTCTGTCTCTGATGGGCCGTGAGGATGTTTTTTCGGATCATGTTAGCTCCAGAGCATCAAGGCCTCCAGCCCCTCCGTGTGCCTGGAAGCTGGGAAATGGGGGAAACGGTGGTGAGCCCCGTGACGGTTTCACTTCTGCTGTGACATCAGAGCAGGGAGTTGGGATGACCTCTGGAGGTCCCTTCCAACACTAATCTTCTATGAATCTCAGCTCGCATGCTGTAGAGGAAGGTGAATGCATCTTGTTACCACCCAAAATCACTACCATTCTGACCTGGAGGGAAATTCCTTCCCAGCCCTACATTGGGTGATCTCTTGGATCGTGAATGTATGAATAAGAACCAGCCGGCACTGAGCATTCTCACTCTGAGCAAACGCTGACCCCGACTCACCCAATCCAATGTCCCATCTCCAGCCATGGCCATCCCTGATGCTTCAGAGGAAGGAGATTAAAAAAATAAAATCCCAGAATACATTGGGCAGGTGGGGGGGACATCCCTTCCTGACTCCTGCCATTGGCCGGCTGAAACCCCATTGTATAATTTCACTCATCAATTTGTCCCACTGGCTCTCAAAACTAATTCGTTTGTCACCATAACTCCTATTGGGAAACTGTTCCAGACCCTCACCCCACCAATGGTTAGAAACCTTCTTCTAATCATCAGCCTGAATGTCTTCATGGCCAGTGTACAACCATTTGTTTTTGTGCCATCATTATCCCTTAGTGTAAATAGCTTTTCATCCTTCCTGGTATTTATCCCTGCGTCCCCTCAATATATTTATAGACAGCAATCAGATCCTAGACTAAACAAGCCAAGCTCTTTCAATCTTCTTTCCTAAAATAGGCCCTCAATTTCCCTCATCATCCTCGTAGCTCTTCTCTGCACCTCTTCCAGTTTAAAATAATCTTTCCTGTACAGGTGACCTGATTTGTACAGGGTATTCCAGATGAGGTCTTACCAGTGCCTTGTAGAAATGGCTCTAATGCATCTCTCTCTCTAGTGAATATTCCTGACCTACTACATGGTAGGATCTCATTTGCCTTTCTGAGCACTGGTGTTATATTGGTATGTTGCCCGGTGATTGATCCATACACTCATATCTCTTTCCTCCTCTTTCAGTTCTGGCTGAAGAGTCCCCAGCTTGTAGCAAAAATGTTTATTATCAAACCCTCAGTGCAAGATCTTTAACTTTGGATATTGAATTTCATCCTGTTTCTCTCACTCCAGTCTTGCAGCCCATCCAGATCTGAATTATAGAAGATTAGGGTTGGAAGGGACCTAATGAGGTCATCTAATCCAACCCTTTGCTCAAAGCAGGACCAATCCTGACTAAAACATCCCAGCCAGGGCTTTGTCAAGCTGGGCCTTAAAACCCTCTAAGGATGGAGAACCCTCCACCTCCCTAGGGAACCCATTGCACCGCTTCACCATCCTCCTAGAGAAAAAGGTTTTCCTCATGTGTAATGTTCTGATCTTCCTCTGTATTGATGTCTCCCAACTTAGCATCACCAGCAAATTTCATTTCAACAGCAGCCCTGGAAAAAACTTGGTCCTGTCCCTGCTTCTGCCGAATCCTAATGCTGCTGGGTGAATTGTCCCGAGGGGCCATGTTAGTGTTTAGAAATAGCACAGTGGGTTTAGTGCGGTGGGAAGGGCTGGATCTGTGCTGTCAGAAAGTGACCAACCCGTTTCCCAGCAGGAGAGTCTGGAACATCTGTCTGACGGGAAGTGATGAGTCAAAATGAATTTAAGTTCTTCTGAGATCTCCCACCACTGTCCTTCTCTCCCTGACAGGCTGCAAGGGAACCTCTGCCTTTGGATCCAGGTTGTCCCATCCTCCCCGGGGACAAGAGAGGACGATGGCTGCATCGGAGCCAGTCCAGGTAGGGTTTACAAAGGAGTTCCCGGTAGCAGAAAATCCATAGGAGGTGAGAATTTCTTGGGAGTTTGGTCAGGAAGTGGGAGGGAGCAGGAAATACCCAGGCAGGAGAAAGTGAGGGGGACAGGGTGTGATGAACCTGTGGCACTGTCTTTGACTTGGAGAGGGGCCTAGATTCTCAGTACAGACCTATGGACAGTTGGGGGTGGTGAGTGAAAATTCCCCTATTAGTGAAACGGGAAACCATTGTCTCACCTGGGAAAACTTCAGCTTTCTAGTGCTGGAGGATGAATCTGCTAACCAGAGGCTTCTTCGCAATGTGAATGGTGACAGCCAACGCAGGGACTTAATGGAGATCCCCTTCTATCCAGCAGCTAGCAACGTGGAGGGCGTTGGGTTTCCTATCAGGGGGCAGTGCCTGGAGCTTGCTAGAGGTCCCATCTCATGTATCAGCCTCTGGCTAATAGTTTGCTAGAGGCACAAGAGCCAGGGGGCTGCTCTGACTGGGACGGAGTGGGTGGTGAAAATCTTCTTTTAGATCTCTTCTCCCCCATGAAAGTGGGGTGGTGACTGGGGCAGCAGGTGCTGAGTGTTGGACTCTTGTTCTTTCAGGGGCCGGTGACCTTCGAGGACGTGGCTGTGTATTTCACCAGGGAGGAGTGGGCTCTGCTGGACCCCCGTCAGAGAGCCCTCTGCAGAGATGTCTTGCAGGAGAACTACGAGAATGTGACCTCGCTGGGTGAGGATTCCCGTCCTCTCCGTTACAAGAAGGGGAAATGCCGATAAAGGCTGGGTATTCCCATCTGTGGACCACACCACACACAATGGCATGTTCTGTTAGTCCTTCCTCACCTCTTTTACAGATGCATAGATTTTAAGGCCAAGGAGGGGACTGTGATCATCTACTCTGATCTCCTGTGCAGCACAGGTGTAGAACTTCAGCCCATTATGGCTTTATTGAGCTGAATACTTTGTGCTTGACTAAATCGTCTTCCAGAAAGGCATCCAGGTTGGACTCCAAAAAATGGCAAAGCTGCTCCCTCCCTTGGTAGCTGTTAAACTTTCTACCACCCTTACGGAACCATTTCCAGCTCTGTAGCTAGGTTGTCCTGGCAAAGATAAGGGTTTACCGTAAAGGTGGCATGTTCTCTTCTTTTCCTGGTTTTCAGAGGTTTAACTGTAGCCACAATCCACATGCTGTGAGGACAGAAGGCAGGACAGGGCAGTCTTTTCTACATTAATATAATTTATGGGAATTTAATGTCCTTTTCCTTTTTTTAAATTGACTTTTTTTTTGCCACTCTAACTGTGTTTACAGAAGAGATTTTGCTGGCATCAGTGCGGGAGGTTATTTTTTCACACCTCTACCATATAGAGCTATGCTGGCAAAATTTTAAAACTCAGACTAGGCCAGAGTTTGCTTTCACGGCACTTTAAAATGTTGATCTTAGCCAAAAAAAAATTGGTATCATGGCAAAATTTAAAAGAGGAACTCCCACAGAATGGGATAAAAACACCCAACACACAGCGTCTGCAAGCTGTCAGAGGTAAGGTTCAAAGTTAAATGCGTGGATGTAACTCGAGTTCTGTAATCACAGCAAGTCGATTGTCACAGAGATGTCCTCTTGAGCCAACTCATTACCATGAGATCAGAGTGCTGGGAGCCTTCAGGCTGTGAACAGAGCCAGAGTCACGCTCCACGTAGGCATTTCGCTCTCTTCACTTCATCAGTTTGGCCTGTGGTGATCAAATTTCCAAACTCTAGTAACTTTTCCAGTACTGCTTCCCCAAAGATGCCGTGGGCGAGATAAATACGAAATGATTGAGATCGATTGGAGGCCAATGAGGTTGCGTTGAAGATGTTTACTTCTCAGTGGGTACGTGCAGGGGATGGTAGTATTTGTCAAGGTCAGAGAAAAGGATGTTTTCTGTCCCCTTTTCTGGACCTTTTTCTGAGCCCTGCTCTACCCTACAGAGTTTGGCTGTGATGTCACATGAGGCAGCTCACACTCACCCTGTAAATGTCTACACTGAAATGCATTTCTCACCGATGTAATTTACCCACAACATCCTTATCACCAAGAAGGCTAACAACATATTGGGATGCATTAATAGGAGCACAGCCAGCAGATGGAGGGAAGTGATTATTCCCTTCTATTCAAGATTTGTGAGGCCACGTCTGGAGTACTGTGTCCAGTTTTGGGCCTCCGCTACAGGAAGGATGTAGAAAAAATTGGAGAGTCCAGCAAAGGGCAACAAAAAATGATTCAGGGGACCAGAGCACATGATATATGAGGAGAGGCTGAGGGAACTTGGCTTGTTTGGTCTGCAGAAGAGAAGAACGAGGAGAAATTTGATAGCGGCTTTCAGCTACTTGAAGCGGGTTCCAGGGAGGCTGGAGCCAGGATATTCTCCGTGGTGGCAGAGGACAGAACAAGGACCAGTGATCTCAGGTTGCAGTGGAGGAGGTCTAGCTTGGATATTAGGAAAAATATTTTTCTCTGTGGGTGCTGAAGCACTGGAATGGGTTGATTAGGGAGGTGTGGGAATCTCCATCCCTAGAGGTGTTTCAGATCTGGTTTGACAGAGCCCTGGCTGGGATGATTTCGTTGGAATTGCTCCTGCTTTGAGCAGGATTTGGGCTAGATACCTCCCGAGGTCCCTTTCAACCCTCATCTTCCATGATTCTGTGATAAACCGATTTAAGTCTCATACGCTGCAAGAGACGAAGTCTTTATGTCAATGTAGTTAGGTTTGCGCTTTCTTGGTGTAGACGCTGCGTTGTTTTCCATTGACAGTTACTGCCTTTCAGAAGCCATCCCACAATGTCCCGCACTGGCTTAAATCGGTGCAAACCCTCCTGTCAAAGACGTGCACCATTGACACAAGCCGTGTAATGTGGACATGCACAAGTGGTTTAATTACGGTGGAGGCTGAAGATCCACGTAATTCAGGTCGACTTAATTTTGTAGTGCAGACTTGCTCTGAAGTTTTTCTCTCTATCCCAGCAGGTGCTGAGGTGATGAATGAGAAGGAGAGTCCTCCACAGGAAGATGCTGAACAAATGGATCCACACAGGGTTTTGTGGCAAAGATCCAAAGGGAATATGTCCAGGAGACATGATCAGGGAAAAGCCTGTGAGAGTCAGCACAGGCGGGAGAGAGAGCAGGAAAGCAAGCCAGGGGAGAAAATGGGTAAATCCACGAACTGTGTGGAAACTCACAACACCCTCAAGGAAACCACAGTCCCGCAGAGAATCCCAATGGGAGAGAGACCCTATAAATGCTCTGTGTGTGGGAAAACCTTCAGTTTGAGTTCAAACCTTATTAAGCATCAGAGAATCCACACAGGCGAGCGCCCCTATGAATGTGGAGAGTGTGGGAAAAACTTCAGTCACAGCTCACACTTAACTAGACATCAGAGAATGCACACAGGAGAGAGACCCTATGAATGTTGTGAGTGCGGGAAAACCTTCAGGTACCGCTCGGATCTTATCACGCATCAGAGAATCCATACTGGAGAGAGACCCTATGAATGCTGCGAGTGCGGGAAAAACTTCAGTCAGAGCTCAAACCTTATTAAACATCAGAGGATCCACACAGGAGAGAGACCCTATGAGTGCTGTGAGTGCGGGAAAAGCTTCACGCGGAGATCAAACCTTAATGCCCATCAGAGAATCCACAAAGAAGCAAGACCCTACAAATGCTTTCTGTGGGAAAACCTTCGCCCGGAACTCACACCTTATTACACGTGAGAGAGTCTGCAACAGAGAGAAACGCTTAAAAACCCTTTTAAGGGCCTGACAAAGGTTTTTGCATGAACACTTTTGTTAATTCCCACATACGATCTTTAAGGATATTTGCCGAATTTTTCGTTGCCCCTTTCTGTGTTTTGCTGCCTGCCCTTTATTGGGTGAACACCAGGGTCTTTTCTAAGAGTTCCTTTGGCCTATGAGTCATGGGAGATTGTGTCCTCCCTGCCGGGAATGTCCATCACACAAAGCAGGGGAGATGGCGCTGACCTTGATTAACATTGTCGTACAATCTACATGGGCTTGATCTCCACTACAACACTGCGTGTAGTTAGCCAACATATTTCCTAACCCTAACCGTCATCCCTTGTCATAGCCAAAAACAGCTTGGAGAATCACATGGTTGTAGTTCCTTCCATTGCAAATCAATTGTCAGAGTCGCCAAATTCCCCTTTGGGGATAAGTTATCTCATTCCTTTTGGTTCTTACATTGCCCGGGGTGCTGAAGAGCACTTGTTTTATTTTGTGCTATTTTTTCTCATTTAAAATGCATTTAAATGTAATAAAAAGCAGGAGCACGGATGGGGGAAAAGTCTCTTTTCAGTCACTGCGGCAGTTGAAGAAGATGGGGTGAGTCAGATAATCTCACCTTCCTTTCACCCTGGAAATGTTACCTTCTGTCTTAGCCAGGTGGAGGTTCTCTTCTTCACATTCTACCCCTCCATCTCCGATAGAGTCACGGGATGCAGTGTCCTCAGTTTTCTCGGCTTCAGAATTGTGCTTTGATCCTAACAGATGCATTAGTGCTGGAAATGAGAGTGTCATAGACCTAGAAGGAAATTCAAAGGGATCCCAAACCCAAGGGCTATGTCTACACTAGAAAAAGTTAGGTCGACTTTGTTAAGTCGACTGAATAAGGTCGATTTTAAGTCGACTTAAAGTCAACCTTATTAAGTCAACTTAACAAAGTGGTTACCCTGAATGGGGACTTAGTAAGTCGACTTAACTGCCCTTAGGTTGATTTAATAAAGTCGACTTAAGGGTTAATCCATGTCCACACTGTGCTTAAGTCGACCTAAGGAGTCGACTTAAGGGTTAGGTCGACCTAACTAACGGTTCTTACTAAGTCGACTTAAGCTTTCATTAAGTCGACTTACGGAATTTCTGAAGTCGACTTAATGAAAGCCCAGTGTGGACGGGGAGTAATTTAGGTCAATTTAAGGATACTTAAGTCGACCTAAATTGCCAGTGTAGACGTACCCAATGTAATCACGCTGAGTTTATATCCTAGTTTCCGTCTATTGACAAACCCATTGCTAGGCTTTTTCCTACGGAGCTGGGATTGTTTGCAGATGGGAAGATTGCCTGTTTATCGTCCCCATTTTGATGATGCTAAAACGTTTGTAAGTAACACAGATCAATAATAATGACACATTGCTGAGTGAAGGAGATTTCAGTAGCTCAGAGGACGTGAGCGGAGAATCTGTTCCTTGCTCTGAGTCAGTGGATGGAAGCTGCTCTGGAAATTTACTTTACCTAACACTGAAAGTATCTCATTAGCTCTCTGTGTTGTGGGATTTTCTCTCTTGCCTGTTGGTCCACTAATTGGATATGAATTTTGTTTGATAGAAAGTAGCTCAGAGTTTTGGGGGATTTTGAGACAAAGGAGCATTTGCTAAAATAGTCTTTTCTTAATATGTTTTTACTTTCCCGCCACCTCTCCATTATGACACGGAAGAAGTTCAAGGTCAGTTAATAGAAGAGAATATTCCAAACTATTTGGCATGCTATAAAACTGTATACACCAAACTGTGTAACTAGTTGAAGTAACTGCCTGCGATCACAATGTTGATCAGTTCGTTAGGTCAATATTATTTCAAATGATCCAAGGGACAGAATTTCATAATATATAACTTACAAGTCGGCAAACGGCCCATGTATTTTGTTTCCAAAGCACGTGTGGCACATGCCCCGTGGAGGTTACTCCTGGAGACATCTAGCTAATCCTGTGATTTGGGAAAGGCTATCCCGAACTATGCAGATGTGGAGAAACAGATGTGGTATCTTTGTTGAACGTGCTGACAATGTGTACAAAATTAATTAGGTGTGGACTGTGAGATAGCTGCAGAAAAACAACTATTTTCAAATAGAAATCACACCTCTATTGGCTTACAGGAGTTCTGATCCAGGTTTAAAACAGACAAGGCACTTTTAAAGACTAACAAATTTGTTTTTCACATGAGCTTTTCAGTGCTGGTGCCTCCGCTGTGCTTGTGGCTGCACCCATCATCGGCTGCTGGGTGGCCCTGCAGCCATGGCGGTGAAGTTCGCGCCGTTGCTGGACGCTGTGGTGGGTGGGCATCATGTCCAAGTGTGTGGGCCACAGCCCACCTGGGCCCACCCATTGCTACCCACTGGAGTTCCATTCACTAGCATTAACTCTTTGATTTTGTGATTTGAGTTAATTGTCTGGTTTTAAACCTTTGTAATATATAATAGTTTTAGCCATAGTGTTCTTGATTTTATTTTTGTTCATCTGCCCTATATTTTCCTCCGCAAGTGTCCACTTTGGTTGATGGCTGTCTT
Source organism: Pelusios castaneus (assembly GCA_007922175.1). Lineage (NCBI taxonomy): Eukaryota > Metazoa > Chordata > Testudines > Pelomedusidae > Pelusios > Pelusios castaneus. The sequence goes on from ML686012.1 coordinate 641,084, forward strand.
ATGAGTTTGTCCAGCAGCCCATGCAATCCTGGCACATCAGGTGCTAGCTAATGTCTCAGCGGGATACTAACCGATACATAGCTGGATTTGGTCTTGTTGAATGGGGATAATAGTGATAAAACAGGCATTAGAACGATAAGGAAGTGTTCCGTGTTTAGACTCTCTTGGATGTTCATGGGTTCTGCATGCATGAAATCTCGCTTGCTATATCTGTGTCTTGTATCGTAATGTAACGTTAGAGTGTGCGTCGTGGGAGCCTCTGTGACTGTACAAATCACCACACAGGAGATGGATGTTAATTAGTGTCAACAGCGGCTTTTCTATAGCAATTGTTCCCCAGACCAACTAGGGTCGGATCGTACACCTGGAAACTCTCTACATCTGGATTGAGCGACAGTCAACAAAAGGAGTAAAGACTTACTGTTATTATGTTCTCAGCCCCATGAAGATGAAGCATCCGCGTGGACTCCTCCTACCACTTGTGTTTTAAAACTCAGAAGACCAAACGAAAAACCCCAACCAAAAGGAACTATGGGTTACGGGTATCAAGGAAGCTTGGATTCTTGGGGTGCAAGTTATTTCTAGATATAAGCAAGAGATCTCCAGCTATTTAACTCAGGATTAGTCCTGAAGGAGAAATGTGGATGGTAGAAGCTTGAGACTGTCACTCATTCATGTCTGTTTGCTTGCTTTAACTGTGTACATAAATCTCTGATTTCATAGTTAATAAATCTTCACATGACTTACCCTAGGAATAGCTATAAAAGTTGTCTTTGGTATAAGACGTGTAATACTATGGACCTGGGATAAGCAACTGGTCCAAATGTTGCTGAAATTCTTGGTGTACGGGGCTACGCAGAGGTGATACATGGGGGAAGTGGACATGACCCACCAGATTTGCTGCTTGGCTTGATGGAGCATGCTCAGTAACACTGTTGAAGCCATCTGCCCTCACTCCGTCTCCCTACTATCAGCAAGCACTGGTCTGTTACGCAGAAATACTCACCAAGGAGGCTATACGGTTTGGAGTATCAAAGGGACTTTTTGTGACTTTGGATGAAGGCCCTAAATATACTTGAGGAGTTTGCAACTGGGATGCTCGGTGGGTGAAATCTAAGTTTAGAACGCACAACCAGCTTGTGGTCGGTTCCTTCATTTTTACAATTTGCCCCTTCCCTCCGCCCCCGCTTTGTTTTAGCAACGGAACTGTCCAGCGCGAGGCTGAGAGTGAGTTGGTGGATAAAGAGCATCAAAATGCCTTCTGGGTTGGAACTCAAAATAACTTCATATGCATGACACCGTTGTATGTTGGGAGTAACTGGAGGCCTCATTACACTTTCTAGGACATTTGAGATTTAAGCAGATAGCCAGCTTCAAAATAAGCTATGATCCATCTGAAATTTTAGGAATTCATATCCCCTTCCCCTCCCGCCAGTGCTCAAAAGAAGCTCTTATCAGTTACACAAATTTAAATAATAGATGATTAGGGTTGGAAAGGCCCTCAGGAGGTCATCTAGTCCAACCCCCCCCGATCAAAGCAGGACCAAAGATAACTAAATCATCCCAGCCAGGGCTTTGTCAAACTGGGCCTTAAAAACCTTTAAGAAGGGAGATTCCACCACCTCCCTAGGTAGCCCATTCCAGTGCAAGGTATCTTCTCCTCCTCGTCAATAGCTGTGGCAACCTATTATAACCCAGGGATCCCGACTAGGTATGTGTATGTCTGGCTGGAGAAGGCCCAGATCCTCTGTTCCCGAAGCAACAGTGTAGCCCAGATTACCCATTAATTCCCAAAGGGGGGCAATCTCTAAGGCTACGTCTACCTCCCACTGTCTACCCTGGGCTTCCATCAGCTATGTTACTTCTCCTGAGAAACATGGTCATGCTGTGATAGCTTTTCAATGTAGACCAGCTCTTACATGGTTTGTTGACCTGAAAGGCAACAGACTTGTCTTTTCCTTGAGGTTTATGGTTGACGATTCCAGTTTACCAGCTTGATGGCGCTTCCCTTGAGTTCTCTGGGCAAATCAGGTATAATGTATGCCTTGGATACAGATAACGCGGCCCGATCAAACTGCAGTGAGGCAGGCTTTGGGCTAATGAAAGCTGTACTCTGGCAGTTTTCTTGAAATAGCTGATATTTCAAATCACATTTCAGTGTGGATGTGTGAACCCCCAAATATCAAAAATGAAAGAAGAAAACAAGACTAATTTTGAAGAGGTTTCCATACTGTGACCTGAGGCAGAGGTCCTCAGCCTGCAGCTGCACGAGGATCGTTGGTGGCCCCTTTTGCAGCGCCAGGCCCCCTCCTATCATCAGGGGACCCTGTGGGCAGTTCACACGAGGCTCTGGGCTCCCCCCGCCACTGGGAGACCCTGCCAGGGGTCCACTCCCGGTTCCGAGCAGGTGCCCTGGCCCAGCTTCCAGCTCCCCACACCAAGAGGCTACATCTGTTGCAGCTCTCAAAACACTTGGTTATTGAAGGGATTTTTAAAAATGTCTCTTAGCTTTTGGGGTTGCCAACCCCTGAAAATGGCTGCTCCAAAGGCTGGCATCCTTAGAAAGGAAAAGGGGTCAGCACCCCTAAAAATAACTGGCCGTGAAATTTTGTAAGAGAAGAACTGCATCATTCATTTATCACCATTCTTAAAAATAAATGGAGGCATCTCATGACAGATGTCATGGCTTTCCTTTGCATATAACAGAAGTGGGGAACTCAGGAACCTTGACGGTCCACAGGGATAAACCATTATACAAACACACCTCCTCAAGTATTTTTCCTGAACAGAAATTGACTCTGCTGCTAATCAAAATTAGTTCCATCTGAAATACAACTAATTTAAATCTATCGTGGGTCAATATTCTCTTATACACTATTTTTCACATTCATTCCCTCACCCCAGCCTTTGAAGTGAGATTTTACATCAGATCATTAAGCCAATTTTTCCAATACAATTCAGTTTATCACATAATGAATCTCTTACTCTTTAACCAATGACATCATGTTTAATCTCATTTTCATTAGTAACAAGAATATCATCAACATTTAAAGAATCTTGTCATACAGGGCAGTTTTCTTCTCATCCTCATTTCCATCAGTGAAGCCTAGAATATAGTTCCGGTTAGGGATTAGAGCCAGGTCTGGATTGGAATCTCTGTAAATTAATAGAGATGAGGTTTCTATTCAAAAATAGCTATTTTTCTGCAGCTCTCTCACATTCAACACTGATTTCATTCAATACACAGTTATAGCACACTCAGTTGGTAAGTTCAGCAAAAACACTACTTTATTTCCTCCACAGCTGCATGATTAGGGACAGCATTTCGGCTGCGGTAGGATTTATCTTCAGGAATAACCTCTTGTGGGGGCTGGATCACACATTCTTTGGGAGTCAAATAAATGGACATTTTGCCTACTTCCAAATCAGTGACTGTGGAATTCTCAGATCATTTGAGACCATATTGACTTCAACAACTGAATGGCATTGTGGGTGCGCCTACACTTGAAAATTAAGTCAACTTTAAGCTTGCTTAAGTCGACTTAATTTACCCCGCGTCTACACTGCAGTTTCCTTAAGTCGACTTAAGCAGCTTGCTTAAGTCGACTTAAGGAAAACAAAGTCAACTTCATGAAAATTAACTCGACTTTATTAAACCTCGAAATAATTTGACTTAAGGCTTCAGTCGACTCCCTAGAGTCGATTTAAGCCAGTGTAGATGTGGGGTAGCCCTAAGTCGACTTAGGGCTACCCCAGGACTACACAATGCCCTCCCTGCCGGGGGGGGGCACAGGGGGAGCCTGGCATGCCGTGCCCTGCCAGGGTCCTTGTCCCCCTTTGCCCCATTGTACCTATGTCCAATGGGGCAAAGGCTGAGCCCCCTGGCACTGGGCAAGGGGTGCCCCCTCTGCCCCCATGGACCTGCCCTAGGTCTCCCTAGCTCCTAGAAGTCGACCTAGGCATCCAGTGTGCACGCTCTAGGTCGACTTTATAAGTTCCCCCCAAAGTCGACTTAAATTTCCAAGTGTAGAAATAGCCTGTGATCAAATGCACTTAGTTAGTTGGACAGTTTGAGATCTATTGTTTACCATTTCAGAGAGGAGATTTAGAAACACTAGTTTTCTTTGCTAACAAGTCCAGTAAAATCATAGAAGATTAGGGTTGGAAGGGACCTCAGCAGGTCATCTAGTCCAACCCCTTGCTCAAAGCTTGAACTCTTCTCTCCTGTTGACTGTAGTGCACTTGAAGTTTCTCAATGGCATCATGGAAGGATTGTGGGGAGAGGGGGAAATAAAAATTAAAGTAAGAAATCATTATTTTACCAAATGGGCATTTGTCTGAAAGTTCCCAATAAATCTAAGCTACATTCTTTCAAACAAAATTAATATCCAGTTATATGACCAAGCAGCCTTCATGGAAGATAGAAAACCCAGATCACAAAGAAGTAGAAGACACTTCCATTTTTATGTAAAGTCAAATTCCAGGGCAGGTTGCATCTGATGTCTCAGAATCAGACTGAGAGATTCTCCCATTGCATTCTCCTCTGACGCATTGAAACCCGTTTCGCTCAGTGCCGTCTCATTAGTGTTATTTACAAAAGTTTTAGCAACCTCATAATGGGAAAAACAACCAGCCAACTTTCCCAGAAGTAACTTTGCCGACAGAGGGAAACTGGGATTTAAACTCAGAATTATCACACTGTGACCTTGTCTATACTCGCCGCCATTTTGGGCAGTAGTCAAAGGGAGATACGCAAACAACGTAGAATAACTTGCGTATCTCCCTTCGACTCTCTATCGTTCACTTACCTCCAGTCTCCACTGCTCTGAGTCAAAGGGAAATGCTGTCCCTTCAACTCAGCACTGCACTTCTTCCAGGGCTGGACTTCCTAAATCAAACTCCAGATCAGCTGAGCAGGCCTTGACTGACCGCTCAATTGAATTTGGAAGATCAAACTGCTGGCGGCAAATTTGCTGCCATCAGGATAGACTTAGCCTTAGTTTGGGATCCATTTGAAATCCCCTTCCAGGTCTATGACACTTTCATCTCCTGCCTTCGTGAGTCTGATTTAGGATCAAATGACCGCCAAGCATCATTGTCAAGCAAAATCACATAAGAACAGGATCTGGTTGGACACCCTGGCTATGTCTACACTTACTAAAGTTAGTTCGAATTAGTTAATTCGAACTAACTAATTCGAATTACTTTTAGTTAGTTCGAATTAACTTAATTCGAACTAGAAAAATTTAGTTCGAACCATGAATGGCACTTGCTTAGTTTGAATTAGTGAATTGCATTGAGTTCAATGGGCTGGTTAGTTCGAACTAAGCAATTAGTTCAAACTAACATGGCAACATTGGTTAATTCGAACTAACTAGTTTGAATTAACCCTTAGTTCGAATAGCATATTTGAATTTATTTGTTCGAATTAAGGAAGCCCTTAATTTGAACTCATTAAAGCCTAGTGTAGCTTCCTTAATTCGAACTAACTTGCCAGTGTAGACATAGCCCTTGAGAAGTGAAGATACAAAGCAGGTAAACTCTGCATGGCTCAGACACAAGATAACAGATCTGGGGTGATGGGAAAGGAGGGAATTCCTCCAACGCTTTGGGAAGTGACGATATGAAGCAGGTAAACGTTGCATGGCTCAAAAGCAAGGTAACAGGTCTGGGGTGATGGGAAAGGAGAGAATGCCACCATTTACTTCCAGCATCAAAAAGCTTCTTGTCCCTGCTCCTGCTCTTTGTTGTATTTAAATAAATTTAAATGAGAAAAATAATTCAAGAAAAGAAAACTGCTATGCAGCACAACCCAGAGTAACATGAGAACAACTGGGAATGAGACAATCTCTCTGCAGACTGGAATCTGGTGACTCTAACAAGAACTTTGCAGTAGGAGGAAGAATATAAATGTGATGCTCTAGGTTTGTGGAGACCAGGAAATGTGACGGATAACCTCAGCGCAGTCAGGTCAGAAGGAAATGTGCTAGGCAGCCTCAACCACTCCAACCAGTCCATGTCTTTACTGCAAGAATAGTTGCCTTTTTACAGCAGGAATGCTAACTCAAGCTAGCTAACTCCATGGAAGCCACAATGAGGAAGTGCAGATAGATTTCACCTCAATGTAGCTAGCTGAAGACACCTATCTCCCTCACTGGGAGCAGATGGACATTCCTGGTGGAAAGGACACATACTCCCATGACTCACAGGAAAATGGAGTTGATGGAAAGAACTAAAGAAGGATGAGCTTCAAAAGACAAAATCTGAAGGACCAAGGCCATGTCCATGATCCAAATGGCCCTAAAGGCCACGACCTGGGAACTGTCAAAGAATGAAAGAAAAGAAAATCTTCTGACACCCCTAGACAACGTTTTTATGGTGTTTGTCTCCCTTGCGCATTCTCTGATGATAGATAAGGCCGGAGCTCTGCTTGAAGCTTTTCCCGCACTCATAGCATTCATAGGGTCTCTGTCCTGTATGGGTTCTGTGGTGCGTGATGAGGGTGGAGCTCTGAGAGAAGCTTTTCCCGCACTCGCAGCATTCGTAGGGCCTGTCTCCTGTGTGGACCCTCTGGTGAGAGATAAGGGAGGAGATGTCAGTGAAACTTTTCCCACATTCGCGGCATTCATAGGGTCGCTCCCCAGTGTGGATTCTCCGATGTGTAGTAAGGTTGGAGCTCCGAGTGAAGCTTTTCCCGCACTCGCCGCATTCATAGGGGCGTTCGCCGGTGTGGATTCTCTGATGAGAGATAAGGGCTGATCTCTGAGTGAAGCTCTTCCCGCACTCGCAGCACTCATAGGGGCGTTCGCCTGTGTGGATTCTCTGATGTGTAATAAGGGCGGAGCTGTGGTTGAAGTTTTTCCCGCACTCACAGCACTCATAGGGTCGTTCTCCTGTGTGGATCCGTTGATGGGTGGAAAGATCCGAGCTCTGGGTGAAGCTTTTCCCACACTCACAGCATTCGTAGGGTCTCTCTCCTCTGTGGATCCTCTGATGCCTAATAAGGGCTGAGGTGTGATTGAAGCTTTTTGCGCACTCACGGCATTCATAGGGTCTCTCTTTCGTGTGGATGATCTCATGTCGAAGAAGGGCCGAGAGGTAACTGAAGTTTTTCCCACACTCGGTGCATGTATTTTTTCTCTTTTCCCTGCAGATTTTCTCCTGGGATGTGGTTTCTTTGTGAGTTCCCTGACAATGAATGGGTTTACCCACTTTCTCCTCTGCCGGGTTTCCCTGCTCTCCTTCTGGCATGTGGTGACTCTCACAGTCTTCCCCCTGCTCATGGTGCCTGGACACATTCCCTTTGGATCCTCGCAATAACGCCCTTTGTGGGCCTACATGCTCAGCTTCTTCCAGCTGAAGAGTCCGCTCCTCGTTCTCACTCACCATCCCATCACCTGTTGGGAATAGAAGAGAACAGGGATAGAAAGGGAGAGAGAAAACCGAAATAAGTGCTGGAGAGACAGAATATCAAAATTGGGGGCTGAATTCCCAAACATTTCCCCAGAGGGGAGAGGGAAAGGGATCAATTCTGCCTCCACATCCCATCCAAACACTCTAGGAAAGGAGGGAGCTACTTCCAGGTGTCAGTTATGATCTGTAGGAACTATGTGCAATCTCTGCTGGTTCTGAGTTGGTTTATTTTTTCTTCACCTGTGCAGGGACCTCGGAGGATCTCTCTTTCCTCTGAACCCTGAAGATCTGGCACCCACAGCTCTTCTTCTCCTGCCAGTGGTAAGATCACATCCTGTTTGGCCACAGGAAATCCTGCCCATGGGAAAGAAAAGGAGGGCGATCAGGCGAATTCACAGGCCTTTTTTCATAACAATCATTCTATTCATTTAATTCCGGTCTATCTTAAACCAGCAAAATTGAGCAGCTGGCTCCACAGGTGCTCAAAGGTCCGAAACACGCTGCTCATGAGGGATTTAACTAGTCACATCTCTGGTGAGAACACAAACAGACAGACACTCGTTATCAAAGAGGCTCCCAAAAATAGAGAAGAAGGTAACTACGTATCCCAGAAAGTAAAAAACAGAGAAGAAGGTAATTGTGTATCCCAGAAAGTGAAGACTTCAGACAGAGGACAAATCTTCCTGGAACTGCTTCTATATGACAGAGTGGTCCCAAGCCAGTGAGACTGTCCGATGGGACTAGATAAGAGTAAGCAGGGGTTGATGGAGTTTGGTGGAGGAAGGGATAAAAGAGGCCTAGATACCAGTGGCAAGAAAGCCAATTTTTCAGAGCTTGGAATAGAGTGAGTGAGGTGTAATGGAGAAAGAATAAAAATCCCTGTGGATGAAGAAAGCTGGCAAATCAACTGATCTAATTCAGGAACCTCCCACTAATTTTTCTGGAAAAGGATATAAAATAAAATAACCTAAAATGAAATAAAATAAAATAAAATAAGAACCAGGCCATTTGATTTCAGGAAAGACAATTTCACTTGTTCATACTGCTCTATATATGATACCCTGAAATATAGGAACAATATTTATATCCTAATGGCTTAATTATCTTTTAGTTATATGAGAAAGGAAGAAATTTCTCAGCAATAGTGGGCTGTGACATTTTTGTATTCATGGACTCGCAGAAGATGAGGCTTGGGAGGGACTTTCAGGACCAACCCCAAGTTAACTAAATCATCCCAGCTAGGGCTTTGTCAAGCCCTTAAAAATCTCTATCCGATGCTGATTTCTGATCCACTCAAAAACACTTTGAATATCAGTGGGGAGCAGGAAAATGTTTTCAAGGTTTAAAAAACAAACAAAGCAGACTTTCCTATATTTAAAGGATGTTCTCCCAGAAACTTGAATGATCTGAAAATAGTTAATATAAAAAACTGAAGTTAGCAGCAGTCCTTTGTGAGAAAAATACCACTATTTTACACTATCATTGCTTTATGATTTCTTTTCAACATGAAACAGCCAGATCTAAGGCCCGAAAGCACATTCCCATGGAATATTAGGAGTACCACCTTGTATATTTATTCAGAATCAAGTGGTATAGAAAATAGACTTCTTGAATATCCAAGTAAATAAGGAACAATGTGGTTCAGGTGAACAGAATAGCTTTTCTTAGCATATTTAAAGTTTGGTTATCCTGATATATGTTCGAATTAGTCAGTTGCATGAAGGTCAATCTGCCGGTTAGTTCGAACTAAGCAGTTAGTTCAAACTAACATGGCCACATTGACTTAATTCGAACTAACTATTTCGTATTAAGGGTTAGTTTGAATGAAGCCATCGAATTTATTAGTTCGAATTAAGGAAGCCCTTAATTTGAACTAATGAAAACATAGTGTGGCCAAGGCTCAAGTTAGTTCGAATTAAGCTTCCTTAATTTGAACTAACTTGCAAATGTAGACATTGCTATAGACTCTAAGATCAGAAGGGACCAGTACGATCATCTAGTCTGATCTGCACAACGTAGGCCACAAAACCCCACCCACCCACTCCCACAATAAGCCTCTAACCAATGACTGAGTTCTTAAAAGTCCTCAAATCATGATTTAAAGACTTTAAGATACAGAGATACTTTAAGAGACATAGAAGATGCTGATCCATTGTTCTCCGTAACAGCCCTTTACATATTGGAAGACAGTTCTCAGGTCCCATCTCACTCTTTTCTCAAAACTAAACATACTCAATTCATTCAACCTTTCCTCAGACATCATGTTCAAGGTTATTTTTTACTTCTGAATGGATCTGAGCTGTTTATATTTTGTTGCGGCTCCCTGATAACCAAAGTGGGGAATCAGAAGCATTCTTTGTGGCTGGTGGGGGGAGTCTGATTTCAGGTAACCCATTGGTACTGGGAGATTCTGATCTCCTTTTTGCAACCTGCCCTGATCTTGGCATTTTCAGGTGGGTACCCCAGGCCAGCAGGGCCACAGGGAGGTTAAGGTTACATATTAGGAAAAATGTGTTCACTAGAGACAAAGGAACACTGGAATCGGTTCCTTATGGAAGTGGTGGAACCTCCATCTTTAGAGTTTTTAAGGGCCAGCTTGACAAAGCCCTGGCTGGGATGATTTAGTTGGAATTGGTCCTGCTTTGGGCAGGCGTTTGGACTAGATGACCTCCTGAGGTCCCTTCCAACCCAAATCTTCTATGGCTCCTGAATGACTCAGAAACAGTCCTCAGAAGGAGGGTATAGGGGTGGTAAATTTTTACCAGTCTCAAGTGGCTTGTGCGGAGCAGGCTCAGAGTCTGAGGGCTGGCTAGGTGTCAGCCTAAACCCCAATTTCCCCTTAGCAAAGACATCTGACTTTGTGCTTTACAGCTCCTGTGTTCTGTTCCCAGAGCGTTCTGTAACAGGGAGGGCAGAGCGCTACTGTGTGTAATCCTGACATGTTGGGCAGACTTAGGGTGGCATTGCGGGGGTAACGTGAACCTTCTGTCTCCATCTCCCCATCTAATAACCGAGGGGACGGGAAAGCTCACCCAGCCAGGTCACGTTCTCGTAGTTCTCCTGCATGACATCTCTGCAGAGGGCTCTCTGAGCAGGGTCCAGCAGAGCCCACTCCTCCTTGGTGAAAGACACAGCCACCTCCTCGAAGGTCACCGGCCCCTGAAAGAGCAAGAATCCAACACTCAGCACCTGCTGCCCCACTGACAACCCCACTATCCACCCTAGGAGGGACAATCTAGTGCAAGCTCTGAGAGAAAGACAGCTGGCAGAGTTCTACCCACCCAGCTCAGTGCAGCCAGGAGGCATCAGAGTATGGGGAGAAAGAGAGAGCCCCTTGTCCCTCCCAGCAGAAAGATGGGTCTTCGCATTTGTCACATGCTCACTAGTCAGAGGCGGCTGCAGGAGATAAGAGATCCCAGAAGGGTCCCAGCACAGCCTGAGGTAGGAATCCCAACACCCTTTTCATGGCCAGCAGTGGGTGGTTGTCCCCTTCCTATCTCGGAGCAACATCTGGCTAGTAGGTTGAGGGCCCAATATGGGAAGTCTGGCACATTTTGCCAGCCCAGACCAGAGGGTGGGTTTCTTTGTTCCCTGTTTCACAAAGGAGGGAATTTTTCTCTCCCAACACCACTAAGGATGTGTTCCTAGAATCCAGGCCCAAGTTAAACAAGTCCCAGCAGGTTTCTCAAATGCTGTCGCCCTCCCTTTCTTCACCGTGTATTACAAGCCCCCTGTCAGACCTAACTCCCCAGAAGTTCCCACCTCTTCAGTATTTACAGTCCCCAACCTTCTGCAGGAACCCCCAACCCTCCTATAATCCCTACCTGAATGATCTCTGCCACGGCCATTTCCCTTCCCCTTCCCGTGGGAGGATGGGATGAAGTAAAGTGAAAGAGAGACGTTATCCAGAGCCTGTTGGGGCGAGATGGCAATGGGGAAGATTTCAGAGCAGGCTTTAGATCATTTGATATCATGATTCCCCCCACCCCCTCCACCTCCCCGGTCCCTTTCCCTGCAGAACAGACAGGAGCCGTAGAAAACACTCAGTCACCAAACTACAGCACAGATCTGACCCTTCCCACCCAGCCCAAACCCACTGAGGCTTTTTTAATCCTCCCAGGAACTGAGTATGAATCAAACCCTAAACAAAAGTGGACTTTAACGAGCCCCTTTCGGGGGTCCCAGGACCCATGTCCCCAGGGCAGCACATTCCAGCTGCAGGGGAATAGAGAGAGGCAAGAAGTGACTTTCCCTTGGCCTGTTCCTCAGCTTGTTCACAGGGAAGCCAATCTGTCCAGGGACACTGCAGGACTAGCTGTGTCTGTCTGAGTTAGAGATCTGGGGATCTGCCCCACTTATTTCTATTGATACCCTCCCTTCAGTCTTTTTCTCCCCTTCCCAATCTCCTTTCCCCTAGATGGGACACTGGGTCACCATCCCCTTCTGGGGAAGATGGGGGGGGGGGTGTCTCTCCTGTGGCAGTGCCAGGGGGCAGACAGGCAGAGATCCTTTCTCCAAAGAGGGGCGCAATACAGGGCCAGGGGGGAATGGAAGGATCTGGTCAGTCCAGACCATCCCCTGATCCCTTCTGGCCTCTATCTTACCGCTGGCAGCAGCTCTGGGGGGCAGGGCTGGGGGGCGAGGAGGGTCCCCCTGCACAGAGACTCAGTTTCCCTTCCTGCCCCTCCCAGCTCTCCCGGATCAGCTGGAGTCTCAGGAACCAGGGGCTGGCAGCTGAGTGTGGGGCGGATCCGTCCCGGGGCTGGGCTGGGCCGGGCCGGGAAGGAGATCCGAGAACGGGCTGGTCTCTCCCAGCCCAGACCCGGCTCCCAGCGCCCCGGCTCCGGCCTCGGCTCTTTGTTCTCGGCGGGTGGGTCCCGCTGCCTCCTCTTCCTCCCTCCCTGCAGCTCCAGCCCCTTCCTGTGTCCTCTGCAATAGCGGCCCCGGGTGCGCGGCGCTGCCTGGGCCGGACTCCAGCCCCCCAGCCTCGCTTCCCTGCGGCCGGGAGTCCCCCAGCTGCTTCCTGCCGGGCGCCCCATTTTCTCGATCCCTTTGGGGGAGCCTATCCAGGAGCGGGGCCCGGATCCCAGGGAAGGGGTTAGACGGGGAAAGGGGCGAGAGGGACTCTGGGAAAAGGCGGGGGGGGGGGAATAAGTGGGGGAGAGGTGCCCAGTGCCCAGCGCCCAGATCTGCCCAGCTCCATTTACTGCATCAACCCTGGCCGGGTCCCTCCAGGGCCAGCATGGATTTACAGTGCCCAGCGCAGGACAGATCCCTCCTCTGCCCAGGCGTGTCCTCTGTGCCAGGCACCTGTCCCAGAAAAATGGCACAAATTCACTGGTGCATGTGCCCCCTGCTTATATTTTGGAGGGACACTGCTGTGTTTATTGGCTCTTCTCCTGGGAGCAGAGAGAGCCTTGTTTATCCACCTGGAGAGGTGGGAGCTTGTATTCACAGGAGTGGAAGGCAAACATCTGACGAAGTGGGATTTCCTCCCAGGAAAGCTCCTGCGATAAATACATTTGTTAGTCTTTAAAAGTGCCCCAGGACTCCTTGTTTGTTTTGCTGAACTAGATTAACAGGGCTCCCCCTTTCGAAGGAGTCCTGTGGCACTTTTAAAGACTAACAAATTGATTTATCACATGCGCTTTCATGGGAGAAAATCCCACTTCATCAGACGCTTGAAGATGGGGAAGTGCAGATGAATGGGAGGAAAATAAATGCAGGGAAGTGTAAGTCATAGGATCAGATCAGACTGTTACAGCAAATCAGTGCAGTTGTTAGATTCAAGCAGTGGACAACAGCATATAGGAGGGAGGTGAGGGGAAAAGGAAAGCAAAATTACCTGTTGTAATGGGGGAGAAAAAACCCCATAATCTCTAGTTAACCTGGTGTTGAGGGGACCATGAGAGGTTATCGAGTGCAGTCTCCTGCACTCATGACCGGACCAAGTACCATCTTAAATCATCCCTGACAGGTGTTTGTCCAACCTACCCTTAAACATTTCCAATGATGAAGATCCCACAACCTCCCCAGGCAACTTATTCCAGTGGTTAATCACCCTGAGAGTTAGGAATTTTTTCCTAATGTCCAACCAAAACCTCTCTTGCTGTGATATTGAACGGGGGACTTCACACGCTCACGTGCTCTGTTCACATAAGGACTAACAACGCCATCTGTTACATCACATCACCCTCCCGAGGCCAATTTATTACTGACGTTTGGCGCAAAAAGCGGGAATGTACTAATAAAGTTGGTGGATGACACCAAGCTGGGAGGGGTTGCCAGCACAGAGAAGAATCGGGCTATCATGCAAGAAGATCTGGATGACCTTGTGAACTGGAAAAACAACCGTCCTGGGGCTCTTTTAAAGACTAACAGATTTATTTATCGTATGAACTTTTGTGGGAGAAAAATCCCACTTTGTCAGATGCTTTGAAGATGGGAAACTTACAGAATGGGAGGAAATTAAATGCAGGGGAGTGTGTGACATAGGATCAGGCCAGGCTGTAACAGCAAATCAAAATAGGTGTTAGGATTCAAACACTGGGGAACAGCACATAGAGGAAGAGTAATAGAAATGGGATGAAATTTAATAGTGGAAAGTGCACGGACATGCATTTAGGGACTAATAACAGAAATTTTTGCTATAAACTTGGAACGCATCAGTTAGAAGTGACGGAGGAGGAGAAGGACCTGAGAGTATTTGCTGATCACAGGATGACTAGGAGCCGCCAATGTGATGTGGCTGTAAAAAAGGATTGTGGTCCTAGGATGCGTCAGATGACATATTTCCAGTAGAAATAGGGAAGTGTTATACCAGACAGTAGCGAGAAATTATCTGGAAGACTGTGGACAATTCTGGTCCCCCATGTTTAAGAAAGATGAATTCAAACTGGACCAGGTAAAGAGAAGGGCTACAAAGATGATTGGAGGAATGGAAAACCTGCCTTATGAGAGTTGATTCAAAGAGCTTGCTTTATTTAGCCTAACCAAAAAACGGTTGAGGGAAGATATGATTTCTCTCTATAAATACATCAGAGGAGTAAATACCAGGGAGGGGAAATATTTAAATTCAGTGCCAATGTGGACACAAGAACTAATCGATATAAACTGGCCATCAGGAAGTTTAGACTTGAAATTAGATGGGGGTTTCTATCCATCAGATGAGTGAACTTCTGGAATAGCCTTCCAAGGGGAACGGGGGGGGGGGGGGGGGGGCCGACCAAAAAACCTAGCTGGTTTCAAAAGTGAGCTGGATACATTTATGGAGGGGATGATTTGATGGGACACTCTGCTCTTGGATGACTAGGGGTAAAATATGCCAGGGCCTGTGATGGGATATTAAATGAGGAGTTGGTACAAAGTATTCTTTTTTGGGTGTCTGGCTGGTGAGTCTTGTCCACATGCTTGGGGATTAGCTGACCACCATATTTGGGGTCAGGAGGGGATTTTCCCCCAGGGTAGATTGGCTGGGGCCATGGGATTTTTCGCCTTCCCCTGTAGCATGTGGCCTGGGTCCCTTACTAGTGTTTCTCTGTACTTTGAAGTCTTTAAACCATGATTTGGGGACCTCAGTGACTCAATCATAGGTTAGGTGTTTATTGCAGGAGTTGATGGGAGGTTCTGTGGGCTGCATTGTGCAGGAGGTCAGACTAGATGATCAGATTGGTCTCTTCTGACTTTAAAACCTATGGATCTATGAATTCATATGTTGTTGGTGAGATGTATAAATTGCCCGGGAAGGAGATTGAGAGAACATCTGAGGTGGTCACCATAAAGTAAGTAAGAAAGGACTGCAGTGCACCACATTATGGGTGGACTAACCCTACGTTATTTCATGGCAGGGGGGATCAGTAGACAGACCATGGGCCAAATCTGGATCACCAGACACTGATGCATTTCGTTATTCCTTCCTAAGGGTGGCACTTTACATCTGTCGCTATTGAATTTCCTCCTATTTACTTCAAACCGTTTTCTCCTGTTGGTCACACTCATTCTGAGTTCTCCAACAGCTAGTGCGTACTTCACAGAAATAAATTTTTAAAATTAAAAGAAAAGGATCAAAACTATATGGACAACGCTAACCAGAACAGCAGCTAAGACACATTTGTGATTGCTAGGAGATGTTAGACAGACGTATAAATCAATTAGGGACTCAAACCCTAAACCATGTGTGATAATTATATATAAATAAATAAAATAATTGGGGGTGGTATAAAACAAATATTGCTCTGACTCAAATCTCCTTTGGCAGCTCAATACATCATTTCAGATAGGGAAGAGCTGCCTTGTCTAGGCATAAGGATGTACTTTGTCTTTGAAAACACAGCTCCATGGAAGTGGTATTTAGCAATGGGGGGCAGTCCCTGGGTCCCCCAACTTCTATATTTGCCAATACTGCAGGTGGTTTCTGGCTTTTTCTCTCCGTATGCGCCTCACTATCCCCTGTTGTCCTTTTCACCACTGCCTGCAGGGCCAGATTCACCTTTTGTGGGCCCAGCACCAAACACATCTGTGGCCCCACATGTTAGGGGCCACTTCGAAGTGTGGGGTGGGGAGGAAAACACATGCTCAGACCCAAAATAAGGTATCTGAAGTGAAACCTGATTGAGACCCCCCCCCCTCATTCCAGAGAAAAAACAGGGGTGGAACCTGGATCTCCAGAAAACTGGGGAATTTGGTTTATTTGTTTATTTATTAGTTTTGTCTTTTTTTATTATTAAAACAGAGAGGGCCTCCTCCTGCCAACCCCCCCTTCAATCCAGATTCTCCTCCCTCCCTCCCTGTGCCCCCCAACCCTTCCTTCAATCCCTCCCCTCTGTGTCCACCCTCACACCCAATTTCTGCCCCCCCACAGAACCAACCCCCATCTTCAACCCAGATTATCCACCCCTCCCACCCCCCACCTGCAACCCAAACTCACCCCTCCCTCCATCTACCCCATCTGACCCCCCCTTCAACCCACATTCTTCCCTCCAGCCCTCCCGACCCCCACTTTCACACCTGCTCCTCCTACCCACCCCACTGAGCTAGCCCCCCCCAACCCAGGCTCATCCTCTCTCTCTCTGCCCCCCAGCCGACCCGCACCTTCACACCCCATATTCCCTACCCTTCCTCACCCCACACTACCAGCTCCCCCGTCGCACCCGGACTCGCCCCACAACTGCCCCCCGACTACCCCCAGCAGAGTGGGGGGAACTCGGGAGAGGCGGGATGGGGGGGCAGAGCGAACTACAACTCCCGGCACACCCCGCAATAGCCGCCCCCCCGCAATGTGGGCAGCCACCGGCCCCCTTTGTGTGACCGCAGCTGAGACATGGCCGGGGCCGGGAGCCCAGCGCGGAGGCTGCCCGGCCAGTGGGGCAGCGCGGTGGGGCCGGCGCAGCGGGCAGGGGTCGGTCCCGGGTGGGCGGAGGAGACACGCGTGGGGCGGACACGCTCCTGCCGGGAGGGGCCGGGCCCGCCTGCCTGGTTCCCCCTGCCCCGGGTGGGTCCCCGAGCCCCGCGGCCGGAGAGGGGCTGCGCCCCACAGCCAGGGGACGGTGCGGCTGGGGGTGTCGGGGGGGCAGGGCCGGGATGGGGGGGTTAGGAATGGCTGGTGCTGGGGATCAGAGGGGCCTCGCTGGAGGGGTTGGGGGGCAGAGCTGGGGTTGGGTTGTTTGGGGGGATCTTGGGTTTGTGGGGGGTGTTTAGATCTAGCACCTTGCAAGGGGGGCTGGGGGCGGAGGGGAAAGTGGGGCAATGAGGATGGCAGATGGAGGGATCAGGGGGCGGTGGAGCTGGGTCTGGGCTGTGTCTCTGCCCCATCAGCCTGGGGTTCTGGGGTTTCTCTGGCAAACCTGGTCCCCTTTCACCAGCCCCGCTCGGATCTTCCTGGCTGAGGTTCAACCAGACCTGGACATAACATCTAAGGGCCTCCCAGGGACTCTGCAGGGCTGGGCGGGCTCTGAAATGTGGCTGCTGGGAGGCCATTTGTAGCAGTTTGCAAGTAACCTTCCTCCCCTGCATCTTCCAGGAAGCATCGCGAGAGCATCCGGCCCCTCTGGCTGCTTTTCTCAAGACCGAGGAGGAGAGGCAGAGCCAGGAGCTGCTGGTAGGTGCCCAGAGCCCCCGGCCCCTCCGCTTGGCTGGGATCGGAGCCCCTGAGTGACATGGGGAGAGCGGGGCCCGTCCTGCCAGCCCCAGCCAGGAACCCGTCCCCACTGGGGCCAGGGAGAGCGCAGGGCTGCACACATATGAGTGACGTGTTGCCCTTAGGGCGCAAGAAGCAGGAGGGCAGAAAAGGATCCATCCAGGTATTGGGCCAAGGGTATTTGGATGTTACAGTGACCGGGTCCTTCCTAGCCCCTAGGGGAGATGGGGAGGAAGGAGAGGAAACGTGGGCTGGGAGATGCAGGATTTGGCTCAGGGCAGTTTGATTAGGTTGTGGGGGAAGGGTCCCTCCTGTTAGCAATGTACAGCTCCCCCCACCCTGAACCCCCACCCTTCCTGGCCGAAATGAACTTCCCATCATCCTCTGTTCTGGTCAATAACGCCCCCGTTTGCCGGAAGGCAGGTTTATAATTCTCCCCCTTACTGCTCTGCTCTCTCCTTGTGGCTGCAGAAACAGATAGAAGCCGAGAGACAGAAGATCATCCAGGAATGGAAGGAGCTGCGGGGGTTTCTGGAGGAACAGGAGGAGATCCTGCTGTCCCGGCTGGAGGAGCTAGAGAGAGCCATTGTCAGGAGAAGGGACAAGGGCTTCTCCAAAGTGTCCCGGGAGATTTTCCTGCTCAGGGAGAGGGCAGGAGAGAAGGGGCAACAGCCACTGAGCCGATCCCTGCAGGTCAGACTGTATCTCTGAAATAACAACCGGCAGCTTTTCCATAGGCGCTTCTATACCCCAGACCCCAGAGCACTTTACAAAATGGGGTCAGGGCAACAATCCCCATGGGACAAAGGGGGAAAGTGAAGTAGGGGAAGGGGAAGGGCCTACGGTTACCCAGTGAGTCTGTGGCAGAGTCAGGGATGGATCCTGGGGGTCCTGGGTGCTGCAACCCCAGAACCTTCTCTCCTGCCCTGTAAATGTCTGTCTGCGTTGGTACTTTGAGGGGGAAATTGCCTCCCCCATCCAGCCACAGTTTTAAGCCAGGCCGAAGCCCGTAACTCACCCCAGGCTAAGCAGTTTACCACGGTCAGGGGCCTTCTGGGTGTCTCAGCACTGGGGAAATTTGGCTGTCTGTGCACAGAAATATTTCCTGTCTGTCAACGTATGGGGGAAGACTTCCTCAATGGCAACCTCCCAGCAGGCATTCTTGAGGCCGTGGACAGCAAAAGTTCCTGCTCTGGGGATGTAAATCTGAAATCCCCCAAATACACCAGACTTCTGTGCAAAGCAGGAGGCCTCTGCAAAGAGGGACACCTCCCCTGATGGCCTCCTCTTTCTCTTCCTCTCTAGGGGATTGGAAACGCCGGAGACAGGTAAGTCCTGGGCATCATTTCACTCCCCCTCCTCATCCATTAGATAGGATAACTGCCCTGAATATGAAGCCGTCCCCTTCCCATGGCGTCTCCCATTCTGTAGTGGCTGACACTGGAACGGGAAGAGCCTTTTGCTATCTGACAGGATAGGTTACCCCAGGGCTGTCAGACCGCGTTGTGTGTTACGAGCATGTGGAATCTCAGCTTGCCCATTTTTTTAAAGGGAATTTCTAGCCTTCATCACCTCCTAAGTGTCCATGAAGGTAATGTTGCCTTGCTGTGTCGGCCAGCAGCCCTGAAGCAGGGACTCAGAGAAGCGCAAACTCTCCTCCGCCTCTCCCACCCCTGTTCCTCTCGTTGGAGCATCAACTGAAATGCCCCTTGCTCAAATGTCAACTTTCAGTTGTCCATGGCTGATCACATGGGCAGGTGGAATGGGAGGAGAGAAGCGCCTGTGAGATAGGAAACAGGGGTTGCTGTAGGGAGGGAAGAACAGAGGAAGCACACAAAGAAAACGAATAAAATGGAAGGAGTCCAGCAGAGGGGAGCAAAAATGATTAGGGGGCTGGAGCATATGACATATGAGGAGAGGCTGAAGGAACGGGGGTTCTTTAGCCTGCAGAAGAGAAGAGTGAGGGGGGATTTGATAGCCTTCAAAAACCTGAAAGGGGGTTCCAGAGAGGAGGTCTCCTTTTGCAGTGGGGGAGGTCTAGGTTGGCTTTGTCACTAGGAGGGTGGTGAAGCACCAGAATGGATTCTCTACGGAGGTGGTGGAATCTCCATCCTGAGAGGTTTTTAAAGCCCAGCTTGACAAAGTCCTTTCTGGCATGATTTAGCTGGGGTTGGTCCTGCTTTCAGCAGAGGGTTGGACTAGGTGACCTCCCGAGGTGCCTTCCAACCTTCATCTTCTATGATTCTAAGGAAACGAGAGTGAAATGGAGAAAGGAAGGTGGGAAAGGCAAGGTAATAAAGGGTAGAAATAGCAGGAGCCCTAAGGAGGTGTCTGAGCGGAGGCTGTTTTCCCCTCGAATGATGCTAAGTGTGACCGTGAAGGACTTAAAAATTTGGAACTAAAATTTTATTGCCTCTACAAGGGGTGGATTCTCCTCTTGTTCTCTGTACGTGGGTGTCCCACGGAGAGCAGTGTGGATCCTGCCATGAACAGAGCACTGTTCGAAGCACTGGTCGTACCAGGCACTGGAATATGGCCCCGTTCACTAAATGAGGTGGATGCCTCACGGTTACTACTGCAGTGGAAGGGGTCAGGCCTTTGGGTGTGAAAGGGCCCAGGTTCACTTCCAACTGAAGACCCAGGTGTGTCTGCGGCCACACTCAACAGGTGGGACATTGGCCATTCTTGGCCAATGGCTCCTTTCCACATCATCCCAGTGCCTCTGGCTACTGCACTAGCCCAGCATGGGAGATGTCTCTGCTCCCCAGAGAACCAGAATATCCCTGAGAAAGTTCCTCTATTCCTTGCCATAGTGTCTTCCCATGTCCCATCTCTCCGGAGAGTGCGAGACTGAGGACAGGTGACTTACCAGACTAGCAACCGTCTTATGCAACAGAGCCCTGATCCGGGTTTCCGGGCGTCTGGGTCTGGGAACTGGGCCCATTTCTCACCCGTTCTCCTTTTCTTAGCAGGGAGGATGGGATGTTGGAGAAACTGGAACTGGGGTTTGTGGAGCTGGAGAAGAGACTCGGCGATTTCTCTCTGAAAAGTGCCATCCTGCAGGAGGCGCTGCTGGGATTCAAAGGTGAATGGGAAGCGGCTGCGTGATCCATCTCAGTGTGTCACCAACTCACAATTAAATGCAATGACATTAATAATGAATCCCAGAGCAGGAGCCGTGTTAGTCTAGGTCAGCCAAACAAACAATGAGTCCTGGGACACTTTTAAAGACTAACCGATTTATTTATCGCATGAGCTTTCGTGGGAGAAAATAGGAAGTGGGATTTTGTCCCACGAAAGCTCATGCAATAAATAAATTTGTTAGTCTTTAAAAGTGCCACAGGACTCCTTGTTTATTAATAACCAGTGGGAACTTGTCCATGGATGTGAGGACCTGAATTCGCTCCTCTCTTTCCCCTAGAGACACTGCGGCTGGAGCTGGGGAGCGACACAGGTATGTGACTGTCTCTGAGGGGTCGTGGGGGGATATCAAACCAATAGCCATGATAGCAACCGGGCGTCCCACCTTCCAGCCCGAAAGTGCCCTGGAAACTGTGGAACAGTGTGAAACAGGGAGAGCCACGTGTCTGATGGATTCACTCCAGCTGTGACGTCTGACGGGATTCAGAGCGAATCCTGATCTCATGGGTGCCTTTCCCTTTGGGGAAAGGAACCACACCCTGAAGGGTGCGAAGCAGGATGACACGGACCAAATATCCACACACCGAGGAGTCTGACAGCTTTAGTGAGTGACTGAAAATGATCACATGCAGAGTCTCAGGTGTGACAAGGGATTGCACCCAGATGTGCCCCATATAGACCGACTCTGAGCAACGGGGGATTGCTATCCTCAGGAACTAGGTCGGGTTTAAAGGGTCTTGGTGTATTTGGTGCTGTCGGAAGGGACGGCACAGCCCTGCCATAAAGC
This sequence comes from Pelusios castaneus, assembly GCA_007922175.1. Taxonomy (NCBI): domain Eukaryota; kingdom Metazoa; phylum Chordata; order Testudines; family Pelomedusidae; genus Pelusios; species Pelusios castaneus. The sequence continues at coordinate 662,560 of ML686012.1, forward strand.
GATGGCCATTTTCCCAGCATGAGAGTCTAGACGTCTGCAGAGAAAGAGCCAGTGAGAATCGTGATGTGAAATGACCTAACGTCTGTTCTGAACTTACCCAGTAACCCTCGTCTCCCTGACAGGCTGCAGAACATCAGTGAGTCACTCCAGATTCTCCCCCCCTGCCCAGGGAAGGGAAGTGGCCGCAGCAGAGCTGGCTCAGGTGGGGATCAGGAGGAAATTGCCGGTGGGTTCCTGTACGGGCGAGAGGGATCAGTCAATACATAGGAAGTGGGCGCATCCAGGGAGTTTGATCTGAGGGTGCAGGAAGTGCACATGCTGGAGAAAGGGAGGGGAACCTGCTGGGACAGGTTAAATCTGGGGCCTGGATTCTAGGAATACACCCATGGGGGGTGGGTGAGGAAATTGCCCTATTCGTGGAACAGGGATCAAACTGATCTGGTCCAGGAAAACTTCCCAGGCTCTCAGGGTTGGAGCGTGGCCCCAGTAACCAGAGACTATGCCATATGAAGAGGAGACACACCAGTGAGGCGTAGGCAAGACGCCCCATCCCCTGACAGCCAGCTGCTGACAATGGTGAAGGAGTTGGGATTCCTACAAGCGGGGGGCTCTCCCTGGACTGTGCTGGGCTCTCCATCTCCTGTATCAGCCTCTGGCAAGTCAGTGTGTGATGGTAGAGTAAAACGTCTCCCTCTTATCTGTTGGGTAGGACGGAGGGGCTGCCTCTGTCTCCCCTCACTGAAATATTTACCAGGTGCTTTGAGGAGGTTGTGGGAAGGACTGCATTGGGCCTGCTCACCCCTGAATTGTTATTGGGGCAGCAGGTATTGAGGCAGGGGGGCTCTGGCTCTTTCAGGGGCAAGTGACCTTTGAGGAGGTGGCTGTGTATTTCACCAAGGAAGAGTGGGCCCTGCTAGACCCCCATCAGAGAGCCCTTTGCAGAGATGTCACACAGGAAAACTACGAGAACGTGTCCTCGCTGGGTAAGAGTTCCTGTCCCGTCATTAGAAGGTGAAATGAAGAAATCAGGTCATGCCCTCCCCGTAATGCACCTTTGATTCTCCTTGATTCGGCAACACCCCACGATGCCCATGACACACACCGTAGTGCTCTGCTGTTCCCACTATTCCCGCTACAGAACGCTCTAGGAACAGAGCACGGGGCCTGTACAGTGCGGAGTCAAACGTCTTCGCGTTGCGAAGGCAAAACTTGAGTTTAGGTCCAGTTACGTAGCAAACAGACGCTTCTCACATGTGTCCTGCACGGACCCTGCCCCATGCTAACCATCTTAGCTTTGCAAAATGTTATCACCCCTCTGCCTTCCCTTTGAGGATTCCTTTTGCGTCGCTGGTTCCCCTGGACCCTCTCTAAGCCCTGCTGACAACAGTCATCTCTGCCCCCAGATTGCTGGCGATTACAGCCCTGCAAATCTGCAGCTATCTGCTTTATGTCGGTGTTGCTCCATCTCCGAGGACCATTTCCTGTAGATGGTGGATCGGCTGCGGAACTCAAACGTGCAGAGGCAGCCTCTGATGCCACTTCCCCACCTTTGAGATTGGGGGGAGGGCTCCCCCTGCCAGTTGCCGATCAGCTGTTTTGGCAGGGCTCCCCCGGCCCAGCGCCAAACACCTGTTTGGTAGGTTCCCAGAGGGAGGGCCAGATCTGCTGGTGCAGATAACCTAGAGAACAGAGACTGAGGATGGCGGGTCAGACATCAACTGACTCTGGCGGATGCAGATCGGATGCGGATCCGGATCGGATGCGGATCCACGCTCTTTGTCTCCGTCCAGGGCTGTCCCAGTGTTGCAATCACAGATCTGCCAAGCTCCGCCATTCAGTTACAGTGACAGCTGGCACTGTGCTGAACAGCACGCAGATAAATACTGGTATTCCCATCTGTAGAAAACAACACAAACAGTGACGTGCCCTCGTCTCTGTTACAGATTTTCTGGCTGGAAGATATTTTTACTGCATCTACTCAGATCACACAATTCCATCTAGTTACTGCTGTATTGAGCTGAATGTCTCATGTTTGACTAAATCATCTTCCAAGCCTGACTCAAAGACTTCAAGGGAAAGAGAATTCCCCATTTCCCTGGTAGTTTGTTAACCTTTCCCCCATCCTCATGGAACCATAGCCAGTAGCTAATTCCAGCTCCACGCTTAAGGGTAGGGGTAGAGTTATGGTTGTTTTGGGGAAGCAGGAGAGGAAGGAAGGAATTTTCAATCTTCAGTCCCTGGTTTTCAGAGTTTTAAGTTTATTCACCACCCACATTCTGGAAGGTCAGCACTGGACATTGTTCACTCTGTGTTAAAGAAGTTAATTAACTGTGTCTACATTAGAAATTTTGCTCAGATCATTAGTCTTAGTGAGGTTGTGAATCTTCCCCCCCCCCCTGTAACCATGAGATAGAGGGCGACAGAGAGGTATATGGATGAATCTGGCACAGCCCAGGACAAAATTTGTTAGAGCACTTTAAAATATTGCTCTTAGCCCAGAAATTTTGGTATCCGGGGACAAAACTCTCATGGAGCAAGAGCAACGCACACATTCTCTGAAAGCTTTCCATGGTTGGACTCCCAATCAGCTACAGGGGTCATCTCTGAGTCGTGACCAGAGCATGTCCTGTTGAGCCATCCCCTTGTTTGAAAGGAGATCTCTGAAAACACCCTGGCTTTTAACAAAGCCTTGGAATATATCTGCCTTGCCATGTAATCCCTGATTTAGTGGGGCTTGCCACTGCCCTCCCTGGGATTGAAAGCCTGGACTTCAACGTCTACACTCATTTGTGATCCTAGATTAAGAATCTTTGGTTTTACACTGATTTTTCATTACCTTTGTATGAAATTTCACGAAACACTTGGGCAGATTTCATGGCACACCAGTGTGCCATCACACACTGGTTGAAAAACACTGTCCTACACATTGGGGCCCCAACATCTTTGTTTGTGTGTGTGTGTGTGTGTGTGTGTGTGTGAGAGAGAGAGAGATAAAGATCCCATGAATTCACCTGATCTCCTTTCCCTGTACAGAGTTTCCAGTTTTCAAATGTGATGTGGTCTCCCCTTTGAAACAAGAGGACAAGCCATGGGTCCCAGATCCCGAAGATTCAGAGGAAAAGGAAATCCTAAGAGATGCCTGCACGGGTCAGGAATCATTAAATCCACTCAGAAGTTGTCAGTGTCTGAAGGAAACTGCTGGGATTCCTGACAAAGATTTTGGGCATTCTCAGAATTCAGGATGTTCCCCAGCAGGTTTGTATCCTCAGGGCATATGTCACTCATGACTTTTCTACCCTGAGCGACACCTGGCTGTAGCTTTGTCCTTGACCTCCCTTCCCACTGAGTTTTTGGATGGGATCTACTGGCAGAATTGGTCCCCGCATCCCATGTGGGAAAGAATTTGGGGAAAATTCAGTTCCTGATTAGTTTGTATCTACTCCGCAGTTTTTTTGGTTTGCTCCTCCCTTTTCTATTCCTCTTTCTGAGGCATCTCTGTCTATTTTATGCGAACAGGTGCTGGGATGGTGAGTGAGAACACAGAGAAGAAATCTCAGCAGGAAGATGCCAAACAAGTGGAATCACATGGGGTAGTTCTGCAAACATCTCAAGAGGAGGTGTCCAGGGGTCATGAGCAGGGAAAAGGCCGTGAGAGTCAGTTTGAGCCAGAAAGATGGCAGGGAAACACATCAAGGGAGCAAATGAATAACTCCATTAATTGTTGGGGACCTCACAAATACCTCGAGGAAACTGCAATCCAGCAGGAAATCCATGTAAGAGAGAGAAACAATGCATGCTCTGAGTGTGGGAAAAACTTCAGTAGACGCTCAGACCTTATTAAGCATCAGAGAATCCACACAGGGGAGAGGCCTTATGGATGCTGGGAGTGTGGGAAAAGCTTCACTCGCAGCTCGAACCTCACTACCCATCAGCGGATCCACACAGGGGAGAAACCTTATGGATGCTGGGAGTGCGGGAAAAGCTTCACATGGCGCTCAAGTCTTATTACACACCAAAGAATCCACACAGGCGAGCGACCCTATGGATGCTGTGAATGTGGGAAAAAATTCATTGAGAGCTCAAAGCTTAAGAAACATCAGAGAATCCACATGGGAGAAAGACCCTATGAATGCTGTGAGTGCGGGAAAACCTTCACTCAGAGGTCAGACCTTATTACGCATCAGAGAATCCACACAGGAGAGAGGCCTTATGAATGCTATGAGTGCAGGAAGAACTTCACTCACAGCTCACACCTCACTAGACATCTGAGAATTCACACAGGAGAGAAACCCTATGAATGCTCTGAGTGTGGGAAAACCTTCACTCAGAGCTCAGCCCTTCTTAGACATCAGAGGATGCATACTTCCTAGAGACACTATAGATGCTCCAAGTATGGGGAAAACTTCTAACAGAACTCAGCACTTATCATCAGAGAATTTGCAAGGGAAATAAACACAGTAAGAATCTTATCTAGGGCTGACGACTGTTTATTTTTCTTTAATAATTTTCACTAATTCCTTCTAAAAGGTTGTTTGAATTCTTTGTGTCACATGGTGTCCCAGGTGGACTGCCCGTTTTTCTCACCATGTTTTAAAAATCAGTCCGCTCTATCAACTACTTTGTGCTCTGAGTCATGGGAGCATTATGCCCCTCCTAATAGGAATGTCATGAGCTCCAGGCAGAGGAGATAGGGGTGACCTCAACTAACTCCATTAAGAATAAATTACTTGGGCTTCATAATCTCTAGGCTTTTTCCATCTTGCTGTATAACCACCGCTATAGGATTATAGATGCTTTTTATCATGATGCAAGCCTGCCCACCTATTACCAACACTTTTATGGCCAAAGACCCAGAGATAAATGAACTACCAGAAGTGGAAGTTACCTATATCAGGATAAACCACAGTAGTTAACTTGGAGATTAAAAGAAAACTGACACATTAAAGACTTTGCAGTCTTTAAGCATGATATTGTTAGCAATGAAAAAGAAATTGACCATGAAGTTATTGGTTAAAGAATAAGGCACTAAAGATGTTATAAATTGAAGGTCATAGTGTCTGGTTTTTTTTCTTTTTGTCGGTGATCTAGTTAAGGGTGGTTAATCTAGGGGGAAAAAAAGCATATTTAAGATAATTTACCCCCATTGGACAGAAGAATTCTGAAATCAAACTTTACTCCAAAGCTTGGGGTGGGGAAAATATGAGAGAAATAACATGTGAGAATACAAACTCAGAGTTTAATTATTTGTATTTTAAATTGAATACATTTTGATAAGTACTGAATTAAATGTCAGAGGAAAATTACTTAAGGACACCATTTGGGTGACCTTTTACCTAGTTCGCTCATAAGGATCTTAGGCTGTATCTGCACTTGTAAAGTTAAGTCAACTTAACACGGTTGACTTTAAGTCAACTTAAGTCCACCTTCCTAAGTTGACTTACCAGTAGACATAGCCGTCCACACTGGTTTTAAATTAACTTAATAAGTTCAACTTAGCACTATTCCACGTCCACAGTGGCTTTAAGTCGACCTTCAGAGATGGTGTTAAGTCGACTTAAGCTGTTATTAAGTCGACTTAAGGAAGCGTTTACGTCGACTTAATAAAAGCCCAGTGTGAACGCGGCTTTGTATAGGTCGACTTAAGCCTCCTTACATCAACCTAAGCTGCCAGTGTAGATGCACCCTAGCTCCCCACTTCTCTCATTTGCAAAGGAAAGATGGGAGATCTGTCATGAGATGTATATGTTTATTATTAAGAACGATGATGGGTAGAACAGTGGGTATTTTATCTGTTAAAAACTCCTATAGCTTTTTTGTATGTGGGGGGAGGCAGGTGCTGCAACTCCTTTTTCTTTCGAGGGGGCCAATTTTCAGAGGAAAGCTGTTTAACTCTCAGGCCAGGCTATGGAAATCAACTCAAAACAGGCCTTGCTTTTCTTTATGTGATCGGGTGTCACATCTAGAATGAATGTGGTTTGCAACAACAGCTGATTTAGGGTTAAAGGAGGCTTTTCCAAACTGACGTTAGCTCTAAGTATTTCGTTCCAGCAGGACGGGCCATGTTTTCTGTACCCAAGGTATTCTTCCTCTCTGATTTAACTGGATGACCTCAGAGGAGGAACCATAAAGTGGGGTGAGATGGAATCGTCAACCATAAAGAGCAAAGTAAAAGTTGATGTCACCTTTCAGGTTAACAAGGTGTCTAAGGAAAACTGGTTTCCTCTGCCCCCCTCCCTAATCATTTTCATTGTCCTTTGAACTCTGCAATTTGTCCACTCCTTTCTGTAGTGGGGAGCCCAAAACTGGACACAGTATTCCAGATATTGCCTCACCAGTGCCGAATAGAGATGAACAATCCCTTCCCTCAATCTGCTGGAAGTGTTCCTACTAAAGCGTCCCAATGTGCCATTAGCCTTCTTGGCAATAAGAACACACGGTTGACTCCTACCCAACTTCTTGTCCACAGTAATCCCCGGTCCTTTTCTGCAGAACTGCTGCCCAGCCAGTCAGACCCCAGTCTGGAATTTCTGTCCTAAGCACAGGCAGGGCTGTCCTTGGGGGGGCTGAATGGGGCGATCGCCCCCAAGCCCTGCAGTTACATGGGTCCCCCTGACAGCCGCGCTTCACCCTGCTGTCTTTGGCAGTGAGCTGAAGGTAGCAGGGTGGGCCGGGAGTGCTTCGCCTGGGCTGGCCCTCCCCACCCTCACGGTGGAGCAGCCAGCCCAGGGGAAGGGTGGGTGCATGGGTCCTGGCCCTGGCCTCTCTGGTCCAGCCTGCTCCACGGTCCCTGGCCCTGGCTGGGGCTGGCTCCCACCAGCGGCGGCAGCCTTGGATTGCCGGGGTCCCTGGGGGTGGAGCAGACCAGCCTGGCCCACTCTTCCCCCCTTCAGTGTGGGGTGCCCCCCAGGCCAATTGTCCCTGGGCCCCGCTCTCCTCTAGGGATGGGCCTGAATTGCACAGGGGTCTGCACTTGTCTTTCTTGAACCTCAGATTTCTTTTGGCCCAATCCTACAATTCGTCTACGTCATTCTGTATCCTATCCCTGCCAAAGGTTGAATATACAGGGAGCTGCCACAGTCCTCTGAGAAAGATCGAAAGCTTGGGAATGTGCCACTCAGATCTCCTTGCCTTCGGCGTCATTCCAGTTGCATGAGCTGCTTGTATTATGTTCCTGCGTGATGAGGAGAAAGGGAGAAATAAAATTTTGAATCAGTTTTTGCTCCAACAGATTCCTTTTCTCTTACTATTATAAAGACATGAACAAAATGAGTAAACAGAAGGAAAAAAAATAACCAAAAATTGTAATAGGGTGAGCTAAAAAGATGGCCAAAGTTAAACACTTTTAAATAAAAAAATTAAGTTGTGGGGTGGAAAGCTCAGGTATGTTGAAATCCAATTGATAGTTGCTAGAATCGAAGCACAGACATTTACACTGTAGACTAGAGAAAAACCTGCTACTGCTTTGAACACCGGTGCTGAACAAGAGGAATCGGGACAGCCTTTTACTTGACTCATTTATTTTCTCTTTATGTTCCCCATCTCTGTTTCTCTCCTCATCTCCATTGTCTTTGCCTTTTCCCCCTCTCTCTCCGACTCCCAAGATCTCACCAGGCTACAGCACTTCCATGTTCGACAGATGGGCTTAAGTCAGAGGACAGGTGACCCAATTCATGTCACCAGAACAAACCAGCTGTTTTATGGGAAACTTCTTTGCCTACTCGCCAAATTACCCCTCCCCTCAACTAAAGAGGAGGGGGGCTAGAGCTTGGGCTGAAACTTCAGCCCACGGGCAAATTTGTATGAAATGTTGAGAAGGGAAAAGATCTCCCACTACCCCCACATCCTACTGTCACTCCCATGGCACCAATTCAGAGTGAACCCGGTGAGACAGGCTTATAGAATAAGAGTGGGAAGGGGGGGAGAGAGAGAGAGAAAAGTGACAGGAAGTTGCCTTTTTCTCTCTCACTTCACTTTTCGTTCTTTTTCCTTCCAGGATCTGTAGTCACAGCAGGGTCCAAATACACTGAAAAGCTAAAAATGCAAATGATCCCCGTTTGTCTTTTCTATCTAGGACAGGCCGTGGTGCCTATAACTGGCATGTCTAAGGGCCAAGACCCACTATGAAACTGCCATTCATCTTCCCTTTACACGATCTCACTGAATCTAGCATTTTTTTCTCATTCATCATCAACATTCTCCCACTTGCTGTTCCCTCACAGAGACAGTGTCCCTGCAACAATGGCGTAGTTACAGGTGGGCCTGGGCAGGCTATGGCCCGCCCACTTTGAAAGCAGGCGCACCCAATTAGAGTGTAAGCAATTCAGCCCATGTTTTCAATCAACCTCTGTAAAAAGCTTGACACACAACCGACATCCCTCCTCTCTAAGCACTGACTCACTGCTCCATTTCCTTACTCCTCCACCAATGCAGCTGGGACCTTTCCCTCCAGTACTGAAGGAGTCTCCCTACTACTTCACCATCATCCCAAGAAGAGACAGTGCAAATCTGAAAAGGTCTGGGGTGATTAACGAGCAGGAACCTCCCCCCGCGCGCACACACCCCTCCCAAGGGATTGGCGTCTGGTGAGGTATCACTAACTAGCACCTATCAGAATTTGGGACCTTTTTGGTTTCCACCATGTAGGATGTCCTTTCCAGAAGGCCTATGAGAATCTGCTTCCTGATTCAGTGGTTCCAAATTTGCATGGGTAGCATGCTTGGGAAAACCCCACTAGATAGTGGGTTTGGCATCTCCACCACTGGGCATGAGCAAAAAAGAATCGGAGATGCTGGGGATTGAACCCAGGGCCTCATGTATGTGCTCTACCACTGAGCTACAGCCCCATATGTAGCTCATATTTTGTGAATTAAACTCAGAGCCCTCTTCTTCCCAGAATACCCCATGTCTTGGGGGTTTCATGGGTAGTCCCCCCTCTGAGGATCAATTGCTCTCTCCTGGAGTTTGCTGGTTCCTAGGGGACATGACACAGCTCAGCCAGATCCTGCACGGAAGAGATGTGTGTGGGGTGGGGCAGGTGGCTTGTTTCCTGGTCTAAAGAGGTATTGATACAATCAAGCCTTCATGGGGTGGCTGGGTGGGACGAGCTGCCAACCCCTGCTGTCAGGTAATAGGGGACAGGGATATGTGCAGCGCAGCTCCTGATCCAGGTGGGAGCAGTGGGGTTGGGAAGAATGTTCCCCCCTGCATGTTAAATCCAGATTTCCTCATCACATTCGCCATGAGGCAGTTTGATTGGCGTTTGTCTGAACAGCAAGAATTCACCTCCATTTCCCTCCTATCTGGAACATGCTTAATGCATCTCTGGCTAACAAAGGAGATCCAGGTAGTTCTTCATTCCCCACCTGGGCCATTCAGACAGGCCCTTCTCTATGTAATTCTCCAGCACACAAGTCCTCGAGTAATATTATAAACAGGGAAACTCCCCACCCGGAACCACAAAGAAAACAGAAAGCTATCCACCACACACCAAACAGCGACAGGCTTCGTTGCATCACATCCCAGTGAGACAACAGAGCTCAGTTTGTGGGCCACTGGGATTCCACTGCCAAAGATGTGAATAATTCACAGGACAGAGACCAAATGCAAGCGTGTCAGGATCTCCACCCTACAGATGGGGTTTTAAAAAAAAATAAATAAAAATCAAACTCTGCTCTCCTGTGGCATCAGCAAGGATACTCACCCGTCACGGCTATGTTATCAAGGAAGAAATCTGCAGCCGTCCTTTGGACACCTAACTGAGTAGCTGTAGCCAAGGCCAGTCTTCACTGAGCTGAGGCTGGCCAGGGGATCTGGCTAGGACAACGACTGATGTGGGTACTGCAGTTTTTGCAGTGGGGAAGAGGATAGATGAGTGGGGCCATCTCAGGACTCACAGGTGTGTCCTGTAGGTCACATACTGGGGGTATCAGTAAAGGCTCCAGGGTGGGTGTGTCAGACCCTTCACCCCCACACACCTGGGGATGTTTGTGTCACACCCCTCCTCCCCCCAGTGTCCAATGCTGTCCATGTCTTTTCATCCCTTTTCAGGGCCACCCTGCCCTCCAGTGGAGTCCCAGTCCAGGTACCACCATCCCCAGGAAAGTTCAGTCCCAGCAACCCACATAGGAGCAGTGGCTGATTCAATTCCTTGGCCACTAACCAGCTGGCCATGGGAGACAGGTCCATCCACTTTTCCAGGCCACAGCCCAGGGACCTGTACACCCTACACTAGGCATTGCCTCAACCCCCTCTCCAGAAAGGTCCCCTGGGCCAATTCCCCGCAACCCTGTATCTTCTTCCACCTCTGCCTTACACAGGATTCTTCCTTCAGCACCTCCTGGGCCCCGGCAGCCTCAATCCTTGTCTCCCACTCCCAGGGCTCTCTGCAGGCCACCTTCTCCAGGTCTGACCCCATCTTCCCTGCTGTCCACAGAGCAGTACACAGAGAGGACCTTCTCCCTCCCTCCCCACCAGAGAATGCCCCTTGTTGGACTCTGCAGCCAGCTTTTCTAGTTCCTCCTGCATCCTGATTGGCCCAGCAGCCCTTCCACCTGACTGGCTGCTTTCCTTGGGCCCTCTTTAACCCTGTCCAGGCCAGTGTGGGGCAACTGCCTGGTCACGATGGGCTAAAATGAAACTGCTCTCAAAACCTTCTCCTTTGCTGCAGCTAAAGGCTTTATTTCCGCCTCTAGACTCCCCCTTTCATGAAAATCATAGTTGGAAAGGACCTGAGGAGGTATCTAGTCCAATCCCTACTCAAAGCAGGACCAACCCCAACTAAACCTTCCTAGCCAGAGCCTTTGAAACATCTAAGGATGGATAGTCCACCTCCCTCCCCCAGCTAACCCAGTCCAGTGCTTCACCGCCGTCCTGGGGGAAAAGTTTTTCCTAATAATGATACTTAAGGGAAACATTTATTAATGAAGCATCAGTAAAAGGAGAGACGCTGGTAGTGTTAGAATCCTACGCTGAGGGCACCATGCTTGTTCTGAATTTGTCATCCCAACCTAGCGACTACCTAGCAACTATTTTAACTTTTTCTATCCTTACCATTGCTTGTTATCAGTAAAGGGGAGAGAAAGAGAGGAACGGAAAGAGAGACCTAGTAACTGAAATAAACATTTGTCCTCACTGAGGGCTTGTCTATATGGAAACTGGGGCATCTTTCTCCATGGATTGATGCAGCAGGAGCGATTAAGCGGTTTGCTGGATGGCAACCTCTGGCAGGCTGGATCCAGCCCATGGGCCATATTTTGCCCAGCCTCGCCTAAGATGAAGGGGACAAGGAAGATGTCTTTTTTTTTTTGTGGGTGGTAGTGTTGCTGAGTGGTCTAAGACTGTGTATTAAGGCTCTTTAGAGGCATGGGTTCAAGTCTTACAACTGTTAGCTCTTTAGCCACTCTGAAACTGCTGGCTAAGCCCTGACGCAGAATGGACTTTCAGCCCATACTTTGGGGGGCTTCTCAATCTTTATCCCCAGACCCTCCTGCACCCTCCTTCATGCCCACAATCTGTGCATCACTCTAATTTTGGGTTTAAAAACTGACAATCAGTACCCTATTCCAACTATGCCATGCTGGCAGATGGCAGATTTTTGCCACCCAAAAAATCGCTCTGCTCGCTGATGGTCAGAGATGTCAGGGTGGTCAGAGGAAACACTAGGAAGACCACTGAGAGCATATCTAAAGATTTCAGCAGAGTCCCTGGGAGGCCCTTAGATGTTATGCCCAGGTCTGGTTTAGCCTCCGCCGGGAAGATCCGAACGGGGCTGATGAAAGGGGAGCAGGTTTGCCAGACAAATCCCAGAACCACAGGGGAAGGGGGCAGCCCCACCCCCAGCTCCCAACACCCCTGCTCCCACCTTTTCCCAACCTCAGACATTAACCCAGTTTCCCCCTTTCAAACCCTCCTCCAGGGTGACAGATCTGAATATGGGGAACCCAGCAACCCCCCCAAGCCCCAGCTGTGCCCCAATACCCTCCAACCAGCTCCAGACACCCCCCAAACCCGAGCTCTGCCCCAACACCCTCCAACCAGCTCCAGACACCCCCAAACCCCGGCTCTGCCCCTCAGACACCTGCAGCTCCCAAGCTCCGACCTCCCGGCAGGAGCGTGTCCGCCCCACGCGTGTCTCCTCTGCCCATCCAGGACTGACCCCTACCCACTGCCCCGGACCCACCGCGCTGCCCCACTGGCTGAGCAGCCTCTGCGCTGGTCTCCCCATGGCTCAGCTGTAGACATACAAAGGCTGGGGGGGGGGGCAGGCAGGGGCGTCTCTGACCCGATCTGGCCCTGCCCCCGGGTCCCACAGGTGGTTCGTGACACTCGGGGACTCCAGGTCTGGACCAGCCCCCCCCAGCCTGGGTTTGCTCAATGACATGGTACAGCCAGCGTAGGAACTGGGGTGAGACAAGACAGGCAGGATGGTGCTCAACCCCCAATGCTATCTCCCCTTTAATTTCTCACAACTGTAAAAATAAAAATAGTTCAAAAACAGGCAAAATGATTCTTAAAAATTAAAGAAGAATCAATAAAAATAAGCAGACCTTCAAAAAATAAAAATTGATATTCATTGTGAAAAATTGGGACGTGGAATCGAATTCCACCAAGCCTACTTAATACGCCTAGCCCTGCGACATCCGTGGCTGATCACTGCAAAAGCAGACGTGTGTCTGTGGCAAGGGACAGATCTGCTGACAGCACTTAGCAGTATTTTGAAAAGGAGGACAGTGAGGTTCTTACATGCAGGAGATGAAGAATGAATTTTAAATGTTTCCTCATAATTGACAGAGAAACATTTCTGGACAGTTTTGTTCAGGTCAAGCATATTTCCATTCAACTGAATGTGTCTTTCCTAGAGAAAAACAAGGGAATAGGATGTTTTTGCTGCACCGAACATCACAGAAGAATACAGCCGTCATGCTTCAATTCTTTGTTCTAAATTTGAAAGAACACATTTCAAAATAGCTTCCTGCAAAGGAGATAAAAAGCTCACTTGGAATTCCTGACTCAGCAAAAAAAAAAAGATGACTAACCTTCTGAACATGACATCAGGGGACACAAATACACAAAGCAGAGTGGCGCAGCGGAAGCGTGCTGGGCCCATAACCCAGAGGTCGATGGATCGAAACCATCCTCTGCTAGAATGTGTTTTTTACTACTTACACCCCTGGAAATAATTAATCCTGTCTTTATCTGCAGTGTATAGTAAATAGAAATAAATTCTCTCACCGTTTCCTGTTTCAGGTGGTTTAAAGGAAAGACTAAAGACCCAAGGTGTTCCCAGAAGACTCGGTATCCTAGAGAAACAAACAAGAAGTCTTGTGGCACTTTTAAAGACTAACAAATCTAGTGCCCACAGGACTCCTTGTTTGTTTTGCTGACAGACTAACACGGCTACCCCTTTGGAACTTGTATCCCAGAGTTCCCCCTCTCCTGTAATGACAGAGATGTGATATAGCACCAAATGAGTGGTTTCTTCTGCTGCATTATCTTTTTCCTGGTGAGCATTACTGTAATTCCAAGGGAGAAGCAGCTTGATTCATATTGTGGCAGCTAAAACAAGCCAGTGCAAGATTCAAATATATTCTTGGGACCTCTGCGAATGGTCCTTTCTTGGATAACCACCACTCAGCCAGCATACCTATGCACAGAGACAGTACCAAGACATAATGCTGTGGGGAAAGGGGTCAGACACGTTCAAATTATACACTCTTCCAGCTATACACCACTGTTGCTATCCCCTTCAGGACATTAGCCTTTACTGAGAAGGTTGGTTCTTTATATTTCACTTCATGCAGCTAGTTAAGGATCCCTATTAATTTTTTTCCCCAAAAATTCACAACTGCTTTGAGCAACTGAAACCTGCTTTGAGCAATTCGAATAATTTAGTGTCACCTTAATTTTGTTAAGTTCCAAAGGGGTAGCCGCATTAGTCTAGTTCAGCAAACCAAACAAGGAGTCCTGTGGCCCTTTTAAAGAACTAACAAATGTATTTATCACATGAGCTTTCGTGGGAAAAAAATCCCACTTTGTCAGACGCTTTGAAGATGGGGACCTTTAGAAGAAATAAAGCTTCTTATTTACAACATCACCTTTAAGGGAGAATAGGCACCGTTAGGGCATTGCAATGTATTTCTGTGTTAAATATGCTAAACATTTGTATGCACCTTCATGCTTTTGCACCATACCAGCGGACTTGCTTCCATGCCCATGACAGGTAATACAAAGCTTTGCAGACCGATGCACATTCATTTTCACCACCTAAATGAGAAGATCAGAAGAGAGAAGATCAGAAGAGAAGATAGATGAGACGATTGGAAGAGAGAAGATCAGAAGAGAAGACAGATGAGAAGATCGGAAGAGAGAAGATCAGAAGAGAGAAGATCAGATAGATGAGAAGATCGGAAGAGAGGAGATCAAAAGAGAGAGATTCTTTTTTTTCATGGTTCAGGTTCTGTAGCTTCTGCATCAGTGTCAGTCTTTTCAGACACCATGTTCTGCACCTCATCCCTCTCAGACTTTTAAAGGCAATTCTGATTCTTAAACCTTGGGTCAACGGTGGTAGCTATCTCGAGACATCTCATATTGGTACCTTCTTTGCCTTTTATCAAATCTGCAGTGAAAGTGTTCTTAAAATGCTGGCTCATCATCCAAGCCTACCATCAAGAAAACTGTGAGAGAATGCAGGTAAAACCACTGAGCAGGAGACAAGACACACAGTTTCTCCCCCACGCAACCACTGATTTCAGTCACAAATTTAATTAACACATTTTTTTTAACAAGTCTTCCATGAAATGCCACCATTCGTCTGGATTCTCCTCGGTGAATGGCCCCCGAGTGTTTTTCTCCACCCTGCAATATACTGAATCTGTCTTTTGTCTTTGGAGATCCCCCCATTGTTATGTCCTCCTTTTTCACTTCTAAATGGTTTCTATGTCTACAGTTTGCCTCTGATGCTTTTCCATTGGCTTCTGTGGGCTAGTGCAAAGGTAGACAATTGATCACAATAGCATGTAATTGGTTAACAATGGAGGGGTGACTGCCCTCCCACGGGAATGGGCCTCATCACCCGAGATCGATGATAGGGAGGTGTTAATGCCGTTATACAAGGCACTGGTGAGACCTCACCTGGAATATTGTGTGCAGTTCGGGTCCCCCATGTTTAAAAAAGATGAATTCAGACTGGAACCTACAAGGATGATCCGCAGAAGGGAAAACCTGCCTTATGAGAGGAGACTTAAGGAGCTTGGCTTGTTTAGCCTAATCAAAAGAAGGTTGAGGGGAAATATGATTGCTCTTTATAAACACATCAGAGGGATAAATACGAGGGAGGGAGAGGAATTATTTAAGTATAGCATCAATGTGGACACAAGAACAAATGATTATAAACTGTCCATCAGGGAATATAGGCTTGAAATTAGACGCAGGTTTCCAACCATCAGAGGAGTTAAGTTCTGGAATAGCCTTCCAAGGGGAGCTGTGGGGGTGAAGGATATAACTGCCTTCAAAACTGAGCGTGATAAATTTATGGAGGGGATGGTATGATGGGACAGCCTAGTTTGGCAACTGAGTTTTGACAACTGGTGGTGGATATGCCAGTGGCCTAAGAAGGAACGGTAGATGGGGTGTGTTCTGAGTTATTACAGAGAATTCTTCTCTTAGGTGACTGGCTGGTGAGACTTCCCCACATGCTTAGGGTTTAACTGATGGCCATATTTGGAATCAGGAAGTAATTTTCCCCCAGGATAGACTGGCCTGGGCTCTGGGGGGTTTTCACCTTCCGCTGTAGCATAGGGCACGACTCTCTTGCTGCTGGATTCTCTTTAAACCATGATTCGAGGACTTTAATAACTCAGTCACAGGTTGACAACAGAGTCTTGTGGCACTTTTAAAGACTAACAGATTTATTAATCGCATGAGCTTTCGTGGGAGAAAATCCCACTTCGTCAGACGCTTTGAAGATAGGAAAGTTACAGAGTGGGAGGAAATTAAATGCAGGGGAGTGTATGACATAGCATCAGGTCAGGCTGTAACAGCAAATCAAAGTAGGTGTTAGGATTCAAAACACTGGGGAACAGCACATAGAGGAGGGGGGAGGTCAATTCACTTGATGTAATGCGAGAAAAATCCATACGCCACTGGTCGTCACCTACAACCCCCAAGCCAGACCTCTTCAACACATCATCAAAAATCTACAGCCTATTTTACAAGATGATCCCTCACTCTCTCAAGCCTTGGGAGACAGACCTCTCCTTGCTTTCAGACAGCCCCCTAATCTTAAAAGGATACTTACCAGCAACTACAGATCAGAAGTGGGATTTTCTCCCACGAAAGCTCATGCGATTAATAAATCTGTTAGTCTTTAAAAGTGCCACAAGACTCTGTTGTCTTTCTACAATAGACTAACACGGCTACCCCTTTGGAATCAGTCACAGGTTAGAGGTTTAGTACAGGAGCGGGTGAGGTTTTGTGGCCTGCGCTGTGCAGGAGGTCAGACTAGATGATCATACTGGTCCCTTCTGACCTTAGTCTACGAGACTCACTTTTACACCAAGACCAGGTGGGTAGAGTTTTCCAAAGGTGCGTTATTCCTTAAATATTACTCGTACGCACATCTTGCAGTGATTGAGTGTCAGTGATTTTTTTAGCTTTCCGTAGAGTCCTCACATGCTCCCCTTCCTGGATGAATGTAATGGAAAAAACTTATTAGGTGTGGTGAGTTTGTCAGGTCCGAGGCAGGAGTTGCTGCTGAAGAACAGTGAACCCTTTGCCAGTTGGCGCCAGGGGGTTTCTGTCATCAAACATAGAGTGATGCTGTCAGACCCTGATAGAATGGGAAGGCCGGGTCATCTCCTGGTTAATAAAAACTAAATATAAAGAAAAGATCAATAAGGTGGTAAAATGACCAAATGTTGGAACTCCCCATGTTCTTGGTCTTTGCATTCGTGGCCAGTAAGATAAACGAGGAAACCTCCGACTTGGCTAATCCCTGCCAAGCAAGGGCCGGCTAGCCTTTGCATTTTGGCAACCCGAACAGAGGCGTAGGTGGTCAGCTCTCACTGGTGAGGAGCCGCCATTTAAACATATCAATATTTATGCTTTCACACACCCACTGATGCAGGCACATCATTGTGGAATCCTCCCATTCCCATCTTCAAAGCGTCTGAGGAAGTGGGATTTTTCGCCCACGAAAGCTCATGCCACAAATAAAGGTGTGAGTCTTTAAAAGGGCCCCAGGACCCTGCTGTTTCTCTGGGCCCAAGGCAGAGATGGGACATACGCTTTTCCACTTGCTGCTTTAGCTCCTTGTCGAGCATTAGCCATTCATATTCTTGCTGCATGGCTTGCCTTTAAATCGGGGCAAGGAGAGCCGTGTGGACCTCCCGGCTTGCTGCTGAGTTTCAATAACCCAAATGCACCGCGCTGGGGTCCCTGCTCCCGCCAGGGCTCGGGGGCAGGAAGGGGCAGCTCCGACCCGGGTTTGGCCCTGCCCCCGAGTCCCACAGGGGACGCGCGACCCGCGGGGGCTGCAGGTCCGGACCAGCCCTCCCCAGCTTGGGGGAGACCCAGGCCCCCGAGCGCAGTAGCGAGGCAGGACCCACGGGGGTGGGGGGAATACAGCTGAAATTGCGCAGTGGGATCTGGCAGGCACTGGGGTGGGGCAGGATCGGCCCCAGCCACACGAGTTCCCCGCAGGATCGGGCCCTTCCCCCCAATATCCCACCCCGACCTGGAGTCCCCGAGTGTCGCGATCCCCCTACGGGGCCCCCACAACAGAGCGGGCCCGGATAGGAGCCGCCCCTTCCTGCCCCACCTTTTTCGCCCCATTGCGTCTGCCCGCCGCGGAGGAGCCATGGCGCGGAGGCTGCCCGGCCAGTGGGGCAGCGCGGTGGGTCCGGGGCAGCGGGCAGGGGTCGGTCCCGGGTGGGCGGAGGAGACACGCGTGGGGCGGACACGCTCCTGCCGGGAGGGGCCGGGCCCGCCTGCCTGGTTCCCCCTGCCCCGGGTGGGTCCCCGAGCCCCGCGGCCGGAGAGGGGCTGCGCCCCACAGCCAGGGGACGGTGCGGCTGGGGGTGTCGGGGGGGCAGGGCCGGGATGGGGGGTTAGGAATGGCTGGTGCTGGGGATCAGAGGGGCCTCGCTGGAGGGGTTGGGGGGGCAGAGCTGGGGTTGGGTTGTTTGGGGGGATCTTGGGTTTGTGGGGGGTGTTTAGATCTAGCACCTTGCAAGGGGGCTGGGGGCGGAGGGGAAAGTGGGGCAATGAGGATGGCAGATGGAGGGATCAGGGGGCGGTGGAGCTGGGTCTGGGCTGTGTCTCTGCCCCATCAGCCTGGGGTTCTGGGGTTTCTCTGGCAAACCTGGTCCCCTTTCACCAGCCCCGCTCGGATCTTCCTGGCTGAGGTTCAACCAGACCTGGACATAACATCTAAGGGCCTCCCAGGGACTCTGCAGGGCTGGGCGGGCTCTGAAATGTGGCTGCTGGGAGGCCATTTGTAGCAGTTTGCAAGTAACCTTCCTCCCCTGCATCTTCCAGGAAGCATCGCGAGAGCATCCGGCCCCTCTGGCTGCTTTTCTCAAGACCGAGGAGGAGAGGCAGAGCCAGGAGCTGCTGGTAGGTGCCCAGAGCCCCCGGCCCCTCCGCTTGGCTGGGATCAGAGCCCCTGAGTGACATGGTGAGAGCGGGGCCCGTCCTGCCAGCCCCAGCCAGGAACCCGTCCCCACTGGGGCCAGGGAGAGCGCAGGGCTGCACACATATGAGTGACGTGTTGCCCTTAGGGCGCAAGAAGCAGGAGGGCAGAAAAGGATCCATCCAGGTATTGGGCCAAGGGTATTTGGATGTTACAGTGACCGGGTCCTTCCTAGCCCCTAGGGGAGATGGGGAGGAAGGAGAGGAAACGTGGGCTGGGAGATGGAGGATTTGGCTCAGGGCAGTTTGATGAGGTTTGGAGGGAAGGGCCCTTCCTGTTAGCCATGTACCGCTCCTGCTTCTCCCCCCCCCCCCCCCCCCGCCCCCAATCCTCCAGCCTTCCTGGCCGAAATGAACTTCCCATCATCCTCTGCAACAGATCCTGCATTCCTGATCAATAGCTCCCCCATCTGACGGGAGGCGGGTTTGTAATTTTCCCCGCTTCTGATCTGCCCTCTCCTTGTGGTTGTAGATACAGACAAAAGCTGAGAGAGAAAAAATCATCTCCGTGTGGAAGGAGCTGCAGGGTTTTCTGGAGGAGCAGAAGCAGCTGCTGCTGTCCCGGCTGGAGGAGCTAGAGAGAGCCATTGTCAGGAAAAGGGACGAGGGCCTCTCCAAAGTCTCCCGGAAGATTTCCCTGCTCAGTGAGAGGGGAGGAGAGAAGGGGCAACAGCTGCTGAGCCGATTCCTGCAGGTCAGACTGTGTCTCTGAAATAACAACCTGCAGCTTTTCTACAGGAGCTTCTGCACCCAGACCCCAGAGCACTTTACAAAGTGGGGTCAGGGCCACGATCCCCGTGAGACAAAGGGGGAAAATTGAGGGAGGGGAGGGAAAGGGCCCTACCTGAGGTCAGCCAGTGAGTCTGTGGCAGAGCCAGGGATGGATCCTGGGAGTCCTGGATTCTGCGACCCCAGGATCTTCTCTCCTGCCTGTCTGTCTGTATTGGTACTTTGTGGGGGAAATCCCCTCCTCCCTTCAGAGGTTCCCAATGAGTTAATGTGTTTACTGGGCTCAGAGGAACTGTGGGGCTCTCAGCACTGTAGAGAATCTGACTGTTAAGACAGAGAAACATTTTCTTCCTGTAAAGTGCTGGGGGAGAAATGTGCCCTAATGGCAACTTCCCAGCAGGGATGGCTGGGGCAGCTGAGAGCAAACGTCCCTGCTGGTGGGATTGGGGGAGACACATCAGCTGCTCTCTGAGCAACCTATACCTAAAATTCCCCAAACACTAGATACTCCAACTGCCATTCCCCTGTAGAGCGGGAGGCTTCCCCAGCTCCAGACAAGTCCTCTGATGGCTTCTTTTTTTCCCTCCTTCTCTAGGGTCCGGGAAGCACTCGGAGCAGGTAGGTCCCGGGTTCTGATTCCCTCCTTCTCATCAGCTGTTAGGTTTGATAACTGCCCTGAGTATGAAGGTCGCCCAGCCATTGGGGTGTGACACGCTGGCTCAGGGCTGTGAGGCTGTCTCCCTAGTGCAGTGGTTCTCAACCGGGGTCTCTGCAAACCCCGAGAGGTATGGAGGGTTTCCAGGGGATACATCAACTCATGTAGATATTTTCCAAGTTTTACAACCAGCCACAATAAAACAGCAGTGAAGTCAGGGCAAACTAAAATTCCCTGCCGACGATGATTGTTTTGACAGCTCTGTGCACTGCATGCTGAAATGCTAGTGCAAGATTTGTACTGTATGATAATAATGAGAACGCAAGCCATTTTTCGTCAGTTCTGCGTTGTGACCCTCTTGTGTCTGATTTTGTAAGGAAGTGGTAAAGAACCACTGCGTTAACAGCTGGTCCAGCGGGACGAAGATCCGGTCGCTCTCTGACAGCGAATATGGTCACACCAGGGCTGTCAGACATATGGCCCGTGGGCCAGACCCAGCCTCTCTGATGTATTCCCGAGGCCACGTCACATATTCCAATTGTGCAGACGCTGTCTTCGTTTTTTTTAAAAAACTAAGTTTCTAGCCTTCCTGGTTACAAAGAAACCTTCCCAAATGGAAACACTGTCGCCTTTCGGAGTTTTCCAGCAGCCTGAAACCGTGTCTTGGAGCAAAGCCCTGAAAACCCTCCCTATCCCTGCGGGTTTTTCCTCTGTTACACTCACAGGAGTATTAATGGAAACCTTCAGTACTCCATGACCGATCACCTGCGCAGGCTGAATGTGGAGGGCACGGGAGTGCAGCCTTTGAGGGGTGGCAATAGGGGGCTGCTGGAGGAAGGGGAAGAGCAAGCAGGAGTTGACTAAAGAGCTTACGTTCATTCCCTGCTGAAGACCTGGGCTCTGTGGCCACAGTTCACAAGTGGTATGCACCCAATCTTTGGTCTGTCTCCTCCCTGTCAACATCAACCCAGTGCTGGTGCCCCTTCTTACTGGACCATCCCAACGTGGGGGGAGATTTTGCTTTCCACGGAACCAGAGCACCCCAGAGAGAGCTCCCTTCCTTGCCCCACCACATCCCATCTCTACAGGGCCCATAAAGAATCCAGCGTGGTGGCTCCCCAGAACAGCGACCATCTCACACTACAAAACTCAGCTCCAGGTTTCCTGGAGTGGGGTGAATCTTGGGCTCAGGGGGTGGGGATCTGACCCATTTCTCACCCCTTCTCTTTTCCCCTAGCAGGGAGGACGGGACGTCGGAGAAGCCAGAGCTGGGGTTTGTGGAGCTGGAGAAGAGACTCAGCCATTTCTCTCTGAAAAGTGCCATCCTGCAGGAGGCGCTGCTGGGATTCAAAGGTGGATGGGAGTCTGGGGGCGGCATTTCCCCTCGGTAGAGTCACCCTCGCTCGGGCGGGGGGAGGACTCAGGGACGCTAGTGATGTCACTGACCCTCGGCTCCATCTCACAGCCCTAGCCCTGCGAGTCACCCTTCCCCATGGGGCAACTCTGTGGGGCTGCCTCCGTCTGTACCTGCTGCTTTTCTGGCCTCGATTTGCATCACCGTCTCCTAGCTAGAAACCATGACATTACTAACCGGTGGAAACTTCTCTATAAATATGAGGGTCTGAATTCTCTCCTCTCCTTCTTCTAGAGACGCTGCGCCTGGAGCTGGGGAGCGACACAGGTACATGTCTGTCTCTGAGAGGCCGTGGGGGATATCAGACCCATAACCGCGTTAGGACAAGGGGATCACTGCTGTCAGCCCTGATGTGGCCCCCACAAGCTGTGAAGCAGGGAGAGCCCCCATGACTGATGGACTCTCTGCAGCTATGATTTCTGGGAATAACATCCTGAATGCTGTGAGATGGGAGGAGACAGGGACACAATACCCAGACTCAAGACACAAAGTCTGACAGCTTTGATAAGAACCTGGAAAGAGTCAAATAAGGGCAGCAGAATGTTGCGGGGTGAGGGGAATGGAAATCAGCTGTACTCTGGATAGATCCACTCTGGAGCGATGACGATGAGGCAGAAAGTTTGGAGCCAAAATGCCATTAGCGCTTTCAGGCTAGCGAAGGCCTCCAGGAATAGACGCACACCAAGTCTGAGAGCCAGGAGGGGTGAGAGAAAGTGAGGAGTCAGGTCAGAGAGCTCCCAAACCTGCTCAGATTCAGGCACTGCATCAGCGCTGGACAGATTTTGTCTGGTCCCTACCTCTGTGTTGTTCCCCTCTGCTGTGGAAGGTGCTGTCTTCGGGAAACATGTCAGGTTTAAAGGGTCTCGGTAGGTTTAGTGCTGCAGGAAGGGACGGCTCGGCCCTGTGATCAAGTGACAGCCGTTTTCCCAGTGTGAGCATCTAGAACGTCTCTGCAGAGAAAGAGCCAGTGAGAATGGTGATGTGAAATGACCTAAAGTCTGTTCTGAACTCACCCAATAACCCTCATCTCCCTGACAGGCTGCAGAACATCGCCCACATGTCACTCCAGATTCTCCCCTGCTGCCCGGGGAAGGGAAGTGGCCGCAGCAGAGTTGGCTCAGGTGGGGATCAGGAGAAAATTGCTGGCAGGTTGCTGTAGAGCCGAGAGGGATCAGTCAATACATAGGAAGTGGGCACATCCAGGGAGTTTGATCTGAGGGTGCAGGAAGTGCACAGGGTGGAGAAAGGGAGGGGAACCTGCTGGGACGGGTTAAATCTGGGGCCTGGATTCTAGCAATACACCCATGGGGGGTTGGGTGAGGAAATTCCCCTATTTGTGGAACAGGGAATAAACGGGTCTGGGCTGGGAAAATTTCCCAAGCTCTTGATGCAGTAGCATGTCCCCTCTTAGCAGAGGTTGCTGTGTCATGTGAAGGGGACACCCACCAGTGAGGCGTAGGGAAGATGCCCCGTCCCTTGACATCAGCTGCTGGCAATGGGGAAGGAGTTGGGATTCCTACAAGCGGGTCCTCTCCCTGGATCCTGCTGGGGGCTCCATCTCCTGTATCAGCCTCTGGCAAATCTCTGTGGTGACAGGGAAGACCTTTCTCCTTTCTATCTGTTGGGACGGATGAGGGGCTGCCTCTGTCTCCCTTCACCCTAATGTCTCCTGGATGCTTAGAGGAGGTTGTGGGTGGTTCTCCCCTGACCATGCATCTGTTGGATTGGCCCTGCTCCCCCATGAATTGTGACTGAGGTGGTGGGTGCTGAGTGTTGGACGCTTCCTCTCTCAGCGACCGGTGACCTTCGAGGAGGTAGCTGTGTCTTTCACCAGGGAGGAGTGGGATCTACTGGACCCCTATCAGACAGTGCTCTACAGAGACGTCATGCAGGAGAACTATGACAATGTGACTTTTCTGAGTACGTATCGTTGTCCCTCGGTTGTTGGAAGGGGAAATGAAGAGAAGAGGCTTTGTGCACATGGTGGGAGGACATGCAGATAAACCCTGGTATTTCCAGAACACAACACGAACAAGGGCATTCTCTTAGTCCTCCTCATCTCATAAATTTCATAGATGTTGTGGCCGAAGGGACTATAGATCATCTATCTTGTCCTCCTGTATAACACAGTCCATGGAACGTCATCCAGTTAGTGCCCTATGGAGCTGAATACCTCATGTTGGACTAAATCATCCTCCAGAATGGTCTTAACTTGAAGACTCCAAGCGAAGGAGAATCCCCCATTTCCATGGTCGTGTAATGGTTGGGTACCCTACCAAACCGTAGCCAGTGGATAACCTCAGTGCCAGGGTTACGTAGGATGACACTCCTCAGGCATCCTGGTGGGGTAACGTTGTTATTTGCATTATTACCTGAGGTTAGGAAACGAGTGATGTGTTTTCAGGGCAGAACGAGAGAGTTGAGGTGTTCATGTCAGGTGGCCGTCTGGGGTTGACCAAGGGCTGAAAGTGTCTTGAAAGGATTAGTTGAAACCGACCCAGATCCATGCAGAATCCAAAGAGGCCATGGCAGCCAGGACATTTCCACGTTTCCCTCTGTCAGCAGAAAAGTAGAGCATTGGGCCAAGCTGGTGAACAAAGGGGAAAGGGCTGAAGGGTCTTCAATAAAGGTTGCCCTTTGGCTCTCCAACTGACAGAGATAGATCAAAATGGAATCCAAACTACCTCATCAAGCTCCTTGCATTGGAACGGAGAATGTGTGGACAGTGCATTAAGCTTTGCTGTTCAGTGCCAAATCTGTAGCCAGATCCTTTAGCTTTGGAATCTGGATTGAGATTGCCAATTATTTTAATAGGTTTGATGAGGGGATTTGGGTTTTTGCTTGAATTCGGCCACAGATTTTACGTACAACGAGAACTCCCATGGATGCTTAGTAGGAAGAGTCACACAGATACTCGAATTTTACTTTATAAAATCCTTTTTATTGCTGAAAGCATAAATGGTAAGCACAGAATTGGGGAAAATGTTAAGTAAAGACATAACCAAATTACAATTTACTTTTATTTTGATACGTACAGGAAATTGAATGCGGTTTATAGTTTGCTGAGTTAAGTTTGATATTAAAATCTATGGTTGATACTTACACCTTGGTTTTCCATCTTGGTCGAGAAGGACCTCGGAGGCCTTGACTTGACAGGAAGGGTGCTTCGGGAGGAGTTTATAGTAACTTTAGCTGATATAGTTAGACTTACGACGGTAACTTGAAATAAGTAGCTAAAAAGGGAAATAAAATAAAGCTGTATTTTTCTCAAGGGTCTAACTGGAGTTAAGAGCTGAAGAAGTTCAGAGCTAGAAACTTAGAGCAAAAGCTAAAAAACTGCCCTTAGTAACAGGGTTTGGGTTTTTATACCCTTCTCAACATAGATCAGGCTAGATCGTCCTCTATCACCCAAATATGGGGAGATCACGCCAGAAATTGTAGGGGTGCATCCATGTCATGGGTCTAGGGGTTTTTGCGTAGGATTGATACATGGTTGACGCATGTCCGCTCTTCAGAATGTTCCATTATTATTTATGGATATTTTTGTGGGGTTTGCGGTGTTTTACCAAATGTCGAGGGTCTGAACTGGAAAGTCTTGGGTGGTTTTTCCGTCTGCTGACCTGGCTGACAAGATCAAAATATAGCCTCTTGGATCTATGCATTAGTGAACATAGATGAACAAACTGAGTCTCCTGTCCAGTTTGAATTGAATATTATCTTAAGTTTTCTGCTTATGCCTACGCCCTTCAGCTGTTCGTATAAGCTGTATAATTTCTTATACAGGCCTGTAAGGTCTCTTGCGTTTCCAGCAATCAATACAAAAGTTATACTAACTTATAAACTTATGCTAAGTAGAAATCCTCTATAAGAGTAGGATTTCTTAAACCTAGAAAGAAAGTATACATACGTGATTTATAGATGAATACGTACACGCAAGTAAAGCATAGGTGAAGTCAAAGTCCACACCAGTGCTGGCTTCCAGTCAAAGCAAACCATACTATATTTGGAGACACTGCCCCCCCCCCAATTCTCCAGGAAAACTTTGCACCCTAACGGGGTACAGCACAAGCTGTAGCCGGAGTTTGGCTAGGCTGCGTTGACTGCATGGAGAGAGACGGGGTTAGGTAGTCAACAAAGGCCCCGTATCCCAGACTTCAATGCGGTGGGTCTGCCCCTTTGGAAAAATACGGCTCCCTGGCACATGGCACACTCAAAGAGTCCCTCCCAGGAGACTGTTTACAAGCTGGGGCAAACAGCAGACCGAGGAAGGTGTTAGTACGGTTATACAAGGTGCTGGTGAGACCTCGTCTGGAATATTGTGTGCAGTTTTGGTCCCCCGTCTTTAAGAAAGATGAATTCAAATTGGAACAGGTGCAGAGAAAGTTTACTAAGATGATCCCCAGAACGGAAAACCTGCCTTACAAGAGGAGACTCGAAGAGCTTGGCTTGTTTAGCCTAACCAAAAGAAGGCTGAGGGGAGATATTTGTTTTTATAAATACATCAGCGGGATAAATATCAGGGAGGGAGAGCAATTGTTTCAGTTTAGTGCCAATGTGGACACAAGAAGAAATGGATCTAAACTGGCTATCAGGAAGTTTAGACTTGAAATGAGACGCAGGTTTCTAGCCATTAGAGGACAGAAGTTCTGTAACAGCCTCTCAAGGGAAGCAATGAGGGCAAGAAACCTAGCTGGCTTCAAGAATGAGCTTGATAGGTTTATGGAGGGGATGATGTGATGGAACAGCCTAATCTGGGACCTGACTGATCTTTGACTGCAAGCAGGAAATGTTCCCAATAGCCTGTGATGAGATGTTGGATGCATTGAACTTTGAATTACTACAGAGAATTATTTACCGGTGTCTGGCTGGTGAATCTTGCCCACATGTTCAGGGTTTATCTTATTGCTATATTTGAAGTCAGGAATGAATTTTCCCCCAGGGTAGATTGGCAGAGGTCCTAGGGGTTTTTCGCCTTTCTTTGCAGCCAGGGATATGGGTCACTTGCTGGTGGATTCTCTGTACCTTGAAGGCGTTAAATCGTTATTTGAGGACTCCTAACCTCTGACTGAGTTATTGGAGTCTATTACAGGAGTGGGCAAGTGAGATTCTGTGATGTGCGTTGTGCAGGGGGTCAGACTAGATGATCATAATGGTCCCTTCTGACCTTGCAGTCTATGAGTCCGACCCTGTGGATCCGTGAGAGCAGATCTCATTTTTTCTGAACCCCATTGGGCCCCTTCGTGTTTCTGTCTCTTTCCCCTTCACAATTACCTGAGCAGCCATCTCCCCTCTTGAGATGGATTTCCCTTTTACACTGCTCCAACGTAGCCCACATATTGGCCATGCTCACTTAACCCAGTTCTACATGTTAGCTGGAGTTAGGAGGGAGAACAGTAAATGCTGATAATTCAGGCATTGGCTCAAAACAATTTTTAAGTATTCTCCAAAGGGTGGCTAATTTTGAGCCATTCCTCTTCCCTTCCTGCCTGTTTTCCTTAGTGTCATATTTAATTAACATGTTCATACAATAAACATCCCAATAGCCAGGTCAACATCTGCTATTCAACAGTATTACAGAGAAGCTCAAAGTCCATCACAGGGGTTTGGGGAATAGAATAACGGACACTTGGGAAATGGGGAGCGTGGTTTCCTTGAGAGGCAGCAGAATCCAAACTTTCTGCCTCACCCCATTGCTCCAGAGTTGGTCTACAGAATTATAGCATCAAATTCCCTAGTCCTCTCCAACCTGGGGAATTTTCATACATACCCCCTTACACCTGTCTAGTGAGATTCCCTAATTCCTCCAGATGTGCTTTCGTGACATCAAACACACCTGAGCTACTGTGGCCAGTGACATCCCCACTTTGTGTTACTGCTTCGTGTACTCAACCCCACCGACTCCTGCTCACTGCTCCCAGCTTCCCTATGACTGACTCTTCAGATGTCTTTGTCAGAAAGAAGCAGGTGGTTTCCTGATTGGCTGCAGTCTTCACTTCCTAGCTCATGGAGTTACATTTTTATGTTTTAGGACCCACTTGGTTGGCAATTGTCAGCCTGGATGTCTTCCCAGCAGAGATGGGGTTTGTTAAATCCCTCTTTCAGCAGAACGTCCTACACATTTGAGCTCTCGGGTAGCGAACCCTCAGCATCTTATAACTTTTAAATGGGCTGTGGTTGAACTAATAGAAGTTTTTGTGACAAATCTCCCGTGAACCCCTTTGATTTTCTTTCCCTCTGCAGAGTTTCCAATTTTCACACCTGATGTGATTGTTCCTCTGAAACAAGATAAAGAGCTGTGTGTCCCCCATCTGCATGATTCAGAGAAAGGAGAGATTCCAAAAGGTGACTGCACAGGTGAGGAATCATTTTAAATCAATTCAGAATTTGAAGAGTAACTAGCCAAAGACAGAAAAAGTAACCAAAAAAAATAAAAAGAACTGATAATTACATCAGGAGCAGGAAGTTTGCTAAATGAACAGTGCAGCCTCCAGATAATTGAGATGCAACTCAAAGATGATAAGCCCCCTGTGGAGAAACTAAATTAATTTTTTGCATTGGCTTTTCCTGAAAAAATGAGGGTGATTCCCAAACTTGAGATTCCTTTTGGATGACGAATCGGAGAAACTGTCCCAGATTCAGGTGTCATTAGGAGAAGTTTGGAAAGAAATTCATAAATTAGATGCCCTGCTCCTGGTGACTTATTACTGTTTAACCATGAGTTCTGAATGAACTAAAATAGAAAATTGTAGACTTACTAACTGTGTTATGTAACCTGTCATTTTAATGAGCTTTTGTATGAGATGACTGCAGAATAGCTAATGTGATGCCAGTTTTTTAAAAAGGCTTCAGAGGCGATCCTGGCAATTACAAGCTGGTAAGCCTAACTTCTATACCAGTTTTCTTGGGGATGTGTCAACCTCATACAAATCTTTGAGTGGGTCAACAAGCATGTAAACATGAGTGATCTAGTGGATAGAGTGTCTTTCCTTAAATCTTTGACAGGGTCCTTCACCAAAGGTTCTTAAGTGAAGTATGCACTCACAGGATAAGCAGGAAGGTCCTCTCATAAAAAGATAGGAAACAAATGGTAGGAGTACATGTTCAATTTTCAGAATGGAGAGACATACAGAGAGGTATCCCCTAAGGCTCTGTACAATACCTGTGCTGTTCAAAATACTCATAAATGATCTGGAAAAAGGGGAAGTTGCCAAATTTGCAGACAATAGAACATTACTCAGTATAGTTAATTACAAACAGATTGTGAGGCATTTCAAAATGGTCTGAGAAAACTGGGTGACCACTCAAGAAAGAGATCTTGAAGCCACTGTGGATAGTCCTCTGGGAAGATGCCCCCAATGGTCAGTCAAGAAAGACTGACAGACTGTTGGGAATTATTAGGAAAGGGTATGTCACAAGACAGAAAAAATCATATTCCCTATAAATCCACGATACGCCCACATCTCCAGTACAGGGTGTAGTTCTTGTCATCCTATCTCAAAAAAGATTATTGGAATTGGGAAAGGTACAGAAAAGGGTAACAAAAATTATTAGTGGTTTGGAACACTTTCATATATGGTGACATTAAAAAGATTGGGATTTTTCAGCTTGGACAAGAGATGTCTAATGAGTGGATATGATCCAGGGAGAGAGTCAAACAGTTAAAATTTCATAATGGTGGAAACAAATGGTCAGCCTCACATGTAAAAAACCCCAGAGTAAATATCCTTAAACCAAAGTTCTCAAGCAGCGTTTTTTTTACTTTGCAAATGTGATTATTGTTGGAAATAGTTTGGGTGGGTTTGTGTGTTTTACAGTGAAATTGACATTTACCAATAAAACTCTAAGTCATTCCAGGCCTACCAGTTTGAATCCACCAGAGCATGTGCTGAATTTAAAGCACATGAGCAGTCTCCTTGAATCACTAAGGATTTGAGATTGCCAGAACCAGAGGAGCTTTGGGTTTTATTTCTTCCACCACAGCCAATTCTCCTTTTCCATTCCTGTTTCTTCCAGCAGGTGATGGGATGCAGAGTGAGAATGAGGAGCAGAAAATGCAACAGGAAGATGTTGAGCAAAGGGAAGAACAGAAGGCATTCTTGAAAATCATTAAAGTGGAGGTGTCCGGTAGCCATGAGCCAGAAAAATGTGAAGAGACTCAGCGTAGGCTGGAGAACGGGCCGGGAAACAAGCCGAGTGAGAGAATCGATAAATCCCTTAATACTTTGAGACCTCACAAGTCCTTCAAGAGAACTGCACCTCAGCCGAAGACCCATGCAGAAGGGAGCAACACGTGCTCTGAGTGCAGGAAAACTTTCCGTAACCCCTCAGGCCTTATTTTACATCAGAGAATCCACACAGGAGAGAGACCTTATGAATGCCGTGAGTGCGGGAAAAAATTCATTGCAAGGTCAGGCCTGGCCAGACATGAGAGAGTCCACATAGTAGAGAGACCCTACGAGTGCAGTGAGTGTGGGGAAAACTTCGTTCGGCGCTCACACTTCATTTCACATAAGAGAATCCACACGGGGGAGAGACCCGACGAATGTGGTGAGTGCCAGAAAAGTTTCACTCAGAGCTCACTTCTTATTAATCACCAGAGGGTCCACACGGGAGAGCAACCCTATGAATGTGCTGAGTGTGGGAAAAGCATCACGTGTCATAGAATCATAGAATAATAGGGTTGGAAGGGACCTCACGAGGTCATCTAGTCCAACCCCCTGCTAAAAAGCAGGACCACTCCCCCTAAATTATCCCAGCCAGAGTTTTGTCTAACCGAGCCTTAAAAATCTCCAAAGATGAAGATTCTACCACCTCCCTAGATAGCCCATTCCAATGCTTCACCACCCTCCTAGTGAGAAAGTTTTTCCTAATATCCAACCTTGACCTCCCCAGCTGTAATTTGAAACCATTGCTCCTTGTTCTGTCCTCTGTTACCCTCGAGAACAGCCTAGCTCCCTCCTCTTTGGAGCAACCCTTCAAGTAGTTGAAGGTTGCTATCAAATCTCCCCTCAGTCTTCTCTTCTGTAGACTAAATAAGCCTACTTCCTTCAGTCTCTCCTCATAAGTCATGTTCCCCAGCCCCCTAATCATTTTTGTTGCCCTCCGCTGGACTCTTTCTAATTTGTCCACATCCTTTCTGTAGTGGTGTCGCTCACACCTCATTACACATCAGGGAATCCACCTGGGGGAAAGACCCTATGGGTGTTGTGAATGTGGGAAAAAATTCATCAGAGATCAGTCTTTATCGGACATCAGACTATCCATACTCTGTAGAAACATTGAACTCTTCTAGCTCACCATTTCTGGGTGAATCCTCTGCTCCTTTGTATCAACTCCTTTGTTCTAGGAGTCATGGGAGCATGTGTCTCTCCTATGAGGATTGCATATGAGCTCCAGTTGGGGGAGACAGTGTTACCCAGGAATTTTAGAAACCCCAGGCAGTGGTAACTTGGCTGTGGTTTTCTTTAGGTGGAGTTAGGAATAAATTAATGGGGACACCACTTTTTTGTTAAATGATTGGCACAAACAGAAGTGTTCTTCCTGAAAATGATTCTGTACTAGATTTTAAGCACACACGTACACCCATATATGCTGCAACAATAAGCATAGAGCATTTTAAACATTTCTATTTGCCAAAGCTTGAAATGATTTTGAGGAACTAACAGCTAGGCTTTCAGGGACTCTCCTTCCATTCGGCAGCTGGAGCCTTTAGGTGTTAATTTTTCTTTGGACAAAAATCTTTCTCAAATGATTTTTTTTTTTAAATTCCAATTTGAGAAAAAAAAGCATGTAATTTACAGTGGGTTTCCATAGAACCTCCGTATGCGTTATCGACTTTTTTTAATATTAGCAAACTACTTTTAATTATTAAACGATTTTGAGTTATAGCAAAAATAAAACTTATATGTTAGAGGCACGTAAGACCAAGCATGGCTGTTTAAACTTTAAAGAAACTTTTTTTAAAGTTCTGATTAGGAAAACTACAAACATCTAGCTGTCTGGCCTTGCCTTTTAGGGCCTAAGATTATTTTTTGCTCTGTGATTTTTGGTGTACAGCTAGCCGTGGCTGAACGCACGGGATGGCTCACAGCAGTACTGTTACATTTTGGGGTACACACAGGGGTAACCTGAACTAGCTGTATGGAGGTAAAATGACCTGGCCCTCGACTTTGTTAGAATTTTCCATGGAGTTAGCGAGCTTGATATGGAACCACAGATATTCCTACTGTAAAGACATGGCCCATGTAGAGTAGTGGGGATCGTCTAGCACAGGATGTCAAACTTATGGCCTGGCCCGTGGGCATGTCCCGTCTGGCCTGTCAACTCTTGCTGTCCCCAGGGGTCGGGAAGCCGGGCAAGCCCCATTGCCTCCAGCAGCAAGCTGAAAGCATGGGGTGGGGTGGAAGCACAGAGCTCGGCTTCTGGGCCAGCCCCCGCCTTCCCCCAGGGACTGCCCTGCTGTCTGGTGCTGAGGAAAGGACGGGAGAGGGGAGCAACCACTCCTGACTCCGCAGTAGCACAGGGTGGGAGCGCAGAGCCCAGCCTTTCATCCAGCTCACCTCCATAGGCCAATTGGCCCAGGCCCCCACTGCCCGGGGATTACCCTGCAACCTAAAATGCCTGCGCCTGGGAGCTGGGGCTGCCCAGCGCCTTCTCATCCTACACACACATGGCCCAGGCTGGGAATGGCCTGGCTAGCAATCTGACTCCCTTTCAGCCCCTTTGAGCCAGGTAAGGAAGGGGTTGGGGAGCTGACCCGGCCTTGGGGCTGGGGAAGCGAAATCTGCTCTGTGCCGTGTGCGGGAGGGAAGAGGTTGCGGGTAGGGAGCCCCCACGGTGTGGTGCTGGGCTAGGGATGGGGAAGGGGAAGAAGAGTCTACTCTGTGCCATGCGCTATCAGGGAAGGGGTCAGGGAATCTCCATGGTACAGCTTCCCATGCGCCCTACACTTTCCCCGGCCACCCCACATGGCCACCCCTGCCCTGCCATGCCTCCCTGTCTCCAGTACATGCAGACATTTTATGGAAAGAAAAATGGGAGCCTTTTCAAGTTTGCGCAAAATAATTAACAAGCAAAACTTTGTTGCGAAGGTGACAGTTATCTAAAGGTTGCTTCAGGGGACAATGGATCTTATTTGAGAACTGTGTTTAGGTGTGAAATGTAAGTTTCCACTTTTACAGAGCCAAATTCAGTTTGTAAACTGGGGCGTTTAATTTTTTTATCACGTTATCAGCCTTTCCTCCCCTTTTTTTCCCCCCTCTCTCATCTAACTTAATAGGACTTGACGGAACCATGGTGTTATCAAAGAGAAGAAAGGTTGATGCAGAGTATCGCGCTTTTCAGGAAAAATGGAAAAATGATTTTTTTTTCTGGAATCTGAATGATAAACCTACATGCCTGATATGCATGCAACAAATATCTGTGCCGAAACAGTATAATATTGAGAGACACTACGTAACTAATCATGGCGCTAAGTATGACATCTACACAGGTAAAGTGCGCGAAGACAAATTAGCTGAATTAGTAAATGTCCTGAAACAACAGCAGTTGATTTTTACTCATTCTCCTGAGGCAAGCGCTGCGGCTCTCAAGGCTAGTTACGTTATCGCTAAGGAAATTGCGTCAGCATCAAAACCGTTTTCTGAGGGCGAATTTCTGAAGAACTGCATGCTAAAGGCAGCCGAATTAGTGTGCCCTGATAGGCGACAAGCCTTTGCAAATATTAGTTTGTCAAGAGACACCATTGCCGAGAGAATTGGCGAATTATCTGATAATTTGAATAGCCAACTTAAGGACAAAGTGAAGTCGTTTACCGCTTTTTCAATTGCCATTGATGAGAGCACTGATATTACCGATGTGGCTCAGTTAGCAGTATTCATTCGTGGAGTTGATGAAACGTTGAAGGCAACAGAGGAATTTGTTGAATTCATACCAATGAGCAATGCGATGACGGAGGATATTTTCAACAGCATTGTAGGAGCATTGGATCGGCTGGGAGTGGACTGGAAAGGGGCCGTCAGTCTGGTGACAGACGGCACACCTTCTACGATTAGTACGAAGGTAGATGTTGTTGCAAAATTCAAAGCGAAATTACAGACAGTAGCACCAGAAGGGGAGTTTTTGAGTTTTCATTGTATTTTGCACCAAGAGGCATTGTGTGCCAAGTCGTTGAAAATGAACAACGTCATGGACGTAGTTATCCAAACTGTAAATTTTATACGCGCTAGAGGGCTCAACCGCCCTCAGTTTGATCGTCTCCTAAATGAGATGGACATTAGTCAAGGGTTGCCCTATCACGCAGAAATTCAGTGGCTTAGTCAAGGAGTTGTGCTTAAACATTTCTTTGAGTTGCAGCAAGAGATTGGAGAATTCATGCATCAGGAAGGAAAACAGGTGCCCCAATTACAGGATGCAGAGTGGCTGAGTGACCTTGCATTTATGGCAGACATCACTGAGCATCTGAACTGGCTCAATGCGAAAATGCAAGGGCGCCATAAAATTGTGACAGACTTTTATGACAGCGTCCGTGCGTTCGAACTGAAACTTCAGTTATGGGAGAAACAACTTTCTAATGGCAATTATGCCCACTTTCCCACATTGAAATTGGTGTCTGCAAATGTCAGGGCCTCCAGTGCTGAACGGTACAGGGACAAAATAGGTGGGTTAAAGAATGAGTTTGGGGAGCGCTTCCGCGACTTCAGAAAACTTGAGCAAGATTTCAAAGTTTTTTGCACGCCTTTTTCAGTCAGCGCATCTGATGTGGCTGATGAGCTACAAATGGAAATAATTGAGCTGCAGTGCGACACGCTGCTAAAGGACAAATTTTCGACAGTGAGTGTCGACAACTTTTATCAACACCTGGGGCCAAACTACATCAAACTGAAAGCACTTGCTTCAAGAATTCTGTCTATGTTTGGAACAACTTACGTCTGTGAACAAGTGTTCTCAGTTGTGAACCTAAACAAGTCTAATCTCTGTTCACGACTCACGAACACACACCTTAACGCCATTGTGAAGGTTGCCGTGTCTCAGTCGCTTTCCGCTGATATTGACTCGCTGGTTAAGGCAAAGAGGTGCCAACTGTCAGGGAGCGGCAGTACGCAATTAATGTGACTACGTACACTTGTTTTCTAAGTTTATATTAAATATAGATTTTTATTTGGACTGGAATATTCATTCTGAAAAGTTTGTAGCGTATGTTGTTGTTATGCGATATATCCGGCCCATGATCGGTTTTACTATAATCAGTGTAGCCGCTGTTTGTCATGATTAAGATAATTAGTCTATGTGCAGATTCAAATGTTATTGGACGCACTTCGGCCTGTGTCAAGTGTCCTGCCCTCCAGTGTGACCCCTCACATTGAATGTGTTTGATACCCCGGGTTTAAAAAGTTCAAGATATAGAGAATCCACCAGCAAGTGATCTGTGCCCCATGCTGCAGAAGAGTGGGTGGGGAGAAGCCAAAACAAAACCTGCGGCCTCTGCCAATCTATCCAGGGGAAAAATTCCTTCTCAACCGCATATGTGGTGATCAACTAAACCCTGAGTATGTGGACAAGACTCACCAGCCAGACACCCAGAAGGAAGAACCCACCGAATTTAACGTTCGATCACAGGCCATTCGGCATATTTACCATTTGTAGTCAAAGATCCGTCAGTTGCCAAATTAGGCTGTCCCTTCATACCATCCCTCCTTATACTCCTCAAACTCAATTTTCTACATTGGTAAATTGCACTTTCATGATGAAGAGATTACACTGCCACGGGGGTCGGCAACCCCTGGCACGCGGGCCTATCCTGAGCGGCATGCAGCGCTGTTCAGGCACCTCCCACTGGCTCCGCCCCCCAGCGGGGCTTGGGGCCACAAGAGCAGTGTGTGCACCGTGGCTTCAAGCCCCTGCGAGCCGCACTTCTCTGCTAAAGGAGCCATGTGTATGGGGCTCCTGCCCCTGCTGGCCCCGCCCCTGGCACATGCTGAGGGTGCAGTGGGCGGGGCTGGCACAGGTTGCGAACTCCTGCACTGCCGTATTTGTACGAGAACTGAAAAAGGCTAATTTTTTCTGTCTTTCTTACAGTGCAAATATTTGTAAAAAAAATAAAAATAAAAGTGCTACATAGTTTTCATTGTAGTTCAAATCAATATGGTTGAAAGGAAACACATCCAAAAATATTAATAATACATTTAAATGGGTATTAGTGTTGTTTACCAGTGAAAATAAAACTGCGGTTAATCAAGATTAGTTTTTTTTTAACCAAGTGAATTTCTTTTGCGTTAATCGCCCGAGTTAACGGACAGCCCAAGTAACAAGACAACTGTTCTTGCAGTAAGGACATGGGCCATGTCTTGTGGCTGAGATTATTTAACTTCCTCCTGATTTGGCCTCGCTACCATCACATTTCCTAGTCCAAACCAGTGTTTCTCAATACTTTTGATACCAGAGACTGGCTTCCTATACTGTTTCAGGGAGATCTCAAAGACCAGTGCTGGTCCATGGACCGGTCCTTAAGAAACACTGGTCTAAAGAAACCTGGAGCCTCATGTTTGTACGCTTCCTCTGGCAGCAAAGTTAATTAGAGTCGCAAAGATCCTCTTTGAGGACAGATTAGCTCATTCCCTGTTGTTCTCATGTTACCTTGGTTTGTGCTGAGCAGCAGGGTTTTTTGTTTTTTTTTAATTATTTTTCTCATTTAAAACATTAAGTATAGCAAAGAGCAGAAGCAAGGACAGGAAAATAAATGTAATTTCAAGCTCTGTGGCACAGTAAGGAGACGAAATGTGTTAGAGGCATTCCCTCCTTTCCCGTCACCCCAGAACTGTTACCTTGTGTTTCAGGCACGCAGCGTTTACCTGCTTCATATTCCTTCACGTTACCCAGGCCCTACATGAGGTTACTCCTTCGAGAGCTCTTCAGCTAATCCTAACATTGTGTAACATTTCTTTCTGGAGACAAATCAGTATTACAATCTTGCAGCCCTTCAAGATCAGTCCATCTATCATGTAGGTCAAAACCAACCCATACTTTCTTTGAGGGCAGGTGATGTTCCATATCTCCCTTCAACTTTGTTACATCAGGCATGTCCACTGCATCTGCGTCAGATCCCTTCAGCTCAGTGCTACTCCAGTTGCTGGGATGGTGTTTGGGAATCAACTTCCTAATTGAATGAGCGGGTCTTCACAGACCTGATCAGTTGAGCGGGAAGCTCTAGTTGATGGCGGTGAATTTGCCCCGTCAGTGAAGACAAGCCTAGACTCTCCAAGGTACAAGCAATCATTAGTTGTTTCTTTATAATGCTATCAGGTGCTCGTGGTCTGTTTCAACATCCACTCTTCGATTGAATCTCTCACAGGCAAACATTCTCAAAACTCAAAAGCCATCAGTGCCCTGTAGGGAGTAGAAGATCTGGGCTAGGACAGGAGAGAGATGCAGGTTTCCTATGTTTTTTTTCTCCTTCCTTTCTCTTGCCTAACTTCTTTTCTGCACCAAATTAATAACTTGTGTGACCCTGGTTAGCTTAGTCTGTAGCACTTCAGGCTTTTAATCTGCATTTCAAGCCCCTAATCAGGCAACTAGTGTCTTGGGTGGTTTCCTGATCTAAGTGCTGTGGGTGGTTTTTTGGTGGAAATCTCAGGCACTCTAGTTTCCTAGGAAGGACTCAGTAGCCTCAGAGTTTGGAAAAAGAAGGGACTCTGGGCCCGTAGCAAAGTGCTGTGTGCCCAATTGTAGAGAAAGTGCAGGGGTGGGCAGATAGGAGATGGAGGAATAAACTTGCCCCAGCAAATTTCTCCCCAGCAAAAAGTAATAATTAAAAAAATTCTGCTACATAGTCGCCCCATAGTGTAAGGGCCAGCACTCACGTCTTGGTGGGCCCTTGGGCCACCTTGGTTACTGCCTGTAGGTAATAGGGAGAGTTCAAAGGATTTGGTTTGCTCTCTGAAACGATATGGGAACCTGTCTTTGCCTGCTAGCTGTTGTGGGTTGAGTACCACAAAGGATGTCTACTCCAGGAAGGTGGCTGTGCCCGGAGCCCTGCCAGAAGCGGAGTGAGCTGGATGCCTGGCCGTGCTGCTTGTCCTGTTTGAACTAGTAGGCAAAGTCACTTTGGGGGTGTTGTTGAACCTCAGCAATGCTCAATGGCAGAGTGGCATGCTCCCCAGTGGAGGGGCACCTCCTGGCGATGGTACTGGAGAATTGCTCAAGTGGGCAACCCGCGCCGCAGCCCATGCTCCGTCACTTTTAGTCTGGCTGCTCAGGCCTCTGGCTGAGCACCTGTCCACGCACCCCCCTTCCGGGGGAAAGTCCTACTCCCGCCGCAAGCCCATTGCCACTCCAATGGCAGGGTGCAAATGGACCCAGGCCCACCCACTTCTCCAGGCCCCAGCCCAAGGACGCTGTATGCAGTGAAACACTGCTCAGACGCTCACCTTAGGGCCGCTTCTCTCCAATCCATTCCTGTGCTGTTTCCCCACAGCACTAAGTTGGCCCTTACCTCAGGCTTCCAGTAGCTCTCTGTGGCCAGCCACAGTGCTGTCCAGGGTGCTGAACTCCCAGCAGCCAGCCTTCCTGCTTGAGTCCTAGGATGGACTCACTATGCAGCTCCCTTTTATATCTAGCTGCTGGCCCCTGATTGGCTCCCTGCTTAAATGCCCATTGGCTGGAGCTGCTATGTCCTTTTAACCCCATATTGACCAGTGTGGGTCAGATGCCCCATCACAGGGGTGTATGAAGGAGGGAGGCTTAATACTCATGCCAATTGATCAAGGATGAAAAACAGGGACCATGACAGGTTATCACGTCCAGTTCCCTGCCCATGTAGTAATATGTAGGTTGATGAGTTGGGCCTTGTCGAGTTTGGGGAGGGATTCGTTGATCTGCGTGTGGGTTTCAAAGGCCCTCATTGAACTGGAGGGAGAAGGCGGCCTAAGCTAAACCATTGCACCTGGTGAACAACAGTTACACCCCTGCCCCCAAATCTCTTCAGTGTGCCCCCCTGTGGAATCTGGCCCCCGATCACCAGATCCCCAGAGAAATCCCAGATCCTCCATTCCCAAAGGAATGGTGTACCCTAGCGTAGCAATTCTACTTCTGACCCCTGCTCCTGAACCACACACTGCACTTGAGTTCGTTTATAAAACCTAAAGAAATGTATTGAAGAAAAAAAGAAATTGAAATAGAAACAAATGTGAACAAAGGATACAGGTTGTTACAGATGAAACAAAACCACAAAATAAGAAACACACTTCTTAAAGTTACCTTTCCTATCTAATAAAGTAGATTTTACATTCACTTTTCTGTGTTGGTTCAAAGCAATTCATTACAGCTAGCTAGCCAAAGGGCTGAGGACTTCTCACTTGAGTGAGCCATCACCAAGACAGATGATCAGGGTGACTCACTTTCATTCCAAGATCAAATGGCATTATTGTCCACATAGTTACATTATTCTTTACATTTTACTCATACATATTATCGTATTATTTCAGTGATTATGACTATCAGTAACTTACAAGCTTTTAGTAGAGACCATGCATGCTACCCTTTATGTATATATACCACGAAAGAGGTGTATTAGGTATCATGAGTTTGTCAGATCTGTGACAGGTGTCGCTTGTAAAGACCAGAGGACCCGCACAACCCCACTCTGTTAGCTGGCTCCAATGGGCTTCTGTGTCATACACACAATAAGTCAACCCCTACTCTAATAGAGTTCATAACTTTTCTCAGGAGTGTGGATTTTTCACACCCCTCAGAGATGGGGCTACTCCAGTATAGCATGTCAGTGTAGATTAGCCCTTATTGACCTAAAAGGTGAAGAAAACCAGCTTTTCCTTGACCTTTATGGCTGACACAGTTCCAGTTTACCCACTTTATGGTGCATCCCCTGAGTTCTCCTGGCAAATTACAAGTGACATACATTTTGGCTACAGACGGCATGGCCCAATCAGGTTGGAGTGAGGGAGATTTGAGCTAACTTCAGCAGTTTTACTCCTTTTTCTTAAAACACATGTTGTTACAAACCACATGGTGAGTGGATGTGTGACCATCAAAAATACAAAGAAAGAAAGAAAGAAAGAAAGAAAGAAAGAAAGAAAGAAAGAAAGAAAGAAAAGTCAGGGTTGGGTAGTTTTCCATAGCCTGGCCTGAGGGTTAAATGGCCTTTCTCTAACACCTGACCTCCTGAAAAGGAAGGGGGGGCCTCAGGACCCATAAAGACAATTCCTCGCAAAATTTGTAACAGAAAAACTACTCACCGCATAATGTATTCATTACCGTTCTTAAAAACATATGTGGATGCCTCATGAAAGACGTCACGTCTTTCCTCTGCAAACAACAGAAGTGGGGAATCCAATGACCATTAACAGGCTAATGGAATAAAAGGTTACATAACTTGCCTCTTGAAGTAGTTTTCCTCTTAACAAGTATTTGTTCTGAAACTTATCAAAATCAATTCCAACTGAAATACAAATAAGTGAAATCTATACTGGATTTGTGTTCTCACAGACACCATTTCTCACACATATGCCAAGATCTCAATCTTTGGAGTGAGGTTTTAAATCAAAACTCCTTAGGCCAAGAGAGGTAAATTACATCAAATAAGATGTCCAGTATTAGCCACCATTTCTTATCTTACTAACAAAAACAATATAACATTCCCTTTTCCAATAGAATTCAGGTTATCGTATCATTTCTCTCTGACTCTTCGTTAGGTCAGGAGCAGAAGATGTTTGTAACGGACAGTGTTAGTGATGTTTTCAGCCTTTCCCATGGAGCGACATGCCCATGACCTATCCTGGGCTTCTTTCCCAGAGATAGCAGAAACCTGTTTATGGCCTTGACTTGACAGGTGTTCTGGGGCCTGTCTACTTCTCTCCTAGTATCTTGTTTTTGTGCATTCTTGCGCCTGAAGGAGCGTGTGAAGGGAGGTTAGCCCTAGCTCCCCCACCTTTCCCTGAACTGTGCTATATTTTCCTATGGACTATGCTTTGGACTTCGCCATAGGGCCAAGGACCAGGTTGCCTCGGGAACCTCCTCGGGGAGGGGACCCCAGCTGCTGCTGAAGGGACGTAAGCTCTCGCCACTTATTACTTTGCTTTGCTTCCTCGGGGTATTCATCCTGGCATTCAATAAAAATCATCCATCTTTTCAATGGTCTTTGACTGAGTCTGGTAAATCCACACAGGAACTCACCCTTCGGGGTACAGTTTGGGGGAACACTCTTTAACTAATAACTTCCTATTTAATTTCACATTCAGTGGTAACGACATATTCAAAGATTACAAAATCTTGTCATAGACATTCGTTTTCTTTTAATGCTCCTTTCCACCGAGTGAACCCATAAGTAAAGTTGTGGCTTGTCCCAACATAGATGACTCCCATTTCTGTGAGGTAATTTGTCTCTAGATCTTCTGCCACAGGCATTGGTGGAAGGAGTGGGAAAATCTGTGTTATGAGAAAAAGCACCTCTCTTCTATTTTCATACTTTCTAATCTTTCAAAGTAGCAGGAGGTGGAGGAGAAGTGACGCAAATGCATAACAGTAAAACCACAGAATCAAAACTCAATGTTCATGCATCCTGCAATCTGAACTCACAATCTGATACAGCCGTTCCCTCATTGGCCACCATCATTTGCACAGCAGGAAAGTCCTTGTTGCCCAGTCAGGAAGCTAGATTGAGATCTGTGGAAAAGAAATGTCCTCTAAAGGCATGAAAGGTTTTGCTCGGCCTCATGAAAATTTGGAGGTTCCCAATCTAACCACAGCATCCTTTGGAACTGTAGTGAGTGCTACTGATCTAAATTGTGATATTCCAAAAACAGTTTTATCTGGACCACAGTTCACCATAGCTTCCTTTTCAGGGGTGAAAACCAACTGTGTGCCTGCTATTTCTATGCAAATTCTTGCCAAATCCGCCATTTGTCTCAAAGCTTCCAATAGATTTGAGATGCAGTCTTTGAAACAAAACTACTTTCCAGTTATATGACCAAGGAGACTTCAGAAAAGAGAGAAAACACAATCAGAGAGAGGTATCAGACATGGTCACTTTCAAGGGAAATGAAATTTCAAAGTAGGTTATTTCCATTGACTGAAAATCAAGACAAGAGAGTCTCCCATTCCATTCTCCTCTGATTCATTGAAACAAGCTCCCTCAACTCCATCTCATTATTGTATTGTGTTATTTACAAAAGTTTTAACATCATTATAAGGGGAAAAGGCAGTCAACCTTTCCATAAATGGCTTTGCCAACAGATGGAAATTAGGATGTAAACTCTGAAAGTTCAGACTGTCTTTGGGACCCATTTGAACTCCCCTTCCATGTCTGTGACATTTTCATCTCCTGTCCTCATGAGTCTGATTTAGATCAAAGCAGCATTCCCAAGCCCAGAGGGCTTTGGATACTGCATTACCTGAGCCTTTGGGAGCTGGAGAGATACAACATGAAGATAAACTCTGCCTGGCTCAGGCTGAAGATAACAGTCCTGGGGTGATGGGGAACCAGGAATTCTACTAAGTCACCCCTTATCCTTCCACTGTCACAGAGGCTAAAATGACACTTTTTTCTGTGTCCATCTTCCTGCTCTTCATTATATTCAAATATATTTTAAATGAGAATAAGAGCCCAAGAATT
Organism: Pelusios castaneus; assembly: GCA_007922175.1. Taxonomy (NCBI): domain Eukaryota; kingdom Metazoa; phylum Chordata; order Testudines; family Pelomedusidae; genus Pelusios; species Pelusios castaneus. Next base: position 704,668 of record ML686012.1, read on the forward strand.
ACTAGTTTCACACAATTCAAGGCCCCTTGAGAACAACTGTAAGAACCAGTCCCCAGAGGAGAACTTGGTGATTCTAACACTACGCAGTGCGAGGAACTGTATAAATGAGATGATCCAGGTTTGTGTAGACCAAGGGAAGTGATGAAGTTTAGGTCACGTCATGAGGAAACATGATAGATGCCTCTGGCTACTATCCATGGACATTTTGTTTACTGAAAGAATAGATGTCTATTTACATGATGACAGCTAATTCTAGTAACTCCATGGAAAGTGTAGTGATGATGTCCATGTAGAGTCTAGATGTGGTCACTCCAATCCCCCACCTGGAGCTGACGGACATTCCTGGTAGGAAGGACGCACATTCCCTTGAGTCACAGGACAATGGAGCTGATAGAAAAGACCACAGGATCCACCCCAAAGAAGGATGAGCTGCAAAAGGCAAAAATGGACAATGCACCTGGGGGACCTGAGAGATTACTATGTGTGAATGAGCAAAAGTATTAATTATTAATCATAAAAAATCATTTGAGATCCCGAGATGAGGTTTTTATGGTGTTTATCTCCCTTACAGATTCTCTGATGATAGAGAAGGGCGGAGCTCCGAATGAAGCTTTTTCCACACTCAAAGCATTTGTAGGGCCTCTCTCCTGTGTGAAGTTTAATATGCGTAAGGAGGGCCGACCTCCACGTGAAGCTTTTCCCGCACTCACAGCATTCATAGGGTCTCTCTCCCGTGTGGATCCTCTGATGGTTTATAAGGGCAGAGCTAATGGTGAAGCTTTTCCCGCACTCACAGCATTCGTAGGGTCTCTCTCCAGTGTGGGTTCTCTGGTGTGCAGTAAGGTCTGAGCTCCAAGCAAAGCTTTTCCCACACTCAGAGCATTCATAGGGTTTCTCCCCTGTGTGGATTCTCTGATGTTTTATAAGGGCAGAGCTGATGGTGAAACTTTTCCCACACTCACAGCATTCGTAGGGTCTCTCCCCTGTGTGGTTTCTCTGGTGTGAAATAAGTTCTGAGCTCTGGGCAAAGCACTTCCCGCATTCAGAGCATTCATAGGGTTTCTCTCCTGTATGGATTCTCTGATGTTTTATAAGGGCATCGCTGACGGCGAAACTTTTCCCACACTCACAACATTGGTAGGGGCTCTCCCGAGTGTGGATTTTCTGATGAGTAAGAAGGCCTGAGTAGGTAGCGAATTTTTTCCCACACTCATTACATTCATAGGGTTTCTCCCCAGTGTGGATTCTCTGGTGTGTAATGAGGGCAGAGCTGACGGTGAAGCTTTTCCCGCACTCAGAGCATTCATAGGGTCTCTCCCCTGTGTGGATTCTCTGATGTGTAATGAGGGCAGAGCTGACAGTAAAGCTTTTCCCGCACTCACAGCACTGATATGGTCTCTCCCCTGTGTGGATTCTCTGGTGTGTAATCAGGGAAGAACTGACAGCAAAGCTTTTCCCGCACTCAAAGCATTCATAGGGTTTCTCCCCAGTGTGGATTCTCTGGTGTGCAGTAAGGTCTGAGCTCTGAGCAAAGCTTTTCCCACACTCAAAGCATTCATAGGGCTTCTCCCCTGTGTGGATTCTCTGGTGTGTAATAAGGGAAGAGCTGACGGTGAAGCTTTTCCCGCACTCACAGCATTCATAGGGCCTCTCCCCTGTGTGGATTCTCTGGTGTATAGTAAGGTATGAGCTCTGAGAAAAGCATTTCCCACACTCACAGCATTTATAGGGTCCCTCCCCAGTATGGATTTTCTGGTGTGTATTACAGTCTGAACTCTGAGTGAAGCGTTTCCCACACTCACAGCATCCATACGGTCTCTCCCCGGTGTGGATTCTTTGATCTTTAATAAGGGTGGAGCTGTCAGGAAAGTTTTTCCCGCAGTCACAGCATTCATAGCGTCTTTCAACTCTGTGTATTTTCTGATGTCTAATAAGGTCTGAGCTCTGAGTGAAGCTTTTCCCACACTCAGGGCATGCATAAGGTCTCTCTCCTGTGTGGATTCTCTGATGTTTAATAAGGGTTGAGCTGTCAGGGAAGTTTTTGCCGCACTCAGAGCATATGTAGGGTCTCTCTCCCCTGTGTATTTTCTGGTGTCTCATAAGGTTTGAGCTCTGATTGTAGTTTTTCCCACACTCAGAGCATTCGTAGGGTCTCTCTCCTTTGTGTATTTTCTGGTGTGTAATAAGGTTTGAACTCTGATTGAAGGTTTTCCCACACTCAGGGCATTCATAGGGTTTCTCTTTTGTGTGGATTATCTCATGTCTGATAAGGCCTGAGCGGTAAGTGAAACTTTTCCCACACTCGAGGCAGGTATTTTTTCTCTTCCCCTTCAGGACTCTCTGCTGGGTGATGGTTTCCTTGAGGTCCTTTTCAGTTCCCTGACAATTAATGGATTTACCCGCATCCTCCCATGGCTTGTTTTCCTTCTGCATTTTTGGTCTATCCTGACTGTCAGAGGATGTAGCCTGCTCATGATTCCTGGACACATTTATTATGGACCTCTGTGATAATGTCCCATTTGGATCCACTTCTTCAGCACCTTCCCGGTGAGGACTATGTTCCTTAATCTCACCCACCATCCCAGCACCTGCTGAGACAGAGAGAGAGAAACCTCAGAAAAATGGATAGAAAACTGGACAGCAAACCTAAGTGCTGGAAAGATGGGAAATAAAACCTAGGAACTGAATTTCCTCAGACTCTTCCCAGAGAAGAGGGGACCAATTATGCCTCCACATTCCATCCGAACACTCAGTGGCAAGGGAGAAAACTACTCCCAGCTATCTGTCAGGATGGGTCGGAAGCCAGGAGTGATATCTACCTTAAGATAGGCAAAGAACTCACAAGATATTGGTGGAAAATCCCAGCAAAACCCCCTTTGGAAATCCAGGAAGGCTCACTGGGGGCATTTCTTCCTGTAAGGTACCCTCAATCTCTTTTATTCCTCCCTCAGGAGAGCAATTGAACCTTAGCTGTGATATCAGCTGAAAATGGAACCGAATTCCCTTTGGTAGCTGACTGTGCAGTCTGAAGCACATGTGCACAGAACCTCTTGTCTTTTAGGACACAGAATCAGAGCTTATTTTAAAGGGATAATTTTTTCTTTAATTAAGAGGAACAGCTAGGAAACCACAGAGAGTTGCTTTTCTGGGATTTAACTTGGATAGTTGTAGGATAAATGGGGAGGATAGGTGGTCTTAGTGGGTGAGCAGGTAGGGCAGTTGCCCAGGGCCCTAAGGGGCCCTGCTCCATGGCTGGAGCCTGTGGCGGGGCCTGCTGGGGGGGTTGGCGGTGGGGCCACAGGGCTGAGAGGGGGTCAGGGCCCACGGCAAGGCTGCTGAGGCTCTGGGAGGCCGGGGGACCCGCAGTGAGGCCAGTGGGGGGTAGGAGGTCCACGGTGGGGTGGACGGAGGGACCCACAGGGGGCCTGCAGTTAGGATGGTGAGGCTGCAGGAGAGCCGCGGGGACCTGTGGCGAGGCCAGCTGGGGAAGTGGGGGGCCCATGGCAGGGACAACAGGGGGGCTGGAGGGATTCACATGGAGGTGGCAATGAGGGGTGGGAGCCCATGGCATGGCCATCAGGGGGCTGGGGGACCATGGTGTGGTCATCGAAGGGGTGGGGGGCCGTGGCAGAGTTGGCAAGGCCAATGAGGGGACCTGGGGGGCTGCAGCGAGGCCGGGCTGGGACAAAATTCAAGGATGGGGCCTGCCATGCAGCATGGGGTGCCCCATCCTTGACTTTTGCCCAGGGTCCTAGAATTCCTGATGGGGCAAGTACAGGTTCTCGGCCCAGAAGAGTACCAAAAAAACGAACCAAACCAAAGAAATAACCTGAACATATCTAGCTAAACATTTCCTGTTCTACTCATGCACGGCTAGTTAAAGATTTACTTTCTGTTTAGGCATGGATGTTGCTGGATTCTCCATGCCTGGCCCCTTTACCAGTCCTTCCAGATACTCTTGTTCTCCCACCAAACAGGAAATAGGAAAGGCTGCTGCTTCCAATTCAGAAGTCTATACTCTGCTTCTATTGGCTTTCCTGGTGTTTTGCCAACTCACTTTCTGGGACTTCTCTAGGACTCACTATCTATGGTGTTACCCTCCTTCCAAGGTTACCACATGCCTCCCAAATCACAGACAGTGCTGGGCAGCCTGCTGTAGATTGGGTCCACACTGGTTGTGATTTGGAGAGAGAGCCTGGTTAATAAGGTATATACACCGACAAAATTTACTACTGATCACATGAAGAGCTAAATGATATTTCACGCATTTAAGGAAAACAATGACTTAGACTACAGGAACCGTTTTTAACCGAGTTTGGGAAACCTTTATGAGAGAGTGTATTAGTCACCTTGTTAGAAGCTCCTGAAATGTCAGTTTCTTTGACTGTGTGAAGCCACTTAAGTGCAATATGGTCAGTCTGCAGGCAGAAACAGGAACGCCTTCCCCAAATATATAGGAGTAGCTTTTCCAGAGCATACACAATGGTGTAACATTCCTTCTCTGAGACAGACCAGTGGCTTTTCCTCTTAGAGAGTTTCTTGCTGAGTGAAACTGGGTAATATTGTAATTGTTCGACCATTTCTCTCTCTTTGTCTGGTTATTAATATCGTAATTGTTTGGGTATTTTTCTTTCCTTTTATAATTATTCGTAAGTTGTATTTACCTGGCAATAAAGTAACTTTTGTAATCTGGTTGCCAGACTCTTTCCCTCTCCTTTGTGTTCTTGGCTTCCCTATATTGCTTTGCAGCAACGTTTCTTTTACCTAGCTAAAGATCCCTGTGAAGCCCACTGCATTCACTGGGCTGCTGTCCTAACCCACTCTAGCCTACCTATACCTTTGCCGTGAAAGCCAAAAGAAAATGAAATATAAACTGCTTATTTTCGACTCCCTGGCTTCGGCAGTGGAACCCCTTGCATTCCTCTCCCCCTGGGAGCAAAAGAAAAACATGAGAGGGGGGAAAAAAACCTCCCCAAATTTCCAACAGTCAAAAAGAAAAAAGGTGTCCTTTTAAAATCCTGAGGTTTGTACTTTTCGTTCAAAAAATATCACCATGGCAGTTTGCATGCAGAAGGTGGGGGTCTGCCGAAGACCTTAGCACTATTGCCCCTCAAAGCTTGTCTTAAAACTCTCCAAGGCTGCCAATTCCATGGTCTTGGAGTGATATTGCTGCTGCTCCTCAAATGCAAAACCCTTTTTGAGAATCCAGGAAGGCGCACTGGGGAATTCTCATGTGAGGTACCCTCAATGTCTTTTATTCCTCCCTCGGAAGAGTGACTGAACCCCAGCTGCGATACCAGCTAGAACTGAAACTGAATTCCCGTTAGTAGTTGGCTGTGCAGTCTGAGGCACATGCACAGAGCCTCTTGCCTTTTAGGACACAGGATCGCATCTTGTTCTTAAAAGGATATTTTTTTATTTAATTAAGAACGGGGGTGTCAAACATGTCTCCCGCAAACCTCTTCCATGCAGCCCGTGCCTGCACTCGGCAGGATCACACTTTCTCCCTAACCGAGAGGGAAAGAGTAAGAGTGGTCTCGCATACCCAGCGCTCTGCAATGCCATGAGAGTGTCAGGTCTCGCAACATCATGGAGTGCTAGGTATGCGAGACTGCATTACATGAGACCACACACTCTCCCTAACAGAGAGAAAGTGGTATCGCGGAGTTTAGTTTCACATACACAGCACTCCATGATGCCATGAGAGTGTCCTAGTATTTTGATTTACAGTTCGGATGGCCCGCTTGAAGTACATTTCAGTCAAATCTGACCCACCACAGCAAATGAGTTTGACACCCCTGATTAAGAGGAACATCTAGGAAAACACAGAGAATTGCTTCTCTGGGATTTAACTTGAATAGTTGCAATATAATGGGGGGAGTACATGTGCTCGACAAAGAGGAGTCCAAAGAAAGAAAGAAAGAAAGAACCTGAATGTATCTAGCTAAATATTTCCTGTTCTACTCACACACGGATAGTTAAAGATTTATTTTCTTTTTAGGCATGGATGTCACTGGATTCTCCAGACCTAACTCCCTGGCCCCCTTACCAGTCCTTCCAGGAGCTGTTCCCCCACCTGACCAAACAGGAAACAGGAAGGGCTGCTGCTTCCTATTCAAAAGCCTATACTCTGTTTCTATTGGCTCTCCTAGCATTTTGCCAACTCACTTCCTGGGCCTTCTCTAGGACTCACTGTCTATGGCACTGGTTTTCGGGACCCAGTACTGGGCAGCAGACCCTCAGGCACTGAGTCGCGAAGCCCACTGCGCCACCGCTGCACGGCTGGAATGCATTGCTCAAAGATCTAGTTGTTGGTTCCCCTTCCCAATTGCATGGAGGATGTGAGAGTCAGGGGGCACCATCACATAGAAGATGGTGAGGCTCTATTCAGCGCAACAGCAGACGGCACCACAGTGGCGTGGTGGCAGGGCTCCTCTCAGCCTTAATTTATTAAAGCCCTGCAGATGCTTTAGGGGCTGCAGCGTAAGGCCCCATGCCGCGCTACAGCACCAGTCAGCCCAAGCTGGTCAAGTCCCAGCCCCTGGCCCAGCACCTGACTGAGTCCACCTTGCATCGCTCTGCCAGCGCAGCTGCATTGCACCATCTCACAATGCCTGCCTCTCCCCAAGCGCCAGCCCTGCCCCATCTCCCTGCTGGGGACGGAGCCTGCTGTGCCCGAAATCTTTTTCTTTAATAGCCCCTGAATCGTGGGTACAATCCCACTTCATCAGATGAATGTAATGGAAAATATAGCATGTAGGCTGTAAATATAAAGATACAGAACTGAGTTCCTCACCTAACCTGAGTAAAACTGAAGCAGCCCCCGTCTTTAATGGAAGTGTGCAGCTCACAGTGAGGGACACGCTCCATCTCTCCCTGAATCCAGGAGGATCCAGCCAATTGTTCTATTCGCAGCTGGGGGACACTGACCTCCACAGTCTGGCTTTAAGATGTATTCAATATGGGACAAGGCTTTTTCATCAGCATCCATTTTGAAGGAGATAAAGGGGAAATCAAAGGACTCTCAAAGGAGGGGACAGTTATTCATGGCAAAATTTAAACCCTGTGGCCTCCAATGCAAAGATTGATACACGGCAACAGATTTCCCCCCAAAAAGGAGAAATTGTCACAATTATAAAACATGGGAAGCCCTCGCCACCATCACACCAATTGGAAGGGATTGTTCATCAACAATTGATAATTATACAGCAAAAGGAAAAATGAGAGATCTCATATCAGGGCTCTGTAATGAAAGAAAGAAGAGTGGAGTCTGAGACATTTTGGATCAATTTTCACAAATAAGAAAGGGAAAGGGAAAAATGGGACAGCTTTTATAGCAATAGTCTATAAGAGATAAAGAGGTAAAATCAGATGAATTTCAAACCCATATTGGATACAGAGCGAGAAAAGGACAATATTTGCTAGGAGTTTATATCAGGATTGAAAAAGTTGAGAAAAGGGAACCGTCTGAGGAAATTTTGTGTTCATGTTTTATAATTCGAGAGCCAAGGGAAAATTTCAGGGTTTATTAAATTAGTAATCAATAAGTAGCAAGAAAATTGTACAAAATTCTAGGGTATTTTATACCAGTCTTTGGGAATTGGGGAGAAAATAGGTCAAAATTTTAATATTTGATTATATGAGAGAAAACCTCAAAAATCTGAGGGATTCTGTATCTACATGGATAGAAAGCTCACGTGATAAATAAATGTGTTAGTCTTTAAAAGTGCCACCAGACTTATTTGTTTTGCTGAACTAGACTGACACGGCTCCCTCTTTGGTACATAAATAGAACCATAAAAGATCAGGGTTGGAAGAGACCTCAGGAGGTCATCTAGTCTACTTCCTGCTCAAAGCAGGACCAAGCTGAATTAAATCATCCCAGCCAGGATTTTGTCAAGCTGTATGACAAGGAAGAAAAGAAGAGCTGAAAAGGATTTTATGAATGTTTGAGAGGAAAGTGTCCTGCCCTTCCTGGGATCTCGCGGCTGGACACAGATAGTTCAATCGCCACCATTTCACTCTCTCTTTCCCCTCCCACCACCTCTGGCTTATTTCTCATCTCTTCCCTTCCTGACACCTCCATTTCCCCCCACACAAAGGGGCCCTGATTTCCCAGCTGAATCCCACAGCTGTGCTTCAGGGGCAGATCCTGCCCTGAGCTGAGGAACAGCAGCCTGGTTTGCAATTAAGCCCCATCCCCACAAATGCATTAAAATAACAACCAACGAACAGATTCTCCAGGAGCTACAGGATCCCAGAGCCCTTTGTACAGAAAGCCACTTTTCTGCCCCACTCCTTGTTCCCTGGGGTTTCAATTACCTGCAGTCTCCAGCTCTGGGATGGGCATCAGCAGCTGCCTTATGGGCAAGTTCCCACTGGAGAAAGATCCCCAGCAGCTGGGAAGAGAAGGAAGGTGAACGCTTCTGGGGAATCACCAGCTGCTTCTCCAGGGCTAGAGGGATCAGATCTCTTGATTTCATAGGGCCAGTCCTGATATTCAGGGCTCTCTTATAGGCGCCTCCCCTGATTTTTCACACTTCCTGCCTGCTCCCCCCAACCGGGGCTCCCAGATCACAAAGCAAGCAGCGTTTGATGGTTTTCCTACCTTGCCGGGTACCTGATCTTTGTTCTCCCTGGTTCCTGCCTGGCTCCTCCTCGCCCCCACCGCTCTCCTTTGCTCCTCCAACCCCTTCCTGTGAGTCCCTCAATACCAGCCCGGCCTGCTGCGCACACTGAGACAGGAGTTTCCTCCGGCTGGAAGGAACCAGCCCCTTTCGCATCCCTCCCTGGGCAGATTGCTGCGCGCTGGAGGGAGATACGCGCGGGGCCAGGCATGCGGACCGGTCAATGGGGTGTCTCCTTGCCAGGAAGGCTCAGGGCACATTGCATTAGGAGGAGCATTGGCAGCGGTGGAGGGAAGTGATCGCGCCCCGGTTTTTGGCACTGGGGAGGGCGCGTCTGGAGGAGGCTGCCTGTGCGTGGGGGGCCGGGGTCTCCCCCAGGCTGGGGAGGGCTTCTCGCAGCCAGAGGCCTGGAGTCCCCATATGTCCCGAACCCCCCACACCACCGCCACACCTGGGGCAGGGCCATGCCCGGCTCGGATCCGCCCCTTCCTGCCTTCCCAGCCAGCGTCTGTCTGCAGCCGAGCGCGGAGCGCGGAGGCGGCCCAGGGCAGGTCCCGCGTGGGCGGAGGAGACGCGTGCCCCGGGTGGGTCCCCGAGCTCCCGCAGCTGGAGAGGGGCTGCGTCCCACAGCGAGAGGACGGTGCGGCTGGGGGGTCTCTGGAGGGAAGGAACAGTTGGGGCTGGGGGTGTTTGGAGCTGGTTGCAGGGTGTTGGGGGCAGAGGTGGGCTTGGGGGGATGTTTGATGGGGGGCATGTTCAGATCTAGCACTGTGGGTGGGGGCTGGAGGTGGGGAAACCGAGTCAGTGTCTGTCATTGGGAGCAGATGACTGCCCCCCCCCGCCCCATCAGCCTGGGGTTCTGTGATTTCCTGGGAAGAGGGGTCCCCTTTCACCAGCCCCGCTCACATCTTCCTGGCGGAGGCTGAACCAGACCTGGACATAACATCTGAGGGTCTCCCAGGGACTCTGCAGGGCTGGGCGGGCTCTGAAATGTGGCAGCTGGAGGCCGTTTGCAGCATTTTGTAACCCCCCTTCCCTGCTTCTTCCAGGAGACACCACGACAGCATCCGGACCCTCTGCGGGAAAAGAGAGAAGGAACCGAAGCCGAGGAAAAGAGGCAAAGCCAGGAGCTGCTGGTAGGTGCCCAGAGCCCCCGGCCCCTCCGCTTGGCTGGGATCGGAGCCCCTGAGTGACATGGGGAGAGCGGGGCCCGTCCTGCCAGCCCCAGCCAGGAACCCATCCGCACTGCGGCCAGGGAGAGCGCAGGGCCGGACAGGAGTGGGTGACGTGATGTCCTGAGGGTGCAAGAGGCGGCAGGGCAGAAAAGCCTCCATCTAGATATTAGTAGGGCTGAATTAATGGAGGGGCTTTAGGGGCTGCAGCTCAGCACATCAAGCTAAGGGGGACCCCCCCAAATCCAGCCCCAGCCAGCTGTCCCCTGCTCCCAGACAGGCACTGCTTGGAGGGAATTTAGGATACACCTTCCTACCCCCCCTCCAGGTAGCGCGGGCACAGCCCCAGCTGCAGAGGAAGGTTTTCACTGCTCCCAGCCAGGGCTGGATTAACAAGCCTAGGGGTTGGGGGCTGCCCCCCACCACAGGTCCCCCGCCCCCACTGCAGGGCGCCCAGTCTGAGTGCCCCTGCTGGGCCCTCGCCCTCCTCTGGCAGGGCAGGAGCAGTCTCTGTGCAGGTAGGAAGAGTGAGAGAGCAGGGGCCCCATTACCCGGAAGAGATCTTGAAGTCACTGGGGCTAGTTCTCTGGGAAGATCTGCCTCAGGGACAGCAGCAGTGAAAAAAAGCTGACAATGTTGGGAATGATTTGGAAAGCGATGTATAAAAGGACAGAAAATATCGTATTCCCTATACATCCACAGTACGCCGACATCTTCAATATTGGCTGTAGTTCTCGGCAGCCTTCTCCAAAAAGCCATATTGGAATTGGGAAAGGTACAAAAAAAGGCAACAAAAATGATTAGCGGTTTGGAACGCTTCCATATGAGGAGAGATTAAAAAGACTTGGATTTTAGAGCTTGGGAAAGATGACTAAGGAGTGGATATGATCCAGGCAGAGACTCAAACAGTTAAATTTTCCTAAGGGTGGAAACAAACAGTCAGCTCCACATGTAAAAATATACAGAGTCAATAGCCTTAAACGAAAGTTCTCCAGAAGCATTATTCTTTGCCTATCTGCAAATGTGATTATTGACAGAAATATTTTGGGTGGGTTTGTGTGTTTACAGTGAAATTGACGTTTACCAATAAAACTCTACTCGTTCCAAGCCTACCAGTTTGAATCCAGCAGAGTACGTGCTGAATTTAAAGCATGTGAGCAATGTCCTTGAATCACTAAGGCAGGGGTCTGCAACCTGTGGCTCTGGAGCCGCATGCGGCTCTTTGGCTGCCCCCTTGCGGCTCTGGGCTCCCCCAACCACTGGGGTACCCTGCAGGAGGCCCATGCCTGGCTCTGGGCTTCCCCCAGCCACCAGGGACCCCACGGGCAGCCCATGCCAAGCTCCAGGCTAACCCCCCCCTGCATAAGGGGACCCTGCAGCAGAAATCCTGGCTCACCTCCCTGCACCTCCCACCAGGAGGCTACACCCATTGTGGCTCTCAAAACACTTTGTTATTGAAGGAATTTTCAAAAATGGCTCTTCTTATCTTTTGGGTTGCAGACCCCTGCACTAAGGATTAGCGATTGCCAGAACAGGAGCAGCTTTGGGCATTATCTCTTCCACTACAGCCAATTCCCAACAGTTTGTTCTCCCCTGTTCCAGTCCTGTTTCTTCCAGCAGGTGGCGGGATGCAGAGTGAGAATGAAGAGCAGAAATTGCATCAGGAGGATGCTGAGCAAGCGGAACAACAGAGAACCTTATTGGAAATCACTGAAGAGGATGTGTCCTGTAGCCAGGAGCTGGCAAAACTTGGAGAGAGTCAGTGCAGGCCAGAGAAGAGGCAGAGGAAAAAACCGAGGGAGAAAATGAATACATCTATTCATAGTTCCGGACCTCAGAAGTCCATCAAGGAAACTGCAGCCCAGCAGAAGACCCATGCCAAAAAGAGATACACATGCTCTGAGTGCTGGAAAACTTTCCGTAACCCCTCAGGTCTTATTGCTCATCAGAGAATCCACACAGGAGAGAGACCTTATGAATGCTGTGAGTGCGGGAAAAGATTCACCGAGGGCTCAACCCTTCTAAAACACCAAAAATTCCATGTGGGGGAGAGACCCCATGAATGCCATGAGTGTGGGAAAAACTTCACTCAGAGCTCAGACCTTGCTAGACATCAGAGAATCCACACAGGAGAGAGACCCTATGAGTGCAGTGAGTGCGGGAAAAGCTTCATTCAGAGAGCAGCCCTGATTAAACATTGGGGGATCCATATAGGGGAGAGACCCCACGAATGTGCTGAGTGTGGGAAAAGCTTCACTTGGCTCTCTGGTCTTATTAGACATAAAAAAATCCACACGGGGGTGCACTCCTATGCGTGCAGTGAGTGTGGAAAAACTTTCACTGAGTCCTCAAATCTCACTGTACATCAGAGAATCCACACAGGAGAGCGACCCTATAAATGCCAAGACTGTGGGAATAGCTTCATTCACAGCTCATCGCTTAAGAAACATCAGAGGATCCACACTGGAGAGAGACCCTATGAATGCCGTGAGTGCGGGAATAGCTTCTGGGACAACTATCACCTTATTAGTCATCAGAGGATCCACACAGGGGAGAGACCCTATGAATGCCATGAGTGTGGGAAAAGTTTCACTCGTAGGTCAGACCTTATTAAACATCAGAGGACCCACACAGGAGAGAGACCATACATATGCTGTAAGTGTGGAAAAACTTTCACTGACAGCTCAGGGCTGATCAAACATCACAAAATCCACATGGGAGAGAGACCCCATGAATGTTGTGAGTGCGGAAAAAGCTTCACGGAGAACTCAGACCTTATTAAACACCAGAGAATCCACACAGGAGAGCGACCGTACAAATGTGCTGAGTGTGGAAAAAGCTTCACGTGGCACTCAATCCTCATTACACATCAGAGGATCCACACAGGGGAAAGACCCTATGAATGCCATGAATGTGGGAAAAAATTCATTGACAGCTCATCACTGAAGAAACATCAGGAAGTCCACATGGAAGACAGATCTTATGAATGCAGTGAGTGTGGGAAAAACTTCAGTCAGAGCTCAGACCTTATTAGACATCAGAGGATCCACACCTCATCTGAGAATTAGCAAAGCTTCAATCAGAACTCAGTGCCTATTTATATCACCAGATAATTTGCAAGACAAAAAGACCTTATCTTGGGCTGATAACGAATATTTTTTTCTTTTAAAATTTTTTTTCCTAATTCCCTCTTACAGCCTCTTTGAATTATGTACATGGTGTGCTGGTTCCCCCAGGCAGATTGCCCATTTTTCTCTCTTCTAGCTCATCATTTCTGGGTGAATCCTCTGCTCCTTTGTATCAACTCCTTTGTTTTAGGAGTCATGGGAGTGTGCATCCCTCCTATGAGGAATGTCTATGACCTCCAGGTGGGGGAGATGTGTTACCTGGATTTTAGAACCCCAAGCAGAGGTAACTTTACTGTGTTTCTCTGTAGATGGCGTGAGGATGAAATTAATGGGGCACAGCTTTTTTGTTTGATAAATGAATACTATTGCGAACAATTTCTCTTGTTTTGGATTTTAAGCACACACCGATACATATGCTGCAACTCAGCCAGAGGAAAAGGATCTATTACAGAAGTGGGTGGGTGAGGTTCTCTGCCCTGAGTTGTTCAGGCGATCAGACTAGAGGATCCTAATGGTCCCTTACAGTCTATGAGTCAGACCTGTGGATCCCTGAGAGCAGATCTAACTTTTTCAGACACCTCATTCGGCCCCGTCTGTGTTTCTGTCTCTTTCCTCTTCAGAATTACCCTGAATATCCATCTCTTGAGATGCAATTCTTTTTCACACTGCTTCTATTTGGTCGAGACTGTCCCCGCTCATATAACCCAGCTTTGCACATTTGCTGGAGTTAGGAGAGAGAACAGTAAACACTGATAATTCAGGCATTGGTTTATAACAATTTTTAAGGGTTCACCACAGGGTGGCTAATTTTGAGCCATTCCTCTTCCCTTCCTGCCCGTTTTCTTTGATGTCCCCTATTACATGTAACTAATATATCCATACAATAAACATCCCAAGCCTGAGGTCAACATCTGCTATTCAACAGTATTATAGGCTATGTTGACATTAGAAAAAGTTAGGTCGACTTTCTTAAGTCAACTTAATAAGGTCGACTTTTAAGTCGACTTAAAATCGACCTTAAGTCAATTATAGATTCATAGACTTTAAGGTCAGAAGGGACCAGTACGATCATCTAGTCTGACCTCCTGCAAAATGCAGGCCTCAAGACCTCACCCACCCACTCCTGCAATAGGCCACCAACCTATGACTGAGTTATTTACCTCCTTAAATCATGATTTAAGGACTTTAAGATACAGAGAATTCACCAGTAGGTGA
>ML686013.1:7643-200591 GCA_007922175.1 Pelusios castaneus
CCCCCCCCCCCCCCCAAGCTACTTTTACGAGACCCGGAGCTACACCAACCTGTAACCCCACCCCCATCTTTCAGGTTTCAATAAAAACAGTAACAAATACTTTGAAGAATGCATTTATTTATACACATTATTGAAATGATCCTAAGGTGCACCTCATGCGTCATGGAACTTAACTAGGGAAGGGCATCATTGAAATGCTCCCTGAGTGCCTCCCTTAGGCAAGCAGCTTCTCCTTGTGCCACCCTAATACTCCTAGTGGCTGGCTGCTCGAATGCTTCCTCGAGGCGCTGTGCCTCCGTAGCCCACGTAGGGGAAAACTTTTCTCCCCTACTTTCACAAATGTTATGGAGGACACAACATGACGCAATCACAGCAGGGATCTGGTCCTCCGCCAAGTCCAGCCTCCCATACAAACAGCGCCAGCGCCCTTTTAAACGGCCGAAGGCACACTCCACAGTCATTCTGCAGCGGCTCAATCGGTAATTGAACCGCTCCTTGCTGCGATCAAGGTTCCCGGTGTAGGGTTTCATGAGCCATGGCATCAGTGGGTATGCTGGGTCTCCAAGGATGACTATGGGCATCTCCACCTCCCCCACTGTTATTTTTTGATCAGGGAAAAAGGTGCCCCCTTGCAGCTTCCGGTACAGACCAGTGTTCCTGAAAATGCGGGCATCATGCACCTTTCCCGACCACCCAGCATTGATGTCCGTGAAACGACCCTTGTGATCCACGAGTGCTTGCAGCACCATGGAGAAGTAGCCCTTCCTGTTTATGTACTCCGTCGCGAGATGGTCTGGAGCCAAAATAGGGATGTGTGTGCCGTCTATGGCTCCCCCGCAGTTAGGGAATCCCATGGCAGCAAAGCCGTCCACAATCTCTCGAACATTGCCCAATGTCACTGTCCTCCGTAGCAGGATGCGATTGATGGCTTGGCACACTTGTGAGAGGGCTAATCCGACGGTGGTCCTCCCGACTCCAAACTGGTTTGCAACGGACCGATAGCAGTCGGGAGTCGCCATCTTCCATACAGCAATCGCAACACGCTTCTCCACGGTTAGGGCTGACCTCATGTTGGTGTCTTTCCGTTGCAGGGCAGGGGCCAACTCTGAGCACAGTTCCAGAAAGGTTGCTTTCCGCATTCGAAAGTTCTGTACCCACTGCTCGTCATCCCACAGCTGCATAACAATGCGATCCCACCACTCGGTGCTCGTCTCTCGCGACCAGAAACGGCGTTGCACCGTGTGCAGATGATCGGTGAAGGAGCTGAGCAACGCGGTGCTGTTGCTCTGCAGGGCATCGATCAGCCCCTGCTCCTCGGTG
This sequence comes from Pelusios castaneus, assembly GCA_007922175.1. Classification (NCBI taxonomy): domain Eukaryota; kingdom Metazoa; phylum Chordata; order Testudines; family Pelomedusidae; genus Pelusios; species Pelusios castaneus. Next base: position 8,964 of record ML686013.1, read on the forward strand.
TCCTCATCTGACTCGGAGCTCATTGCATACTGAGCAACAAGCCGAGATGTATTCAGAATGTTGAAAGCGACAATGGAGATCGTAGCGGGATCCATGCTGTCGCTGTTGCGATTGATTGCAAGTGGTGCGTTGCGTCACTGCAATGTTGAAAATAGGCGCGAGTTGCTATTGGCAACGAGGAAGACGCTAGGGGAACACAAAGCACCATGGGAAACTGACACTTTACCCATGGCGCTTTGCGTTCCTTTCCTTCATCCCATGATTCATAGCGCCAACTTAGGGGAAAATGGAACGATGGGATAGGTGCCCAGAAGTCATTGCGCTCAACCGCGATAATGCGTGTAATTTTGTTGCGTTGCAGGGAGCAACGTGTGTACGCGTTGTCCCGCAATAAAGGTCACGTGAGTTTTGTAGCGCGATTGCCTTGTTGCGCTTTAATCTGATCGTGTGTACATAGCCTCAGGGAAAGTTTGGGCTGCAGGATTGAGCTCCCAGCCAGCAACAGCTTGGAGTCACACTGCTAATTCTTATGGGAGAATTGGAGCAAACTCTATACTTGGACTACTTGGTCTATATTCCTTTGAACTGGATTTCTAATCGCTGGAGCTGTGAAACAAGAACTTAAACCCATCCAGGTATTGGATATGCGCCTAAGATCTGCAAACTTCAAATTCTACTGGAAACCTGATATATTGGATTTTCGCTCGTATGTATGTGATTACTTTATCCCTTTAACAGTACTCTCATAGTTTGTTTCTTTCCTTGTACAATAAACCTTTAGTTTTAGTTACTAAAGGTTTGGCTGGCAGCGTGGTATTTTGGGTAAGATCCAAACGTATACTGTTCTGTGTAATGTGGCTGACCCTTTGGGGTCAGGAGAAGCCTTTTGGGGTAAAGAGCTTGAAGTTTTAAGCACCTTCTCGCTTTACCAGACCCAGTGGCTGTACTGGGGACCGGTGGCTGAAATGCAGGAAAGGGGGCTGAGTATATTTTATGGTGGCTTCTTGATATCCAGTGTGGGGGATCAGAAGCATTGTTGGTGACTGGTGGGGGAGTTTAGCTCCAGGTAACCCACCAGTGTTGAGAGAACCTGCTCTCCTTTTTGCAGCTTGCCCTGATCTTTGCATATTCAGGTGGCTATCCCAGGAGGCCCAGGTTACACTCATAGAAGAACTGGTTGTAGAGGATAGCCTTGGTTCGAGCAACCATGTGCTAATTTAGTTCAAGCTAAATGGAAGGATAAACAAAAATATATCTGTGACTAGGATCTTTGACGTCAAAAGGGCTGATTTTAAAAAATTAAGGGAATTAGTTGGGGAACTAGACTGGACTGGAGAACTCATGCATCTAAAGTTGGAGTAGGCTTGGAATTACTTAAAGTCAAACTTGCAGGAATTATCTGAAGCCTGCATCCCAAGGAATGGGGAAAAAATCATAGGCGAGAGTTGTAGACCAAGCTGAATGAGTAAGTATTTCAGACAGGTAATTAAGAGAAGACAGAAAGCCTATAAGGAGTGGAAGATGGGAGAGATAATCAAGGAAAGCTACCTCTTGGAGGTCAGAACATGTAGGAATAAAGTAAAAAATGCCAAAAACCAAGTAGAGTTGGACCTTGCAAAGTGAGTTAAACCCAACAGTAAAAGGTTCTATAGCCATATAAATATGAAGAAAACAAAGAAAGAAAAAGTGGGACTGCTAATCACTGAGGATGGGGTGGAGGTAAGGACAATCTGGACATGGCTAAATATCTAAACAAATACTTTGCCTCTCTTTTTAATGAGGCTAATGATGAGCTTGGAGATAGTAGTAAGGAAATATGGTGGATATTGTCGTTCCCTACAAACTGACCGACGAGACTGAAGGAGAGAAAAGAGCCCTTTATTGACCACGGCCGTGGGGCTGCTCCGGCCCCCCCCCCCCCCCCGAGGGGACAAGGGCAACAACGACAAGCAGGAAAAACAGTGTAGCTAACACTATAAAATTCTGTCTTTAGGCCCCACATCTCCCCCCTTTTGATTCCCTAAGAGAATCAATTACATTTGGGTTTTATTTCCCAGTTGCATGAGAATTTCCTCTTTCCCATTGGGGGCTCCCTGTTGCATGAAAATTTGCTCTTCTCCATCGGGGGTGTGTCTGAAAACAAACATTTGTGCGGGGGTTTTAACCAGTTTGCTCATAAGGCCTTTGCAACGGGCTACTAAAACAGATACAAATAGACAGAGCATGAGCAGAACACCAAGGCCCGTAAGGAGGGTTAACAGTATCTTTCGCCCCCCAACTTCCGATATTTGGCATCCAGGATGTGAGCCAGGCCCACCAATTTTCTGGTTTTCCCCCGCCCTTGGTTACTGTCTGGATTAAATTGGCTTTTTGCATAACAAGCTCATAGTTATCAGTAATATACATGCAGCAAGTTCCATTTATTAAGCCACACACACCGCCCTAGGCTGCTAGTAAATAGTCCAAAGCCAGACGGTTTTGTAGGACCATGCAGCGGATTTGATGCTGCTCCTTAGCTAAGGCCCTAAGGGTGTCTGAGGTTTCGTTGGCCAAGATGTCCAGGAGGGCCTGCAGACGTACCACAGTGCAACCCACAACCACTACTCCGACCCAGGGAAAAACAGCGGATCCGGAGTATTTGGCTTCTGTGAGGGGGTTCACACTTTTTAAGCAAGAGTGGACTTCCTCTTACCCCATATACTGGGAGTATTTGTTGAATTTACTTTCCCCTTCGGGATCCCTTGTGTCCATACCTAGGATATATGAGTTAGAGGTTTTGTCTCTTTTAGACCTTAGGGGGCGCCTTTTGGGCCTTTCCTGAGTATAAGTACCCCTTAGCATTACCCGAGTAAAGGTGGACCCCACTGGGGGTATGTTTGAGTACTTTGACAGCTGGCCATAGTCTGGCAATATAACAGGTGCCATACCAAAATCTAGGAAGTTGCTTGTAGGCTTTACGTCCACACACAAAATAGTGGCCTTTTAACGCCTGGGCCTTCTTGGGGAAATTGGAGTGAACAGGAAATCATAGGGGCCTTTGAAGGGGAGGAACCATCCTAAAGAGCAAACGGTATCAGGGGTGAGCGAGAGCTCCCTGCCCTTAGTGATCTCCCTGATATCGAACCAGCCCCCATCAACCACAGCACAATTTCCTCAATCAAGGTTGTGCATGGCAGAGCGATTTAGGTGCTCGCATTCCAGCAAGGCACGAGGGTTGCTTAGTAAGTCTGGTTGTGTGCTGTTGAGGGGAGTGCAGTGGAAAGCTTCTCTACAGGGGTATTCGCCAACAGTTCCCTTAGCCTCCTGGTACAAGGATTTACATATAGCATTAACAAGTTCAAGATAGGAGGTATCATTTTCATATGTGCTACCGAGGGAAGGCTCGTTCTTAGGCTCCCACCTATAGGCATGGTTTACACTGTTATATATCTTGCCTGGGGGGGATTTCCACCAGCAAGAATCAGGAGTGCAATAGGAGGTGAAATCTTACCTCCCACCCTACTGGCTGAACTGGTGCTGAACGGTTGGCAGTAAAGCATAAAAGTCCTGGCGTATCATATAAAGTTGATTATTTCATTTTCCTTCTTTCCCCATTGGATAGAGTGATTATGGAGGTCCCATGACATGATATTGAGGGCTATATCCAAGGCACTAAGGGGTTCTGGGAGGAGGGGAATGCCCATAGAGGTGCTAGGAGGAGGAGGCTGGCAGACCCACTTATTGGAAGTGTTTAGGGTAGTAGCCAGCCTATGAGTCCACTCAAGGAAGCTGTTTTCATTACAGGTGACTGAGGTTTTTTTCTTTTTCACCTGCCTCCATTATACATAGCAAAGGTAAAATAAGGATCCCTGCCATTATGCACACAACTCCAAGCCCAACCCCTAGTTTTCCACCCTTCAACCTCCTTTTTCCAGGGCCCCTTGAAGGGTAGTGAGTGTGGGAATAGAGAAAAATGTGGGAAAGGTCACAACGGTTGACCCCAATAACCCTGAAACCTGGTTGGCCTGCCTGGGCAGCTCTTCTGGATTTCATTGTCAGTTTATTTTCACTGGTTTGATGAGAATGTTCCTGGGGGCCACGGATGGTCTCTGGTGTGGTATTCAGGACTTCGTAGTCTTTTTTTTTTTTTTTACCCCGCCGAACCTTGACCGCTGTGGGAGTAGACAACAGTACGTGGTGCGGCACCTTCCACCGAGGTCTGAGGCAGTTCCTGTGCTGGTACACCTTAGGCATATCTAGAGTCCGTATATATTGACCCTGAGCTCTTTTTCCAGCTCACATGCTCGTTTTAATATCACAAGCTCAGCCACCTGTGCTGACAAATGTTGTGGCAACGGAGCCGCTTCCACAATCTCATGTTTAGTTGCAACTGCATATCCTGTTTGTCTCTCCCCACTTTCACTGACAAAAGAAGTGCCGTCAGTGTAAAAGTCAGCATCAGAGTTAAGAAGGGGGTGTCTACCAAGTTAGTGCGGGGACGGCTGTCTTTTCAATGAGAAGGGCTGCTGCTGCGATTGAACACAGGCAAGGGGGATAACCACGATCCACAGGGTCCAAAAAAATAACCGTAGGGTCGGAATGAAGACCCATGAAGTTGAGTCACTAACCCCAGGACAAATTCATCTTGCCCATGACAATGCAAACGGAAGGGCAAGGACTAATCAGGAATATGTGAGTTGATGGCCCTTAAAGATAAAGGCAAACAAAAATTGGGAATCAGGGTACACTGGGCGACTAAAGAAGGTGCTGGAAATGTCTATGACTATTACTTCCAGACCTCTTAACGGGCAATATCGGGTTCTCATTCCTTTTAGGGCCTCCTTGCGAGGGGGGGTATTGAGGGGTGCAAGGAAGGCGGTCATTAGCCTTTAACCGGACCTTGGCTGGCTGTGCACTTTTTATCAAACCACTAGCACAGGGGTCGGGAACCTACGGCTCGCAAGCCAGATGTGGCTCTTTTGTTGGCTGCATCTGGCTCGCTGCCAGTGTTCCCTCTAAGCTGTGCGGGCGCGCGGCCGCGCAGCGGCCGTCGCACCCCCCGCGCAGCAGTGAGGGACCCCCGCACAGCCCGGCAGCCCCCGCCACTCCCTCCAACCCTCGGGGCCGCGGCACAACCGGCCTGCGCCCGGCCTCTGGGCTGGCCCTCCCCGCCCCCAGGGTGGGACAGGCAGGCTCAGATCAGGAGCACGGGCCTGTCTTCCTGCCTCACACAGCCGGGGCAGCGGGGTGACTGCGGCAGCGGCGGGATCCCGGGCTCTCACCCCCCGACCACCTCCTTCCCGGGGCTGGGGCCGGGCTAATCCACGGCCCCGGCCACCCAGCACGGGGCCGGGATCAGCCTCTGGGGCTGGGGTCTGCTCCCCCCACCCCCCACCGGCGGCTTCCCAGGGCCGCAGTAGGGTCCTCCCCTGCCGGTGGCGTTGGCTTTCTTTCTTTCTTTCTCTTTCTTTTTCTTTCTTTCCTTCTTTCTCTCCTTCTTTCTCTCCCTTTCCTTCTTTCTCTCCTTCTTTCTTTCCTTCTTTCTCTCCCTTTCTCTCCTTTCTTTCTTTCTTTCCTTCTTTCTCTCCCTTTCTTTCCTTCTTTCTTTCTTTCCTTCTTTCTCTCCCTTTCTTTCCTTCCTTCTTTCCTTGCTTCCTTCCTTCTTTCCTTCCTCTTCTTTCTTTCTTTGCTTCCTTCTTTCCTTCCTCTTCTTTCTTTTTTCTTTCTTTCCTTCTTTCTCTTTCTTTGCTTCCTTCCTTTCTCATCCTTCTCTTCTTCTTTTTCTTCCTTCTTTCTCTTCCTTCCTTCTTTCTCTCCCTTCTCTCTTTTTTCTTTCTCCCTTTTTCTTTCCTTCTTTCTCTCCTTTGCTTTCCTTTTTCTTTCCTTCTTTCTCTTCTTCGCCTTCCTTCTTTTTTCTTTCTTCCTCTTTCTCTTCCTTTCTCTTTTTTCCTTCTTTGTCTTTTTTTCTTTCCTTTTTTCTTTCTTTCTCTTCTTTCCTTCCTCTTCCTTCTTTCCACTTCTTTCCTTCTTTCTTTTTTCTCTTCCTTCCTTTTTCTCTCTCTCTTTTCCTTTCTTCTCTCTTTTTCTCTCTCTCTTCCTTCCTTCCTCCCTTCTTTTTTTCCTTCCTTTTTAAAAAAACCCAACCTTTAAAAATTAATTTTAATTAAAAACCTTTTTAAAGGTTTTTTAAAAACCTTTCTAAAATTAAATTTCAATTAAAAGTAATTCAAATTCAATTAATTAAAACATAAAATGCACACATTTACTTGTATTTAGTTTTAAACATATTGTATGGCTCTCACGGAATTACATTTTAAAATATGTGGCGTTCATGGCTCTCTCAGACAAAAAGGTTCCCTACCCCTGCACTAGCAGATGCCGATTTCACCCACAATTCCTTTGGTAATATATTTAGGAGGGGGTAACCCTGAACGAAGAAAAGAGGAACAGGTTCCATTGGATTTGGGGGAAGGGTTAAAGTGGCTGACAGTGCACTTTCGGGGATTTCCAGGTATACCCCTTCCAGGGAACAGAAAATAGTGCATTCCCATTTGCAAAGAAGGTCCCTTCCCAAAAGGTCGGTACCAATACCATTACCCAAAAGAAACGAGTGGTGGTTAGAGAGGGATCCTACCGTGAGGGGCACTTTGACTAAAAACTAAGCATTTTGGCCTTATCAGATTTCCCGAGACACCCTCAGTTACTGTGCATCTTAGAAGTATTTACGACTGGTGGACCTTGTTTCCAGGGACATTCTTTTTTTTTTTTTTTTTTATGAGAGTTTAGTTTTTTTAAGTATTTTAGCCGCGGTTTTTTTAAAGGTTCCTAACAGTGGAAACTGTAACTTGATTTCTCCCTTAGTTAAGGTGTTTCACTGGTCCAGATTTTGCATGGCTTTGGGGCTCCATTTGTCAAACATTTGTTTGACAGGGGCTCCCTTTGGGACCCCTTTCAGCGTGCTTTGGTTTTGACTCATGGTTTAGGATTTCTTTTATTGTTTACTAGTTAAGAGCAAACCGGTTTTCAGACTTCTATTTCCTACAAAATTTGCAAGTACAAATTGCCAGTTCTATTAACAAAAATGAAGTACCAAAACTACAATAACTTCTAATCCTATGCCAACACCTATTCCAGGAGCAAACCCCTGGTATCAGCCTAGTTCAGTGCTATTCATGAACCTAATGAGAAACAAAAATCTCTAACCACCAAGAATAAAGCACAAAAACTACAATAATTCCCAGTCCTATGCCTGCATTTATTCCAGGACTAAGAATTGTCAGCACTAGAGACAGGAAACTAATCACCAGAGCTGCAATGGCTCCTAATACTGTCCCTGCCCCAAACCAGGCTAGGTCAATAAGATTCATTAACCTCCGGAGGAAAAAGACACTTAAACCCTTTTCATCCTATTTTCCAGCTTCTTATAGGGGTGCTATGTAGTGTGCAGGTTGCTGTAGTGGCTAATGTGTTAGAAGGGAATGGAGGAAGGAAAAGAAGCACAACACTCCGTCCCTTGCTTTCAACTAATCTCCGGTTGCAGGGTTTCCCCTCGCAGAGATAGTTGGTGCGGCTGACAGGTATGTAGGCTTACAGAAACTCGTTAGAGAGAGAGTGAGAGACCTTGCCTTTAAAGGAGGAGGTTTTACACGGCCTGAGTTTTTGTGCCAATCCCCTCCCGAGGGAGAGTTTCACACACAGCCAGCGACCATAAGGATCGCTGGTCAGGCAACCGGACACTTGGCAAGGAACTTAGACCAAGAGAGGTCACACACACAGAACCATACTTATCTACTCTACGGGATACGGTCAATGGCGTCCCGGGCCGTCCCAGAGTTCCTGGCAGCCTCCTACTGGGCTGCCTACCTGCCGAGGCCTCGGTCTTCCCTGTGGTTCTCCCTCAAACCACCCCTGGTGCACTCCCTGGTGCACCACACCTGTCTTGTTCAGTGTAGCTAACACTATAAAATTCTGTCTTTAGGCCCCACAATATGAAAATGAAAATAACCTATAGAGAATATGGAAGTGAAAATTATTTAGTGGTAGGGTAATAAGAAGGATATGGAAGTGAAAATTCCACATCTGAGGTAAAAGCCAAACTTGAACAGCTTAATGGGACTAAATGTGTGTGTGTGGCAGGGGGAAATATTAAATATTTAAGCTGGCCAAAGGAAGGAGTAGGGGAGATATGATTGCTCTGTATAAATATATCAGAAGGATAAATACCATGGAGGGAAAGGAGTCATTTAAGTTTAGCCCTAATATGGACACAAGAACTAATGGATATAAACTGGCCATCAATTGAGTCATGCCCCATGCTACAGAGGGAGGGAAGAAGAGAGAAATACCTTATGGTGTTTTTGCCCCTCACTTTTATATTGCAGTACCCCCTCTGATTTGGATTCTTCTAAGTGTTGCCCTGCAAAGTTTATTCAAGGAGTAAAGAAGGTGACTTGGAGTCTGGGAGGGAAGGGGGCCTCCTGCTCTTTAGTCTCCCCAGTGTATGCTGAAATGCAGATTTGTCTCATCTCCCTCTTGCTGCCTCCAGGACGCTGTTTACTACTTCTTGCAAACTGAGGTAAACACGTGTTTCTCAGAACAAACAAGGCATCCTTTGGCACTAAAAGACTAAAGACTAAAATTTATTTCAGCATAAGTTTTTGTAGGCTAGAATCTACTTCCTCAGATGCCATAGGAGTAGTTGTTTGTTTTGCTGAATCAGAGTAACATGGCTACCACTCTGGAACTTGACATATTCTCAGTTTAGGATTGTTCCATTTAACCCTCTTGCCCCATCAGACCTGCCTGAATTTGAGCACATGCTACCAGTGTCATACAGGGGAAACTCATAACTTTACATAGATTGTAGCTACATGCATGTCACCATGATAATCTTGACCAGTGATTTATTACTTTTCAAATGATACCTCACAAGGCATATTTTGTACAAAGCTTATCATAATGGTGTGTAGGGTGTGAATACAGAGGTACATTCAGTCACACTGACCCTGCACACGCACAGGTCAGGGAACTGGTTGAGATTTGGCTGGCTCTGAGGGGCAAGAGATACGTTACTCCTGGGATCTGGAGAGTAAAGAGTTAAACCCATTGATCTACACCTGTCCCTTCCCAGATCAAAGCCAGTGCAAGTGAGGCTGGAATAGCTCATGGACCTTCTTGTTCCTGCGCCCGGATACCTGGGTTCCATGCCTGGTTTAAGGCCCGGTTAGACAAAACCCTAGCTGGGGTGATTTAGTGGGAGTGGTCCTGCTTTTTAGCAGGGGGTTGGACTAGATGACCTTGTGAGGTCCCTTCCAACCCTATGATTCTATGATGCATGTGTGCAAAGAAAAAGCACTTCCTGCCCATCAAGTTGCCTGCTCAGTGTCCAAACCCCTTGCTGCACCCTCCCTTCCTAAGACACAAAATGAGCCCCAGCTGGATTCTCTCTCCCAGCAGTTGCTGGGATGGAAGAGGAGAATCCCCCATGAAAGGGCCTGCAAGAGCGGAGCCATATAGGATGTCCTAGGCAGGACAGGAGAACAGCAGGGAGACCCCCAGGGCAGAGACCTAATGATCTTGCCCAACTGGTACTATCCCTAAAGAGAAACCCTATAAATGCCACAAGTGCTACCGCCTGACCTCAAACCTGAGCTGCCATAACAGGATCCACACTGGGGAGAGATCCCACAAATGCACCCAATGCAAGGAAAGCTCCCACTTCAGCTCCCAGCAAAATCAGCACCAACTTAGCCACACAGGAAGTGACCCTACAAATGCCCCAATTGTGGGAAGAGCTTCAGTCACCAAACCAGCTGAGTCTGGCACCAGCCAGGCTACACAGGGGAGCAGCCCTATAAATTCCCTCATTGAAGGCTTCAACTAGAGCTGTAATCCCAACTGGCATCAACGGATCTTCATGGGCAGCAGACCCCACAGCTGTGGTGAAGACAGGAAGTCTTCAGGGTGAGCTCAGCCCTATTCCAGCAACAACAGATCCACATGGACTAGAGACCTTACAGTTCCTGGTTTGCGGGAAGAGCGTCAACCATAGCTCCAGCCTCTTCACTCATCACAGAATCCACTGGGACGAGAAACCCTAGAAATGCCCTGAATGTGTGAGGAGCTTCAGCCAAGCCCACGCCTCAGCTGCCACCAGACCAGCCTCAGCAGGGAGTGGCTGAACAAATGCCCCAAGGTTAGGAAGAGTGTCCTGGGGAGCTCCCTACTGATCCAGCACTAGTGGATCCACATGAGGCAGTGACCTTACACATGCTCCCGGTGCTAAAAGAGCTTCCTATGGCGCTCCCAGCTGAAGACACAACAGAGATTCTACAGTGGGTGGGGCCAAGAGACTGAAGACTCTCTGATACCCCACTGCACAAGGGCCATAGCAGTTCCACAAACCGATCAAAATCACTTGGTGAATTGGGATTGTCTCAACAAGATGTTGCCAAGCTGTTGAGAGGGATCAAGAGCATGAGTCCCAATCTCAAGGTAGAGGATCAAGTAGCAGGGCACACACCCCATCTTGGTTGTTCGTTCCATTGCTAGATTTCACCAACTGAGTATCAAATGTGAATTCCTCAGGCACTATAGCAGCCTTAACATGTAGTCACGCAGTATACCTTGGGGCACTCCGATCTAATTTGCCACCTAGGCAAGTCTGCTTTTTTGACAGCTGGTCCCTTAAAAAAAAAATCACAACAATATTCAGGTTATTCACAATCGCGAAGGCCTTATCCCACAGCAACTGCACCTTAGATTCTACACTAAAGGTAACGCTGATAGCCAATTCTATAATAAACTGTCTAAGGAATTATCAACTAAGAGAAAAAGATTAGAGTTATTTACAAGGTTAAATTAGGTAAACAAACACACAGGAGTTCACACAGGAGTTACAGTCTAAGTAGCTGGGGATCCTTTGCTTATGCTTAGAAATCTTGCTTTCTGAATATCCAAGCATCACAGAGACATAGTTCCTTCTTGTCAGGGACTTTTACTCCCTTCCTCTGGAGCTCAAGCTGATGGGACGAGTCTGTCTGCACATCTCCTCTTCTTGGGTGCAGGGGGAGCAAAACAGTCTTTCTCTTTTGATGTTTCACAATTGCTCATTTGGTTTTAATGGCCCTTCTTGGTGGGCAGGACCAAACATCCCCTGTAGCAAGACAGCATTTTATCTTAATTAATGCTCCTTTCCTGTTTGATTACTTAGAACAGCTGTGCCACTGTAGCCCTTCTAATGAAGATGCTCTAAGCCAATGGGAGAAAGCTCTATTGGATTACTGGACACAAGGGGTGACAGGGACACTAACATCCTAATGCCATCCAGAGCTACCAGCTAACAAGATGCCCTTTTGGATAATAAGATACTGCTGAGTCCAAAGTTCTCTCCTAGGGTTTTTCAACCAGGATGGATCAGACCTGCCTTCCATGACAACAACTTGTCTTCCCAGATGAAGGATGCCAGGATGTCTTTCTGCACCCCTCCCCCCCGATATAACAGATATACCTGGTTTGTCCAAACCACACCGCAAATGCAGCAGCAGCAGCCCCTACCCCCGACACACACACACACACACACACACACACACATGGAGCAGAGAAGAAGACCTTCCCCTTGACTCCAGCCCAGTGCACCACACTGCCCTGCACTGCACCAGCCAGGACTCAGGAGCAGAGGTGGGTGTGGGAGATCAGCCACTTTGGGCTGGGAGGGGTTGCTGCTGCAGCTTGTGCAACTCCCCTCCCCTTGAGAAGCTAACCCTCCCCTTCTGCCCAAGCCCTCCACCCCTCATATGCCAGCCAAACCCGGCAGGAACACAGGCCACTCCAGCTCCCCTGGGATGCTGCAACGTAGCAGCTGCCTGTGGGAGCCTTGCTGGGGGAAGCAACCTCCCCTCTCCATCCAGGCTGGCTTCTGGGGGACAGGGGCCATGTGAAACAGAGCTCACAGTTCCCTCCTTCTCCCTCCCATCTTCCTTCCTTCCCTCCCCCACCCCGTACTGTTTCCAGACCAATTTATTTGGGTAACAGTCCGTCAGCCAACGCAGGGCAGGAAGGAGAAACCACTTCCTCCAGCCAAGCCCCTCAGGCAGGAGCGATCAGGGTTCAAAGTGGATTCAGTTCCCCTTCCCCAGATGCCAGGGAGATCATCCAAATGGGCAGTAGGGCACAGTGAGAGAAGGACAGAGCTGCTTAAGCAATTAGCAATTAAGTACACATCTCCCTAGTAATTGCCTGATCTCAGGAAGAAGGGCCGCTTTGATGCTGGCCACAGGAAGAGTGCTTAAGCAACAAGCAGATAAGTACATTTCCACCTACCCATAAACCAAGCAGGATCCCTTACCATAAATGGTAGTGATACTTGGGTTGAGCAAGTAGGCCACTGAATTAGGGTTGGGGAGAGGGTCACAAGTAGCTAGGAGGAAATAGTCATGAGTAACAATACTCAAGGTTCACTTCTCTGGTCTTGAGAGACAAAGGGGAACGAATGAACTAGATGCTGAACAAAACAAATGGCTCCTTACGCCTCTACCCAGTTCTGTATGTCATCATTGAACCCTGCGACACCCCCCAATCCAAAACTCGCTCACTGGTGCCCCAGTGAGAAAAAAATTGTAATGTAGCCACTCATGCTAAAAGGTTGGACACCCCTGAGCTACACCAACTCAATCAGTCACCCTCCCACTCATCAGCACCCTTTACCTCTTCCTGTTAAATTTTCCATCTGAACCCCACAAGCTCTAATTTAGTCTGTGGCTCAGTGTGCAAATAGATATCTACTGTAAGACACACACTATGCAATGGGCAGCTAGGGAGATAAGCTGTGATGAAGTGGAGATATTCTTAATGGTTTCTCTGAATGGTGTGTGTCCCTATGTGTGTGATCATCGTAGAGACCACTAGAGGGTAAATGGGCCTCCTGCCAGCCACATCCATAGACAATGGCTGGGACCCCTCTGTCTTGGGTCGACCAGCTGCAATGAGTTGAAACAAGGGGCAGGAAACAAGGAAAGGTGGTCACCCTACCTGGGATAGAGCAAAAGGACTGGGGAGGGTAAGGAGCATGTCTGGAGGTTGCAGTCTTGAAGGTCAATCCTCTGTGGGGAATCACATGAAGGATGGCACTTCCCAGTTGGTTTTTGCTGAAACTTTCTGATTCATCTTCTAACAGTCTTTGATTCTGAGAATAAACCCTTTTTGACCTCCATGCTGGCTGTGAATCACTTCTGACTGCAAGGCAGAGTACATGGCCACTTTGGGGGTGTGTAAGAGCTCCCCAAGTATTCCACTGAGGTGGAATAATTGGGGGAGCTGCCAGTGGAGCAGGGGTGCTGAGCACTCTGAGGCAGCTGCGCTGGTGAGAGGCTCCAAGCGGAGATCTGCTCCACTAGAGTCCTGTCTGGCTTCGCCTCATGTGGTTCCCGAGAACCGTTCCTGTGGGACTCTATCGCATCAAGGTCTCCCACCTCCAGGCTGGAGAAGTGTGTCTCAACGCAGACTGCCTCTGTGAGACCTGGCTTTAACAACAAGAGCTATAGACCTATACCATGTCCCCACGGAGGGCCTATATTCCACCATCCAACCCCTTGCCCACATCCCACTGGTGGGGAGTCTGTTGCACCATCACACTATCCAGGATGCATCTGATCTGATCTCGCCTAACTTGGGACAGCACAGGGGTGCGGGGTCTCACCGCTCAGGAAATTCTATGTAGCTAATTTTCCCTGGAGGTTGCCACAGCATACCGAGTTGTCCCATACCATATTGCTTCATTCTTGGTGCAGGGCGCCCTCTGCTGGGAGATTAAAGGGTTGTAAACTATCAAGGAAATTGTGAGTTACTTTTTCTGCCAATTCCCAGTTTGGAGGCAATACTGAGGCCTATTTCAGAAGAGAGGGTTTAGGACAATCCTTTGTAGCCATCCGGGCCCAGTGGTGCAGTCCTGATACAACAGAAAGTGGAGGGTTGAGCCAGACAGCTCCAGATCTCGTTTCTTTGCAAGGTAAAAAAGGACAAGTCAAATAGCTTCATACTGTGCAATGAGCCAGCCAGGCCACCTGCATCATGTGTCTTGGAATCTCTGACCCACCTCAACAGCCCATCTCCCCTCGGACATCTTGCTGTCCCAAAAGGTTCCCAGGAACATTTCCCCTCAGATTTGGAGTCCATGGTGCCCTTAGCAGAGAATGAGGCTAGGGGCTAAAGTCAGAGAGCATTCTCTGTACCGAGCCATCCCAGAAAGATGGACCAATGGCAATAACCTGTATTCTGCTGGCAGGTCCAGGAAAACCACACAGGAAAAATGTCAGTTCAGGTTAAGCCAAACATGACGTTTTGCAGCTAACTGAAAACTGGAGACAGAAGGGAATCAAGTTGAATCATTTCAGTAAAGTCAAAACAAAACATTTTGTCCACTCCCCTCCCACACCCCAAATTATTCAACTATCAGGCTTTGGTTAAAAGCAAGGAAGATTCACAAAAAATGGCCAGAGAAGGAAGAAGAGGGAGTGACTCAGGGATAATGCCACATGTCCTGAACATCTGGAGGGTTGGGGGGATGGATATTGTTCCATGCCCTGAACATCTGGAGAGGGTAGAGGAATGATGCCACTTTCTGAATATCTGGAGAGGCTGGGAATAAGGGTAATGTTATGTGTTCTGAACATCTGGAGGGGGGTGAGGAATGATGTCACCTGCTGAGCATCTGGAGAGGCTGGGGAGTGTGGCATGAACTGAACATCTGGAACTGCAAAAAGCAATGAAGGGATAATCTTGTGAGCCCCAGAGCATCCTTCTGGACTGTGGCAACCTATGGGGACCTGTTCTTCATGCATATCTGCACTCTTACCAGATCTTGTGGGTTGGCTTGAGTGGCTCTGTCAATCGAGTTGCAGAGGGGAGGCACAGTGATGGGATGAACTGTTTGTACAGTCCAAGGCATGGCTGGCAGCTGGGGATTAGTTAGTTCTCTCTTGAGGCAGACTAATGAACACAGGTAAGGATCCCACCCCCTTCTGGTTTCAGGGTGGCCCTGCAAGTGGCCTCCTACTTCATTTTCCCTCTTCTCACACATTCAGTTCCCCTCTTCCCAGGCCCACATTCTCCACCATAGGTTAAGGAGGCAACTCCTTCCTGAGATGCCCCCTGCAGCAGGCTGTAGCATTGCCTGCCTCAGCTTCCCCTCTCTTCCAGTGTAACCAGTACCTCCCTGAAATCTTTCAAAGTATGAATAGCCCTTTGTGGAGTTATTTTAATACAAGCATCCCCCAATAATAATCCAGATTTCCCTAGCACAGTCCAAGAAGTATATTCAATCTTTCAAGTCCCAATAGTCCGGCATCAAATGCAGCCACGGCATCATTAACCATAGACCATACTTACACAATGGAGGACTCTATCCCAGAGAGCAAAGACTCTGAAAAAGAATTGGGATATGTGGTGGATAATCTGCTGGGCATGAGCTCCCTGTGTCAGGCTGAAGCCAAGAGCTAATGCAATTCTGGAATGTATAAACAGGAGAATCTCAAGTAGGAGCAAAGATGTAATTTTACTACTGTATTTGGCACTGCTGAGACCTCTGCTGGAATCTTGTGTCCAGATCTGGCACCCAAATTCAAGAAGGGTGGTGATAAATTGGAAAGGGGAGAGAAGAAAAGCCACAAGAATGACTAAAATGGTATGTTCAAGGAGCTCAGTCCATTTCGTTTAACAAAAAGAAGGTTGCGGGGTGAATTTGCTCACAGTCTATCAGTATCTACATGGAGAAGAACTATTTAATAGTGAGCTCGTCAATCTAGCAAGCAAAGGCATAAAGTGATCCAGTGGCTGAAAGGTGAATCTAAACAAATTCAGACTAGAAATAAGACACACCTTTTTAACAGGGTAATTACCCGTTACAACAACTTAACAAGCATCACACTGGGTTCTTCATCCCTGATCATTTTTAAATCAAAATTGAATGCTTTTCAAAAAGCTCTCCTCTGAAATGATTTCATGGAACTTCTCTGGCCTGTGTTACCCAGATGGTCAGACTACGATCACAATGATCCCTTCCGGTCTCAGAATCCATGGATCTATGAACCAAACCACGGCTCTGCAGTACAGCTCCTGCATCTACCAACACTATGCCTCACCTCTCAGGAGGGCTCCGGTGTCTCTTGCCATGCCTTGCTCTCTGAGACAGCTCCAGCATTTCTGGCCATGCTCCAGCTCCAGCCCCTTTCTAGTTGGGGTGCTTCAACAGCTTGGTTCATTCCCAGCAAGGGTTCCAGCTGGAGACATCAGCAAGATCAACCTTCCATCATTCCCCAGAATTCAGCCCCATCTGGCCTTCTGATTTCAGCTGTCCCGCTGAGAGAACCAGCAAGTTCCTGCTGCTGCTCTCGGCCTTCAACCCTCAGCCTCTGGCCTGAGAAAAGGTAGTGTGTAGGTGAACATCCCTCTGCCCCCTAAGGCCTCTCAGTTCTCCCTCCTTCAGTACATCTCCTCCCTGAGGATTCCAGCTCTGCTCCTGAGCTCTGCATTTGTCAGTCTACCTCCCTTTCTCAACTGTCACTTGCTTTTGGGCTGTCTCTCATTTATAGCTCCCAGGGGTAACACCACGCTCCTCATCATACCAAAGGAGAGTGCACCTGGCCTGGGACATGATTTAAAGGTACACTGTTACACAGCCCACTTAAGATGGACTGTTGGGGTCTGAGAGTTCCATGGCAGTTGGGCAGAATGTTGGGGTCTGAAGATTCCATGTCACATAGTTGGGCAGAATGTTGGGGTCTGCAGGTTCTGTGACAATTGGGGTTTGGAGGCACCATGTAGTTGGGCAGAATGTTGAGGTCTGAAGGTTCTGTGACAGCTGGGATCTGGACACACCATGGCACTTGGCCGGGATGTTGGGCTCTGGAAGCACCATGGCAGTTGGGCATAATGTGGTTCAGAGGTTCTGTGGCACTTGGGTGGGAGGTTGAGGCCTGAGATGGACAGCATGTCATGGGAATGGGGGTAAATACTTCAATCACTAATGCTGGGGGGCTGAGGAGGCAAAACTGTCTCAGCAATTCATGGCCCCTCTGGCAGTTATGAGCCCACAATTTTGTGGGTACAGTGGTCAAGTTAATAAATGCCCATTCCTATCTGGGCTGAGACCCAACTCATTTCATGCTAGGCCTGTGGTTTCCCACCTGTTTGAGTGAAAACCTCACAAGTTAACACTAGGTAAAACACATACCCCACCCCACCTCACCCCCATCCCAGCCATAAACAAACACATATGATAATAACAACATTAAATTACATGAATAATAATAAATTACTCAAACCAAAGTAAGGAACTAAGTCTTCCCTGGTGCACCTGCCATTGCATGCCATGTGCGGCCCCACCTCTTCCCATCCTTCATGGTGGACTGATGGTAATAGAGGCAGTGGACTGTGACTGGCTGGCCAGGGTCACTCCAGGCCCCCACCGGCACAGGGCTGTTCTGCTACCTCCACTGGCTTGAGGTTCAAGGGGTGCTCCTCCACCCTGATCAGTTTGAGGCTGCTGCTCCCAGCATGGGTTTCAGGGGGCTAAATGACATCAATATTACTGAAGCCTCACGAACTCCCTTTAATATTTGGCACTCCCCCAAAGGGGTCTTGCAACTCACGCTGGGAACCATTCACCTAATAAACACAGTGAATGAGATTCACTCACTAAGGCTCCATATCCCATTCCCTGACACCCTGAACCAACCAGTGTTCCCGCCCTAGGGACAAATCACAGCCAGTATCCTCAAGAAAGGAATGACCCTTTGTCCAATTTCCTACCTCTATGAGCCATCTATTCCCATGCCCTCAGGTTCAAACTGAGCCAGTGCCCCTCAAGGGAAAGGCCTCATGTCCTATTCCTGAATCTCAAAAGAGAGAAGAAAGTCCCCGGTCCATACAATCTTTGGCTCATCTCTGAGTCCTCAGTACTGGAGAGATATAGACAGATTGCAGGGAGCCCTAGGGCAGAGCAATAAACACGATCAAAGGCTACAGGGGCCTGTTTACAAGGGGAGATCAAAGGAGCTAACTCAGCAGGGGCTGAATACAAGATAAACCTAAGAAGCTGATACTCAGATCTCAGGGTATGAACCCCAATCTTGGGCACTTTGTCTTCCTTGCTTCAAAAAGAAAGGAAATTCCCAGCTTCCTCATCACAATAGCTGGGAAGTTACAGAGAGTTCTGAGACCCGACCCTTCTATTGTCAAGAGAAGGTAAGAGATAAGCTAAAAATCCCAAATCAACCACAAGAACCCCCAGCATTGAGCTCCATCCCACTTTTCCTGGCCTCTTGTAGAAAAAAGCCACAGAACCAGTTGGGCTAATGGCAGATGCTGGAGGTCTGAGAGACATGCAAATTGGGGTTTTGGCTACCTCAATGGAAAGATCAAAGTTTTAAATTTTAACACAGACTATTTTTTCTCAAGTGTGCCATAACTGTCAGAATTAAATGGAGCTGACCAAAACCACACAAACAAAGAAAAAGAAATAAGGGGCAGGTGCTGCATGCAATACCTATTCACATCAAAATGCCTTATAAGGCAGAAGTTAGAATTTAGGCCAATATAGGAGTAAAATTTCTACCCTCATCTACTTTCACCAGCATCTGCTCCTTCCATGATTTCAAGAACCACGTAAGTTTAAAATCACTGGGCTGGAGTCAATGGCTATGTCTACACTTGCGAGTTAGGTCGACTTAAGGATGCTTAAGTCAACCTAACTTAGTCCCTGTCCACACCAGGCTTTCATTAAGTCGACTTAAGAAATTCCTTAAGTCGACTTAATGAAAGCTTAGGTCAATTTCATAAGAACCACCGGCTAGGTCGACCTAACCCTCAAGTCAACTCCTTAGGTCGACCTAAGCACAGTGTGGATGCTCAAGTCCACTTTATTAGGTCGACCTAAGGGCAGTTATGTCGACTCACTAAGTTCCCATTCAGGGAAACCACTTTGTTAAGTCAACCTAATAAGGTCAATTTTAGGTTGACTTAACAAAGTCGACCTAACATTTTGTAGTGTAGACATAGTCAATGATTCTGAAACCACATTGACATCAATGGAATCAGAGACAGATTCTAATATTGGTGACCCTGATCTAAATCTGGAATGTTCACACTGATGCCAGTGGAATCAGGGCTGGATTCTGATCTCAGTTACCCCAGATTAGAACTGTAGCTAACCTGCAGGGGCAAAGGATTAGCCTACTAACAAAGCCAAGAACTTATGTTAATATCACTTCTCTGGCAGCAATAAACATTGTGCCCAAAATAAAGATAACACTACTTCCAGCTTCTCTAAATATTCGTTATCACTGAGTGGATCTGTCTACAAGAAGAGAACCGATAGAAAAATAGCAATACAAAAAAAATGGCTATAGAGCAGAACTGAAAACAATCCCTACAGAAAAAAGATGTTAACGATATCTAGCTCTTCTATAACTCTTTTAATCAGATCTCACATTTCCGATTTTGCAAATGGAGATGCTTAGGCACAAAGAGGGGATGTGCCTTGCTCAAGGTAACCAAGCAGACCAGTGAGAGAGTGGGGAATAGAAACCAGATCTGTAAATTCCAATCTCTATCTATTACACCACATTGCCTTTCCTTCAGATGCACAGAATTAAAATCCCAGTCCTTCAAACTCCTGGACTCTGGAATGGCATTCAGAACTCCTGCAGAAATACCTACGTCTCTTCCATGCTAAACAAACAGACAGAAAAATCTAGTAGACCTGCAGAGTGTTAAAGTGAAATTTTCCCAGAAAGCTCGCCTTTCTTTCAAAATGCATCAAATCATAAAGTTAGCTTGAAAACTTTTGTTTCTGGCTCTAGTTCAGGAACCCTGAAAAATTTGACCCTGATATAGTTTTAAGTAGCATCTGCCAACTCTAGAAGCCAAAGAAATTAGAGGAAAACATACATATTCCAATGTGCAGAAAGAACAACAAATATGGAAGGCGCCCAGCGTGGCTTAGCAGAGAACTCTGCAGTGAGATGAAACATAAAAGGGAAGCTTACAAGAAGTGGAAGCTTAGACAGATGACTAGGGAGGTGTATAAAGATATTGCTCGGGACTGCAGAGATAAAATCAGAAAGGCCAAAGGGAGTTGCAGCTAGCAAGGGATGTGAAGGATAACAGGAAGGGGTTCTACAAGTATGTCAGTAACAAGAAGAGGAACAGAGATGGTGTAGGTCCCTTGCTGAATGAGGCAGGTGTCCTCGTGGTGGATGATGCAGAAAAAGCTGAAGTCCTCAATGCTTTTTTTACCTCAGTCTTCACAGGCTGGGTCAGCTCCCAGGCTACTACTCTAGGTAACACAGAATGAAGAGGAGAGTGGTCCTCGGTGATGGAAGGTCAGGTTAGGGAACACTTAAAGAAGTTGGATGTGCACAAGTCTATGGGGCTAGATGAACTGCATCCGATGGTGCTGAGGGAGTTGGCTGATGTGATTACAGAGCCGCTGGCCATTATCTTTGAAAACTCGTGGTGAACAGGGGAGGTCCCAGATGATTGGAAAAGGCAAATATAGTACCCATCTTTAAGTAAGGCAAAAAGGAGGATCTGGGGAACTACAGACCAATCAGCCTCACCTCAATCCCTGGAAAAATCATGGAGCAGCTCCTCAAAGAATCCATTCTGAAACACTTGGATGAAAATAGAATGATCTAGAACAGTCAGCATGGATTCACCAAAGGCAAATCATACCGGACCAATCTGATTGCCTTCTATGATGAGATGACTGGATTTGTGGATGCGGGAATAATTGTCGACGTGGTATAGCTCAACTTTAGCAAAGCTTTTGATACGGTTTCCCACAGCATTCTTGTCAGCAAGTTAAGGAAATATGGGTTGGATGAATGGACCGTAAGGTGGATACAAAACTGGCTAGATTATCAGGCTCAGCAGGTAGGAATCAATGGCTCAATGTCTAGTTGGCAACCAGTAACAAGTGGAGTACCCCTGGGGTCAGTCCTGGGGCCGGTTCTGTTCAACATCTTCATTAATGATCTGGATGATGGCATAGATTGCACGCTCAGAAAATTCGCTGATGACACCAAGCTGAAGAGAATGGTAGACAAGCTGGAGGGCAGGGATAAGATTCAGGGAGACGTAGACAAATTGGAACATTGGGCCAAAAGAAATCTGATGAGGTTCAACAAAGACAAGTGCAAAGTCCTGCACTTAGGATAGAAAAATCCCATGTACTGCTATAGGCTGGGGACTGATTGGCTAAGTAGCAGCACTATAGAAAAGGACCTGGGTGTTATGGTGGACAGGAAGCTGGATATGAGCCAACAGTATGCTCTTGTTGCCAAAAAGGCCAATGGGATATTGGGCTGCATCAGTAGGAGTGTTGCCAGCAGATCAAGGGATCTGATTCTTCCCCTCTATTCAGCACTGGTGAGAACGCATCTGGAATACTGTGTCCAGTTTTGGGCTCCCCACTACAAAAGATGTGGACAAATTAGAAAGAGTCCAGCAGAGGGCAACAAAAATGATTAGGGGGCTAGGGCGCATGACTTACGAGGAGAGACTGAAGGAAGTAGGCTTATTTAGTCTACAGAAGAGAAGACTGAGCGGGGATTTGATAGCAACCTTCAACTACTTGAAGGGGTGCTCCAAAGAGGAGGGAGCTAGGCTGTTCTCGATGGTAACAGAGGACAGAATAAGGAGCAATGGTTTCAAATTACAGCTGGGGAGGTCGAGGTTGGATATTAGGAAAAACTTTCTCACTAGGATGGTGGTGAAGCATTGGAATGGGCTACCTAGGGAGGTGGTGGAATCTCCATCTTTGGAAACATTTAAGGCCCAGCTAGACAAAACCCTGGCTGGGGTGATTTAGGAGGAGTGGTCCTGCTTTTAGCAGGGGGTGGGACTAGATGACCTCATGAGGTCCCTTCCAACTTTAAAATTCTATGATTCTATATATTTCCCTTCTAACTTTTTCCAATTTACTTTGTGAATTTAACAAATGTTATGCCTTCTCAATTTCATGGTTCCCATCATGTATAGAATTCTAGTCAGCTGTACCTTTTACCTTTGCAGATATCCTTACAGGAACAAAAATCAGCTTTTTATAAGGATTTTTCTTTTTAATTTGGGAACTCTGTTCCACCACAGCTCTTAAACATGTAAATAATTCCATCAGTACAGAGCAAAGCATGTTTAATTTTAAGTACCCAAGAAGTCCCACTGTAAAGAACTATTCAGATACTTAAAGTTACACACATACTTAATCATATGCTTAAGTCCTTTCTTGAATGTGAAACCCAAATGGGCTGTATTAGAAAAGCGGTATTTTCCTCCCCAAGTCAGTCAGTTTTTAAAAATTCAAATTCAATCTGACCCATTAAAATTTGCATCCAACATGGAATTTTACACCTTTGCCAGATGGATCCTCATTTCCAAAGAGAGATTTGCACTTCCTTATTATCATTTTTAAGATTCAGGCACATGAAAGATGATTTTCACTTAAGTCATTATTTCTAAAGACAGATTGGTGTTTCCTCCTAACTTTTGCAGACCTTTTCCCACGAAAGATTTATTTTACAAATAGATCACTGTTTCTAAATAGAAAGCTTTCCTTTGGCCCTTAAGATACCCCCAAGCAAAGGATGCATTTTCAAATTAAATTTCTTGAAGGATTTGTTCCTTTGTACCCATAGACTTTTCCACAGGGGCTAAAGAGCATTCTGAATATGTTAAAGTCAAAAATAATAATGATATTTTGCCAATCTGCTTGAATTTTATTACACTGAAATCTGATCAGACCCCTGAAATTTTTTTCACCAGGAGGCAGATGCAGCCATTTTATTTATACTTGATTCAGTCATAACAGCTGCTGTTTTAACCACCAGTGGAACTGAAGGAGGGACCTCCAAAGCACAAGTGTGAATAGCTACAGCCTGAGCTAAAGACGCAGGTTGTTAAAAAAGACTTGCATCCTCTCTGGATGAGCAACCAGGCAACACAACCATCTTGTGGCTTGATTATCAGATGGTGTAAGTCAGAGTCAATTGAGGATGTAGCCCATCATATTTCATTTGACTGCAGTTTCCCCAAAAGTACAATCTCACCTCTGGTTCTTGGAAGTGGGCAACAGCCAAAGTATGGAATTGCCTGGAAGGGTGAAATAGGTGGGACTTGTTCCACTAATTGTTATGGTAGCCATGAGAGCCTGTCACGAATACTGAAACAGTCATAAATGAGGTTTTAATGGAGACTGAATTGCAGTGCAGTCTTTGTCACCTGCAGAAGATGAGCCCCCTCTTTCCCCAACCTCTAGGTCAATGGCAATGGTGGCCATATAGCTGAAAGAGAAGTACTAATAATTAGGGAAATGGCTTCAGTCACTGCACTTCCAACCCATCCTGCCCCAAGATGGTGAAGTATTTAGGGACATACACTCCAATATGGCATGTACGGGTCATATGGGATTGTCACGACAGACCTCTGTTGTCTAGGCAAGTGAATGAAGTTTCATGACACTGGATCACAACTAGATTTTTCTCCTTTTGCCTCTCCTTAAATCTGTGATCCCTGATTCTCTATTGCCATGCAGTTATTCACAAACAGTAAAATGATATCACATCAGAACAGTTCTCCAAAGGATGGGACGGAACAGCCAGTCCACATAGGACTGGCTTCTCTCAAAGATGCAGTGGTCAAGGTTTTCAAAAGGGATTCATGATTTTGGGAGAGGTCAAGGCACTGGGTGAAATCACAGCTGGAACATTGTGTCCAGTTCTGGTCACCTATAATCAAGATAGATGAACTCAAACTGGAAAATGCACAAAGAAGGCTGTTAGGATGATCAGAGAAATAGAGGGCCTGTTTTATAAGCGGAGACTGGAAGAGCTGGGCTTGGTTAGCCTAGGCTTTTTGTAACTTGATTTTTCTAAATATATAATTTTGATGGATAATATCAGCGGTTATTTTAAAGCATTATTTGAGATTTTTATCTATTTAAATTTTGACTGGTGTGCAAAACTATTGGGGGGGACAGATCATTATTTAATGACAATATCTACTGACAGTCAGAACATTAAAGCTTTATAAACCTTTAAAACACAGACTGTCAGCAACACGTCACAGTATACGAAGAAATAAATCACACCTGTTTTTACTGTTCATTCCTTAGTCCACTTGTAACAAGCCCAATTCAGTAATCTAAATCAGTGGATTTTGACTCTAATAAATTCTCAAGTGACAGTTTTCTTACTTTACCTATTTGTAAAATTTCAGTTATTACTGACAGAAATATTTTGTTTATGGTTTGTGCATGTGGTGATACGGACCTTTACTGATAAATATTTAATCCTTCCCCGAACCTACTTCGAATGCAGCCTGAAAGGGAATCCCATGGCACTCTCAATCTAAATATATTGTGGGGAAAACACCAGAGAGGGAGAAAAGCTATTGAAGCTAAAGGACAATGTTTGGCATAAGAACAGATGGGGACAAACTGGCCCGGAATCAGTGTAGGCTGGAAATGAGAAGGTTTCTGACCATTGTAAGAGGGGGTTCTGGATCAGCCTCCCCATAGAAGTGGGAGCAAACACGGTAACTGGTCTGAAAAAGGATCTGGATAAATTTATGGAGTAGCATAACATGATGGGACAGCCTGCAATAAAACAGAGTTGACTTGATGACCTAGGACAAGGTTCTTCCAGTTCTAAGTTTCTTTGAGACATACTTGATCAAGAGGCTGGTTTTCAGAAAGCAGGCCTGCCACACTTTTAAAAGGGGTCTCAAACTGATCAGCCAAAGAGAGAAGCACCAAAAATAAAAATCGCTAGTCGCTTTTGAAAAATCTGAGCCACACACCTGTGATTCTAGTGGGATCACAGGTCACTTGGCTGGATGCAGGAGACACTGGGCAAGGTTTTCTGGTCCGTGTTATACAGGTCAGACTAGGTGATGGGCCCTGCTGGCCTTGCTGTCTACAGTTCTGAACACAGCAATGGAGAGTCATAGGCTATGTCTACACTACAAAAAGTTAGGTCAACTTTGTTACATTGATTTAATAAGGTCGGCTTAAAATCGACCTTATTAAGTCGACTTAAAGTGCTGTCCATGGACGTGGACTAAGTCCACTTTGTTAAGTCGACCTAACTGCCTTTAGGTCGACTTAACAAAGTGGATTTAAACATCCACACTGGGCTTAGGTCGACACAAAGAAGGGTTAGGTCGACCTAAGCAAGCTTAAGTCAACCTACTCCGTGGTTCTTAATAAGTCAACTTAAGCGTTCATTAAATCGACTTAAGGAATTTCTTAAGTCGACTTAATGAAAGCCTAGTGTGGACGCAGCTTAATTTAAGTAGACTTAAGTCTCCTTAAGTTGACTTAATTTGCCAGTGTAGACATAGCCATAGATTCTTTTGGGCATCTAATGTCTGGCCTACCCATGGGTAAAATTGTCCATTACAGATTCAGAGCCCACAGCCACTATGATGATCTAGTGGGACCTCCCGTGTGCCACAGGCCAGAGAACATCTCTGAATTAATCCCTGCTTGAACTAGAGCAGATCTTTTAGAAAAACATCCAATCACGATTTTAAATTTGCTCGTGCTGGAGAATCCACCATGACTCTTGGAAAATTCCTCCAGTGACTAATTACCTTCCGTGTTAAAAAAAATTACCCGCTTTGCTTCTAGTCTGAATTTATCTAGCTTCAAATTCCAGTCACTGGATTGAGTTAGACTCTTCTCTACTAGACTGAAGAGTTATTTGTTCCCCATGGAGGTGCTTATACACTGTAACCAAGTCACCCCTTAACCTGCTCATTGATAAGCTAAATAGATTTAGCTCCTTGTGTCTGTCACTACAAGACAGGTTTTCCAATTCTTTGATCATTCTCGTGACTCCCATAATTATTCTTCTCTGACCCCTCTCCAGTCTATCAGCATCTTTCTTGAATTGTGGGCTCCAGGACCGGAATCAATACTCCAGCAGTTGCACCCAGGGCCAAATACAGAGCTCCTTCTCAGACACTGCTACTCAGGCAGTTTACTGCATCTCTTGGGGAGATTTCTCCGCTGCATGGGTTCTTGCATGTTTGCTTAGTTTGGAGCTGTCAATGAAACTCTTCCCACACTTGGTGCATTTATAGGGTCTCTCGCCTGTGTGGGTGCGCAGGTGTTTGACCAGGGTGGACTTCAGATTGAAGCACTTCCCACACTCGGGACATTCGTAAGGCCGCTCGCCCCGATGGATCCTCTGGTGTTGAATGAGGTTGGTGCTCAGATTGAAGCTCTTCCCACACTCTGTGCATGTGTAGGGCCGCTCTCCGGTGTGGATGCGCAGGTGCTTCCCCAATGAGGAGTTGAGGCCAAAGCTCTTCCCGCACTCGGGACACTTGTAGGGGCGCTCACCCCGGTGGATCCGCCTGTGCTGGATGAGAGTGGAGCTCTGGCTGAAGCACTTGCTGCACTCGGGACATTTGTAAGGTTTCTCCCCCGTGTGGGTGCGCTGATGCTTCACCAGGTTGGAGCTCTGGCTGAAACCTTTCCCGCAGTCCAAGCATTTGTAGGGTCGCTCGCCTGTGTGGGTGCGCTGATGCTGGGATAGGTTAGAGCGGCTGCTGAAGCCTTTCCTGCAGTCAGGGCAGGTGTAGAGCTTCCCCGGCAGGTGGGATCGCAGGTGCTGGGGGAGGGAGCTGAGGCAGAAGCTCCTCCCACACTCAGGACAGATGTAGGGCTGCAAGCCCATGTGAGTGCGGGCGTGCTTGGCCAGTGTGTGGCTGCGGTTGAAGCTCTTCCCACACTCGGCGCACTTGTAGGGCCGCTCCCCTGTGTGGATGCGCTGGTGCTGGGCTAGGTGGGAGCTCTGGCTGAAGCTCTTCCCACAGTCGGGGCAGTTGTAGGGCCGCTCACCCGTGTGGATGCGCTGGTGCTGGACCAGGTGGGAGCTCTGGCTGAAGGATTTCCCACAGACAAGGCATTTATAGGGTTTCTCTCCCATGTAAGCGGTTTCAAGAACAACAATGTTTTCAGGGATCCCAAAATCTTCACACTCATCAGGTGTCTCCCGCAGCGTGTCTCCCGGCTGCCAACCTGGCCTTCTGGCATCTCCCCGTTCAGGGCTCGGGGACATCCCATGTGACTCTGCTCCCGCACCCTCTTCCTGCCAGGGATTCGACTCCATTCCTGCACCTGCTGGGAAACAGAGAGGATCCACACAACAGCAGAACCAGCTCCTCTTCAAAGCCTTCAGAAAAAAGCTAGGGGAGGGGAGGCGAGGACTCCTATCTGAGGGCTCCTTCCTGCCACCATACCGAGTGTGCCCAGACAGAACCGGGAGGGCTCCTGGTGGCTTTGTTGGGACCCCATCATTCTGATGCCACCTCATGCCTCCACTTTTGTGGATCAGGCCACTAGCCCTGCTGGCCTGAGGCACGATTCTCTGGCCTGGGTTTGGCAGGACACCAGACGATGACCAGAATGGACCCTTCTGGTCTCTACCAGGCCTTGGCTCTAGGATGGCACCCTGGAGCGCTCGCAGCTAGTTTGTGGAGGGTACCGAAACCAACCTCAGTCATTCCTCACCTGTACAAGGGACCGTCAAGATCTGCCTTTCCTCAGAGCCCTGGAGATCCCGACCACAGGATTCTTCCCCTCGCTCCATCCAGGAGTCAAGAACTGCCTGCAGGGGAGAAGTCCTGGTTTGATAAATAATCATTAAACCCTTCAAAGAGCCACCCTGACACTTTCCCCCAGGTCGCTCTGGAGCTGACTAGGGGTCCCTCCTCGGATCCTCTGCAGACACTGCCTGGAAGAGATGGGCTGCCTCTGCTGTTATCTCTCTCCCTCCTGAGAGCTTCCTCTGCTGCACTTCTCTGCACGCCCCCTAACCCCACTCACCCCCGCCAGGACGATCCCCTGCTGGCCCTGGGGCTGCAGGCAGGGACTTACACCTGCACACACAAAGGACTGGGAGGTAGATGGGCTCTGTTGGGACTCAGGTGACTGGAGCGCTGGCAAGGACAGGAAGGTCCTTGCATTATTTACAGCCCCGCCTGGGAAGGGGCGGGTTTAAGAAATTGCTGGTTTTAACCCATAATGCTCCCATGCTGCCCTCATCCCGTCAACCATCCATCCCTCTGGCTTCTCTCCTCTACTCCTCCATAGCATCCTCCAGGCAAACCCAGGACAAGGTCTGGATTTGAATCCTAAAATACAGGTGCACACACTGGCTAAATGCACACAGTCCACACACTGCCAATGTGCGTTCATGGCACACATATTGGCTGGCCTCTAGGAATTAGTTTGGGGAAAGTCTGTGGCTTCTGTTACACAGGTCAGAGTAATTAAATCAGAACGGTCCCCTCTGGCCTTGGAATGTGAATGTATCTCTCTCTCTCTCTCTCTCTCTCTCTCTCTCTCTCTCTCACACACACACACACACATACACACACACACACACACACACACACACTGATTGCACAGACATTGATTTCAGGCACCCGCTGGCTAGACATGCACACCCCTGCTGTACACACACATACTCTGCCTACACACACACAGTCTTTCTTGTCCATCAGATACCTAGAAAAATTATACACACCAGCCAAAAAGTTTATTCTTTGCAGATCACCAGTAGACTAACCCCTGCAGACACCGCAGTGATGTCACCTACACAGAGTGGCCACATATATGCACACACGTACTGAACAGATACAAAAACACATTGATTACACACCCACCCACCATGTACACGGACTGCACACATCACACTGATGGAACACACCCTCATACAAGGATCGCACAAGCCTCACACACACACACACAAGGATTGCACACACCCCACTGATTTGCACACATACCCCACATGCACATTCATTGCATACACCCCCACACACATGCACTGCACATACCTCCACTAACTGCACACAGCAGCACACTCACAAGGACTGCACACACCCCTAGTGATTGCACACGCACTCCACATGCATTCTAATTGCACATATACACCCAACACACAAGTATTACACACATCCCCACTGACTGCACACACACTCATTGCACTCATTGTACATGTATGCCCAACACTCACAAGGCCTGCACACACACTTACTGCACACACACCTAACACACTCACGTGTACTACACACACGCCACACTCATTGCACACACATCCAACACTCATAAGGTCTACACGCACCACACTGATTGCGCACAGACAACATATTCACAAGGGCTGCACATAAACACACTCGTGCGCGCGCACTCATTGCACACACCCCCAACACTCACAAGGACTGCACACACACTCGTTGCACACACACTCAAGGACTGCACGCAGCCTGAGCTGGCTGGGGATCAGGCCGGGCCGTGGCTGGCGAGCTCTGCAGGGGGCACTTCTGGCTGGGTCCCTGCCGTCGCCCCTGCGCTGCACGACTTAAACACGCCGCAGCCAGGAATGGGGAAACGTGCCCCAGCCCCCGGCCTGCCTCCGCTCGACTCCCTCCCGCTCCCGGGTGGGAACCAAACTGCAGGGGCGGGAGGCGGCCGGGCACAGACGGGTTAACCCCGCGCTCTCCCCTCCCCTTCCCGGAGCACATGGTGCCACCATCGGGGGCCGTAATAGCGCAGGGACCTTCCTGTGCGGCCCCGTCCCCCTCTCTCCGTCCCCGCCGGCGGTTCTGGCCCCGGCCCCTGCGTGCGCGCCCCGGATCGCCCCGGCCGGGCGGTGAGCGGGACCGGCGGCTGGGGCGGGAAATCGCTGCCCGGGGGCAGCGGCCGCGGGCCCCGCACGTGGGGCTGAGACCAGCAGGGTCCCCCAAACCCGGGCCGGAGGGTGGGGGCGGCCCGGTGTAGGGATCGTGGTTGTTTATCAGACCGGAGCTCCCCTCTTTCCGTCCCCGCAGGCAGGAATCCCTGGCCCGCATCCCGCCGCCACCCCGATGGAGTCAGGGGACGAGCCGAGGGTCCCGAAGCTGCAGGGCGCCGAGGGAAGGGAGAGCTCCGGAGGGGCCTGCGCAGGTGAGGAGAAACCTCCAGGGATTAACAGCAGGCCCTGCTGTGCACGGGGAAGGCCAGAAGGGGCTGTTGTGGGGATAGGATGCCTGCCAGGCCAGAGCACCGCACCCCCAACCTGTAGAATTAGTGATCTGCCACGGTGCAGAAGCCCTAGAAAAGGGTGTCAGATGTTGTAGGTTGGTGTGGCGATTCATGAGAGCTGAAGGGAGCCCAGCAAAGCCATGAGCAGCTGCCCCACTTATTGTCATAGTGTTTCAGGCCAGAAGAGACCACCAGCTCATCTAACCCAGGGGTAGGCAATAGATGGACTGACGGCCAAACCCGGACTGCCACACACTTTTGAATTGACCCTGAAATCGTTTTATTTACTTATTATAGACGGGGCGGCTTTTGGGGTAGGCAAAGTAGACGCCTGTCTAGGGCCCCAAGCAGTAAGGGACCTCATCGCTTGCTTCACCTATCCCAAAAGCCATGTCTGCCTCGATTGGCAGCAGGAGGAGAAGCTGGCCAGGGGAGTGGGGCCCAGGGCAGCGGGGGGAGGGGGGAGCAGGATCATAAGGGGGTCTCCCGCAGGCCCTACAGTGGGCCTTCACCTGGGTCCCCCAATAGCCAAAGACCACCGCTGATTATAGAATAGAATCACAGAAACTGGAAGGGACCATGAGAGGTCATCGATTCCAGTCCCCTGCACTCATGGCAGGACCAAGTACTGTATTAAACCATCCCTGACAGGTGTTCGTCTAACCTGCTATAATTTTTTTTTCCAAATATTTTCTCTAGAGCCTGAACCTTGCCCCAGGAATTTAGACCTTGACAAAAATAATTGACTATCCTGATCTGATCTGTAGTCCAATATATCGCCAGCCTCCAGTCCTACCCTGCACATCCTAGTAACCGAATTTAACCAGAGCACAGCAACAGGGGTTCTCAAATTGGGGGATGGGCTCCCCTAAGGGTGCATGAAATGGATGGGGGGCAGGGGGACTGTGGGTGGAATTTGAAGGGGGTAATGCCAAACTTATGAGGATGAAGCCATCTCCCCCTGCTGGGTGACGAGCACCAGGCTGAGAGTGGGGCCAGGCAGTGGTGGGGACCCCGGTGCTTCATACAGGCAGCCCCAGACAGGTGTTGGCAGTGAGGGACCTTTAGGAGGGAAGCGAAAGCGGGGGGGGGGGGGGGGCTGCTGCCTTCATCAGTTGGAGCACTGCGCCCAGCAGCCAACACCATCGCCCGCAGCATCCTCCCCACCACTGCTGCCCTGCAGGCTCCCAGAGGCTGCAGCCGTGTCCACACAGCTGCCCAAGGATAATCCCCAACAAGGAAGTGTGATTCCCAACCCGTGCTGCCACCATTTTCTGGGGCAGGTCACATCGGGCTCCAGAGCTGCAAGTAGCTACTGCTACCCCTTGCCGGCCCCACATTAAGCAGTCTAACTCTACCTGTGAGTTGGCCCTGGTTTTTTTTCTGAAAATGGGAGGTAGTTTGGGGGAAGGTAGAGCGCGTTGCACAAAACTCCACACGGGGCTCCATTTTAAAAGTTTGAGAGCTGCTGCATTACACCCCACAGGAGACTAAATTGTTAGGTGCCACAGGCAGCAAATAGGAGGGACCAAGGTGCACCAGTGCCTCTAGCCACCACAACAGCAGGGAAATGATTAACGAGAAATCCCCAGATGATCCTAGCAAGTGATCTACGCCCACACACTGCAAAACTAAGAGGAAAATGGAAAAAACCCCTAAGAGCTTTGCCAGTCTGATGTGGGGGAAATTTATTCCTCGCCCGTTAATGGTGGTCAGTTAGGCCCGTGGTTCTCCCAGAGGTATGCGTACCCCAGGCAATTTGCAGAGGTTTTCCAGGGGATATATCAATTCATCTAGATATTTGCCTAGTTTTACAGCAGGCTACATCAAAAGCACTAGTGAAGGTGGTACAAATTAAACTTTCATGCAGACAATGACTTATTTATACAGCTCTCCATACTATACGCTGAAAGGGAAGCACTATGTTTATATTCCAGTTGGTTTATTTGATAATTATTTGGTCAAAATGAGCACATAAGCAGTTTTTCAGTAATATTATGCTGCATCACGTTGATATTTGTACGTCTGGTTTTTAAGTGAGGTGAGACTTGGGGTTACACAAGACAAATCAGTCTCCGGAAGGGGGTCCAGTAATCAGGAAGGGTTGAGAGCTGCTGCTTTAGACTCTGAGCCTGAAAGTACGAGAGAGAGGGAGAGAGAAATAATGTTTGGTGCTACCTTGGAGCCCAGCCCCACTGCTCCAGTGTCCCATCTTCAGTACTTCATAGGAATAAGATCCCCCACCCCCCAAAAAAAAATCCCCCACACACATACAGCCAGCCTCCCAGAATACAAAGGAGGGAAAGATCCCTCCCTGACTTCTGCCAGTGGGCAACTGTAACCATGAAAGTCCTGTGGCACTTTTAAAGATTAACAAACATACTACCAGTCTCCTTGTTTGTTTTGCTGAACTAGACTAATACAGCTACCACTCCAGAACTTGTACCCGTGAAGTATGAGCTTTTAGGCGAGTGCTACCATCCCAACCTACCCGCTCAGACATTTGCCCTCAGTTTTTAAAATTAATTAATTTGGGCATAAGCTTTCGTGGGCTAGCACCCATTTGTTCTAGTGGGTTCTAGCCCACGAAAGCTTATGCCCAAATAAATTCATTTATTTTTAAGGTGCCACAGGACTCCTCATTTGTTTTGCTGAACCAGACAAACATGGCTACCCCCTTTGAATTTAAAATTAATTGTTATTTCCCCTCCCCACCTCCAGCCCCAACTGGGAGGCTGCAACAGAACCTCATGTCTTTGATGGTAAGAAACCTTCTAATTTCCAGGCTGTGTATGTTTTGCCCCATCTCACTCAGTACACTGCAATCATAGATCCAAGGCCGGACGGGACCATTGTTATTTATCTAGTCTCATCTGCTGTTGAACTTCCCCGCAATAATTGCTTTGAACTAGAACCAATCTTTTCAAAGAGAATCCTCTTTTAATTTGAAAGTTGCTGAAGATGGAGAATCCGTCTTGACCCTTGGTTAATGATGGTTAATTCCCTCCACAGTTAAACGTTTACACCATATTTCCAGTCTGAATTTGTCTAACCTTAACTTCAGGCCTTTCGGTCACGTGAGATCTCATATCTCCTAGGTTGCAGGGCCCATTATCAAATATTTGAGCCCTCCCCTACCTAAGCTTTCCTCTGAGGGCTCAGCAGGACCGTTCAGTCAGAACCACTTCCCCACAGGGGAATGGTTTGGGGAAATTCACTTCCTACCCGTCAGGTGTGCTGCTCCCTCTTTTCCCAGATTCTCCAGAGGCCAGTATGAAGGAAAAGAATGCCAAGCAGGAAGGACCTGCGGGAGTGGAGCTACATGGTACATCCTCGAGCGCTCAGTGGGAAGAAGGCAATGGGGCTGGATGGAAGGAAGAGACAGCTCCAGATGCAAGCGACATCATGGTAGTGATGGAGCACAGCCAGGCTCACCCAGGGGAGAGCCCTTACAGCTGCTTGGACTGCGGGAAGAGCTTCAGGCAGAGCTCCCACCTCATCCAGCACCAGCGCATCCACACGGGCCAGAAGCCCTACAAGTGCACCGAGTGTGGGAAGAGCTTTGTCCTCAGTTCCAACCTCCTGGAGCACCAGCGCATCCACACCGGGGAGCGCCCCTACAAGTGTGCGCAGTGTGAGAAGAGCTTCAGCCAGAGTTCCCACCTCTTTCAGCACCAGCGCATCCACACAGGTGAGCGTCCTTACCAATGCACCGAGTGCGGGAAGAGCTTCAACCGCAACTACACCCTGGTGAAGCATTTCCGCACCCACATCGGGGAGCAGCCTTTCATCTGCAGCGAGTGCGGGAAGAGCTTCAGCCTGGGCTCCTTCGCCCAGCACGTCCGCACCCACACGGGCGAAAAGCCCTACAGCTGTGCCGAGTGTGGCAAAAGCTTCAGCAGCAGTTCCAACCTAAGCCAGCACCGGCGCATCCATACCGGAGAGAAACCCTACAGCTGTGCCCACTGCGGGAAAAGTTTCAGCCAGAGCTCCAACCTCATCAAGCACCGGCGCATCCACACCGGAGAGAGACCCTACAGCTGCCCCGAGTGCGGCAAGACCTTCAACCAGAGTTCGTCGCTCATGCAGCACCGGCGGATCCACCGCGGCGAGCGGCCCTACGAGTGCACCGAATGCGGGAAGCGCTTCAGCGTCAGCTCCCACCTGGTGGAGCACCGGCGAATCCACCGTGGCGAAAAGCCTTACAAGTGCATCGACTGCGGGAAGAGCTTTGGATGCAACTCATCCCTGATGAAACATCAGCGCATCCACACCGGCGAGCGGCCCTACAAGTGCCCTGAGTGCGGGAAGTGCTTCATCGACAGCTCCAAGCTCAACAACCACCGGCGCACCCACACCGGAGAGCGCCCCTACAAGTGCACTGACTGCGAGAAGGGCTTCGGAGATAGCTCCGCCCTCATGAAGCACCAGAGGACGCATGCCAAGTAGACATCCAGCTGATGGAGGGAGGGGCACTGGTGGTTTTCTAGTGGGTGATATTGATATTCCCCAGGGAACGGGGGCCCCTATAAAAGACATTGATGTGCCTTCTTGGGGAACAAGGGCACCTTTATAAATGGAAATGGGATGTATTCTTCCCACCCTGTTGCTCAGCAAAACACCAATCCATCTCGGAAGCCATCGGTCCCACCCCCAGTGCATGACGTTACCCTTTTGCCAGCAGCAAGCTGCAGGCCTGATCTGAAGCCCCCACTTCTCCCCCCTTCCAGTGGATCAGGGTGATGATGCCCTGGAGGATCACAAAATGGCAGGAAGTGCTAAAGGAAATTGTCGAGCCTTGTTGTGGGCCCCTGGTTTTGTAGAGATGAAATAAGCAAAAATAGTGAGGTGTAGTGATTAAAGTTGGGAGTCAGGCCTTCTGTGTGCTTTAGAGCAGAGGGACTAGGAAAAGGGACTCCTGGCTTTGATAGAATAGAGGAGCCTAATAGAGGAGGGGGCTGTGAACCAGGACTCCTGGGTTCTGCTCTCAGGGAGGACAGAGGGGTCTAATGAGTGTTAACAGAACCAGGACTCGTAGATTAGATTTCCAACTACGTGTGGGTTATAGATGACTTGAGAAGTGGTGGATACATGTATAACTTAGAGTAGGGGCCCTAAGAATCAGGACTCCTGTGTCTGACACCAGGTTCTGGCACTTTACCTCTCTGTGCCTCAGTTTCTTCATCTGTCAAAAGGGAAGAATGATACACACCTTTTCTACGGAGTACTTGGAGACTCATAGATGAAAAGTGCTTATTTTTTCTTTGTTGAGTAATTGTCTAAACTAGAAGTGACCCTCATTTCATTTGTTTTGTTCATGTTCAGAATTAGCTGTAGAGCATAGCTCTCTAGGTCTTTCCTTGGTCTGATTTGTAATAATTAAGATCCACAACTGAACTCTTATTTCTCAACCAAGTAGAAGAATAAATGTAAAGGCATCCTGGAAAGGGAAAGAAAACTGGATTGTGTCCTTTAGTTTTGCTACTTTGTGAAAGACAAAGCAAAGCAGTGGACTTCACTGGGATTTGTATGATAGAAATTCAGGAGCTGTAGAGCTTGGAAGTCTCTCAAGAAGATGGGAAAACTGGGTATGATTAGTGAAACCTGATTGAATTTTCAGGTGGAGGTGCTCAGTATTTTCTGAAAACGGGGTCCCCTTAACCAAAAGCAGTTAGGTACTGCCCATCACTGTTGAAATTTATGATCCAAATCTTTAACAAAGAGGATTTTTCTCCAACATGCTCCTTGGGTAGTGGAGTTAAATAAGTGTCAAAATAAGCCTGTCAGATTCTTTGCATGTGTTAATATCTAACTCAGATCCCTGTGTCTTGGGGTGCTCTGCTCAACAGTGTAACATCTCCTTGTGGCCACAGCTCAGAATTAGCTTTGCTAGTCTGACACCTTTTGCTTCATGGGATCACTCCATCTCTCTATTGGGACTTGACAGCTGCTTCTTTATGGCTTGGCCCTCTGGCCGGGACACTGTAGTTTTCCCCCTCTGGGGGAGTTTCTTTACCCAAGTCATCCCAAGAAGTCTTCCAGTTTGCTGTCCCTTCTGTGGTGCCGCTTCCCCAATGGCAGGTAGGGGGGCCCAGGCCTACCCTTTTCTCCAGGTTCCAGCCCAGGGACCCTACAACCAGTAACTAACATTTAGGATGTCCCACACCTAGCTGCTGTTTCCCTGGACTACTTCCTAGGTTGTCTCCATCCACCTCATTTTCCACCCTCCTCCGGCTGTGCCTTTCCCTCGAAGCCAGACTTCCTTCTCTCCTGAGCCCCAGAGAGTGACTGCCCACCTCCTCCCTGCAGCCATTTTCTGCTTTTGGCAACTTGGCTTTTTACAAACCCGGCCTGTTCCTGTCCAGGTGAGTGTCATCTTTTAATTAGTCCTCATTGCTCCCTCCAGGTGCAGCCAAGGTGGTTAATTGGTCCAAATAGGCATGTTAAGGCCTTGAGGAGATGGGGTATGGGGTAAACACCCCATCACATATGGGTTTATAGGATCTGTACTACATTCCAGCCTTTTAGCAGTCTCCTGGAAGTAACCCTTTTAGTGTGGCAGGCCCCTGGGGTCCACACTGTTCTACCAGCTGAGACCATGCAGCATCCCTGACTCTAGGATTGGGCCTTCCTGCTTCTGCATCCTCTTCTTCCCATCAGGAACTCCCACAGGCTATGTCTACACTAGAAAAGTTAAGTCGACTTTATTAGGTCGACTTTAAGTTGACCTTATTAAGGCAACTTAACAAAAGTCAACTTAACTTTTCTAGTGTAGACATTGCCCTTTTTTGACCTTATTAAGTCGATTTAACACTTTAAGTGGACTTTATAAGGTTGACTTAGGTGCTAATCCCCATCCACACTGGCTTAAGTTGACCTAAAACGAGGTGTCATTAAGTTGACTTAAGGAAATGCTTATGTCGACTTAAGGAAAGCCCAGGGTGGACGTGGAGTAGTTTAGGTCGACTTAAGCCTTCTTAAGTCAACCTAACTTGTAAGTATAGCCGCACCCACAGTGAGTCCAACTAACCAGACTTTGGTAGAGACTTTATCCTCTAAGGAAGGGATGCAGCAAGTTGAGTATTAGCAGAGATGCTGCACTCTTTCCTCCCCACAGGCCCAGCAGCTAAGGTTATTGTTCAGTCACTGAGTCTCCCACTACGTCTTCTGGACCTTTCATTCAGATGCGGTAATTCTTTTCTGCGCCTGATGACACCTTTGTACCAACTCAGATATTCTCTTTGCTATTCTGTCAGCCTTCGTTCCCTTTTATACATCGTATAGAGCTATACGCTGGAAAACAGACTTAAAAAATTTCATTAAAATATTCCCAACATTCATTGCAGCCTAACAGACCTCTGGAGAAAAATCTTCTTTGCTAAAAGTTGCAAACCCTGGACCTCGGGGGTTCTGTCAGACTCTCGAGCCACCTCACCTGTTGATTCACAGGGAAATCAAATAAGATCATAGAACCACCAGGACATTAAGGTTTAAAGAATAAGTCCTAGCCCTTCCCCCAGCCCTGTTGTATTTCTACAGGCAAAGCTGTCATTGGGAATCAATGGGAGCTTTGATGGAGTTACATCTGCAAGGCAGACGTCTTTATCAAAACCCAGCAGCCATGTGGAACTATATCCATAAAGACTGAAAAGGTGATTTTTCTGGTCTTGGAGCTGTGTAGAACTTCTGGGTTGTCTTCGCGGCTCTGGTAGGGGAATGGTGTGTAGAGGAGGGAGGGGCTGGGAGTCAAGACACCTAGGTTCTATCCCTGGATCTTGGTGGAAGTGGAGCCTAGTGGTTGGAGCAGAGGAGGGCATAGAATCTAGACTTTTCAATTCTGTGGAGAATCAACTAAATACCAGGGCTTTATAGAATAACTAGCTAGCATCAAGGTGTGGGGTGGAAAAGCTGTGATTGAAGAAAGGGATGAGAGAAGAGGGAAGAAGGAAAGAAAAAATGGCTTAAGATTTTTTCAAACTGGTTAATTACTTTGGAGTGTACTATCTGAGCCTGATTTTCAGAGGGTGAGCGGTCAATGCTTTATGGGGAATTGCTTTTCTTCTAAGGGAGCTCCCACCAGTGTGACTCTTCTGAAAACTTAGACACCCTGATCACTCACCATTTTTGACAGGGGTGGCTACTGAATCTTCAAGATAACTAACCGGAATCTCTGCTGTTTCCTTAGCCTTTTACAATAATATTTTTTAGCCTTTTTTTCCTCCTTTGAGGGGAAGATGTGCATATTTTACTTTAGGAATCTTTGTAAACACAGAGATGAAGTAGAGGAATTGGAATTATTTCATGTTAGCAGGAAAGAGAGAGCTTTTTCCCACAACTTCAGAGGATGTTATAACCCAGAGATCTTTCTCCCGCAGCTTCATGAGCTCTCATAACCCAAAGGTCTCTCTCCCACAGCTTTGTGGGACGTCATAACACAGAGATCTCTTTCCCACAACTTCAGTTAACATTATGAAAGTTGAAAAAGACTTAATGCAGGAAATCTACATGAGGAAGGATCAGGGCCTTAATACTATGTAGTTTTTAAGGAGACGTGTTTGAATTAATTAGTTTTTAAGAAGTGTTTGAATTAATCTAATATTTTTCTGTAGGGCTTATTTTTTTTAATTCTGTATCCTTTTTTTTTTTTAAGTAATGCTATTTTTCTATCGGTGTGGGAGCTTCCTGTAGTTAGACCTAAGAGATTACAATAAATATTTGGAGTTAAAAGATGGTGTGTGTTTCTTTCCTTGTGGTCTGTGGCATCCAGAAAAATCACAGCTGTGGGGGTGAGGATTCTGTGCAAGTGAACTGAGCTTCTTAGGGGAGGGTCCCAGGAATTGAAGGGGAGAGTTCAAAGGCCTGTGTGAAGGATCTTAATCCCAGTGTCTGGATTGCTGCAGGATGAAATAAGGATATGCTGGCACATTCCCTATCTCTCAGTTATGTTGGTTAAAAGGAAAGAAATTGATGAGGAGTCTTTAATATACCTCAGTTTTTGTAACCCATATTTGCAACAATATATTGGGCATATTCTGCTCTTGCCAGCTCCCTTGTAAATCAGAGCAAGTCCCTGGACATCAGTGATGAGGGCTGTATTTGCCTTAGCCAATAGCAGTGGTTCTCAACCTGCAGCCCAACCAGCACACAGCTATGGCCCATCTGATGCCCTCGGGGGCCAGACAGATAGTATTAGATGTGGCCTACAATGATAAATAGGTAGAAAGCCACTTGCAAAGGTGTTCTAGATCTAGAGCCATGCTCAACTTCTGGATAATGCACAATTGTTTCTATATTTTTAATCCATGCTGCTAGTGAGTTCCTCTCACCCAGTAACTGGGTTTCTCACAGGTAAACATAGTCATTCACAGAACCGGATTCTGATCTCACACTAGAATCAATGCAGAGTGACCCCAGTAAAGTCAAAAGGATTACTCTGGATTCTAACCACTGTGACTGAGCGGAATCCAACCCAGACTCCATTGACATCATTTGTACCAGGGTCACTGGGAGCAGAATCCAGGCCAGTGATTTTACAGTTACGTTTACACAAGTGGTTCCCAAACTTTTTGGCTCAAGAGCCACAAATATTTTTACAACCCTGAAGGGCAACCAGCATATCACTCATAAAAAAAAAATTATTGATGTATTTGTATAGTGTACTGTACAGCATTTAGGTTAGGACTATCGATCTCTACATATTTAAAAGTAAACATTAATTTAGTGCAAAGCAAATTTTTTAAAAAGTGAGGTTTTTTAAAAAAAAATTAAAATTAGAATTTTTAAAAGAATTAAAGTTGTTAAAAACAGTTCATTTAATTTCAATGACCTACTACACAATCTGGGAGGGCTGGGAGCCGGAATTGGCCAGGATGCTGGCAGTCGTAGCCTAGTTTCAGCTGGGATCAGGCAGGAGACCTGCATGTGGAGAGCCAGAGGGAGGCCTGTACGCCAGGACTGGGAGGGAGACCAGTAGATGTAACACAGCTCCTGGCTGGGGACTGGGTGGGAGACCCAGGCCGGCTCCTAGCTGTGCCCTGGCTCCCAGCTAACAGGAGCAGAATGCAGACCATTTTAAAAAGCCCTATGGGCCACTTTATGACATTGTGCAGGGTTCACGCAAGACCGTGGAACAGCTGTGTGCCCTCATTTTTCCAGCCTGGGCTGCCATTTACACTGATTTACTGTGAGACCTATGGCCAGTCCATGTGTGCTCACACAGCCTCCAGCATATATGTTACCTCCAGTTATATTGCATGAGTGCTATAGTCCAGTGGTTTTCAAACTTCTTTTCTCAGGACCCAGTTGAAAAAAATAATTCATGCCCACAACCAACAATTACATTTTTGAGCAATGCATTCCAGTCTTTTGGCGGTGGCAGCAGGGGTTGCCACAACTCAGTGCCTATGGTTCTGCATCCCAGTTTGAAAACCACTGCTACTGTGAGCCCCTCTTCAATTATATAGCAGAGCAACACCAGTGACTTCCCAGGCCCAGACTTCCCCCCTGCAACATACGTCTTGTGCTGCCCAGCTCTCTTCCGGACAATACAAGCTCATAGAAAGTCTGTCATTTTATTAATAGAAAATGATACACACAAATCCTGTTTTCCCCAAGTGGAGTTTCCCAAACACTTCAGTCCGAACACACTGATTTAAATGAAAACAATAAAACAAATTCATTAACTACAATTATTTTAAGTGAATATAAGTAATGAGGTATTGTAATATGGTCCAACTCACTGCCTTGGCACCTCCTGCTGGCTGTCTGGGAAATCAGCTCTCAGCTGGGCCAAGGCCCCTCTCTGCCATCCTGTCTCCACTGGACCCACCTCATGACTTTGCCTTCTGGCTGAGTCACAAATCACAATCTGTGTCTCTCCCCCTCTCCCTGGACTCTGCAGTCTGTTCTAGCCACTTCCCACTTGGCTATTATAGTCTTACCACCTCAGCGGAGGGAAGGGAAGCCGGGCCCACACACTACTCCAGATCCTAGCACAGAGACCCTTTGTGTGTGGTAGCCTTCTGCTGCATCTCCCCTTGACGCCTCTTTGGATTTTCCTGGGCCACTTTCCCACAGCCCCAGT
The DNA here is from genome assembly GCA_007922175.1 of Pelusios castaneus. Taxonomy (NCBI): domain Eukaryota; kingdom Metazoa; phylum Chordata; order Testudines; family Pelomedusidae; genus Pelusios; species Pelusios castaneus. Next base: position 50,114 of record ML686013.1, read on the forward strand.
TCCCTATCCACCCTTTCTTCAGGGCATTCAATTCTGCTGTATCCCAGCAGCCAGCCACTGCTCTGTCCAGGGTGCTGACAGGTGCCCCTCTTCAACCTCCTAGGACTCACTCTCCTGCATTGTTCTGCAGGTCACTTTTATACTGGTTTTCTGGGCCCTGATTGGCTGTCACACAGCCCCTTCCTATTGGCTACCTATGGTGCAGCCTCTCCATGGATCCCCTTAACCCTTTTCAGGCCAGTGCAGGGAAGGACCCCACTACAGGCGTAAAAGTCAGAATTGGTTACACAAAAATAAAAGTAAAACACAACTAACGGCTAACTTAACAAGCGAAGTGAATTCAAAGCAAAGTCTCTCTCACCACATGTTTCAGGAGTCTTTTGGCTGAATTCCTTTCAGTCAGGATTCTTCCCCCAATCCAAAGATGTTTTCTTTGTTCTACAGGTGTTGGGACTGCTGTAGATACCAAGGTGCAGGGGGAGTCAAGCTGTTGGGCACCGCAATGTACTGGGGAGAGGAGGAGGGAACTGGGTCCCACCAAGCACCAGAGGTGCTGGGGGAGCAGCACTGTGATGGAGGAGGTGCCATGAGGTGCTGGGGATGAGAGCTGGGCCAGGGAGCTGCGGATGTGAGGTGCAGGGGGAGGAGGACCCACAAGGGAAGGTGCTCCAGGGTTGGCACAAGGTGCTGGAGGGATGGGAGCATCGGGCCTGGGAGCCATGGGCATGAGGTGCAGAAGGGACACATGAGGGAGCCATGGGCGCTGTGAGGAGGGAGGCCCCACAGGCGGCGGGAAGTGCCGGGGGAGGGACATGCAGCAGACATGAGGTGTAAGGGGGAGGAGTGGGTGTGCCATGAAATTGTCTCATTGAAGTGTGCCGTGTTAGTGAAACGGTTGGGAACCATTGATCTAGTAGACAGAGCAGGAGGCTGAACGGCAGGACTCCCAGGTTCTAACCTGCCTTGTGGGAAGAAGAGTAGAGTCTAGTTAGTTACAGTGGGGCGCACTTGGGAGGGTGTAGTGGGGTAAAGTGGGGGCTCAAAGTCAGGACTTCTGGGTTCCATAGTCAGATCTCCTCAAGTAAGTAACTTAATTCTTCCGTGCTTCATTTAAGAAACAATCACAGAAGAACCTTAAGGAAAATAATTTCCTGATAACTAAAGATTTTAGTGTTTATATAATGTAATGTAAAAATACAACCTCAGCTTCCAAGCGCAGAACTGGTACTGCCTTACGTGGGGCTGTTAGGGACCTTCCTGTCCCAGCTCAACTTACCCCTGCCTCCATATGTTCCCATGGGCAAAGCATATGTTTGGGTGCCTCCGTTTTCTCTTATATAAAAGAGGGGAAATGATCCTTACAGAGGGATGATGGGAAAGTGTAATTCATCGGTGACATGACAGACTTTATAAAGAGTGCAAATTAAAGTAGTTCATCTCTCCCTAATGTGTGCATGGCAAAAAAGGGAAGCTTCCCCCATAAACTAGAGATCACGAGTTAGGAGCCGTTGCAGAAAGCAATACTGCAGTGCTTTGCAATAAGTTTACAGTGGCATCACTCCAGCAATTGAAACCAGCACAGTAAGATCTATTTCAGGGGTCTGCAACCTGTGGCTCTGGAGCCGCATGCGGCTCTTTGGCTGCCCCCTTGTGGCTCTGGGCTCCCCCAACCACCGGGGTACCCTGCAGGAGGCCCATGCCTGGCTCTGGGCTTCCCCCAGCCACCAGGGACCCCACGGGCAGCCCATGCCAAGCTCCAGGCTTCCCCCCCCCCCCCTGCATAAGGGGACCCTGCAGCAGAAATCCTGGCTCACCTCCCACCGGAGGCTACACCCATTGTGGCTCTCAAAACACTTTGTTATTGAAGGAATTTTAAAAAATGGCTCTTCTTATCTTTTGGGTTGCAGACCCCTGATCTATTTCATGGAGTTTTCAAACATACCACTCTGGAACTTAATCCTCCCCTCCACTAAAATCAATGCTCACATGTGGCTTCCAGAGAGAGAGAGCCCTGCTAATACTGGTCCCAGTGAATGGGATCCACCACTATATCTGGACTCCAACAGGGCAACTTCTCTGTTAGTAATCTGTCCGTCCCTTAGGAGTTGCACTGAACTGCTCTCTTTGGAGAGGCATTCCTGCACTCATGTCCAGCAGGCACGAAAACCTCTTCCACTGTGCAAAATCAAATCAGCGTTTTGCTTCCAGCAACAAAAGCACGAGCTTTGTAGTGAAAGAAATTTCCCCGTCTCCTGATCAGTAACAACCAACCAAGGCCCACAGGCTGGGGAGGAGAACAGAGCTTCACTGACTCTGAAATGGGGTTTTGATGACTGCGCTCAAATCAGTCATCATCAGCTTTTCATCCTAGGGAATTGCAATGAAATACGATTCTTTTCCACAGGCTCTGGCTGGTCCAGCTGCCACCATACACAGGCCTTTTAAAAACCTGTCTCAGATACAGTATCTTCCTCTTTCACAGGCTCTGTTATTTTCCTGACTGTTTTCTCCGACATACATATTCTCAAGCCCCCCGCACATATCTAAGCCACCTGTGTTTCACCAGCACATCAAGAGGAAGACGAGATCTTGGGGGAAGGGAAACAAAAAGACCTGACTTTGGATTGTTTTGTTTTTCCAATGAAGTTATAAAGCCACATCCCAAATCAAATGAACACTGTCTAAGTGTCAAAAGAGCACAACAGGGTTTTCCATCAGCCAAGGCACAGGGCGGAGTGAGAGGAAGTGCGTGTGGAAGCAGTGACACCCGCATGACAGCAATAATCAATGCCTGGTGTTTCCCATGGCAGCACTCTGAAGCAATCCATGGAGAGAGAGAAGTGCCTACAAATGCCATCCACAAAAGCCAGCACTGCCACTTCCAACCTGAGCTAGGCAAGTGGCAACAGAAGAGGCCCACGAAAGGCGTGTGACAGGCTCTGCCCCTTTCTCAGAGATAGGCGACAACATCTGAGCTGCATTGAGGCACCCGTGTCAGTTTAGCAATTCCTCAACAGATGCCCCCAGCTGGAATACGGCAACGTAGACACCGACTTCATGGTTCCTGCTCGTTGAGAGCTAGAAAATGCAGTCTCTTGTTATCATCAGCTGTAATGCTTGGGAGCCAGGCTGCAGAACAATTTACCATAGCTCTTTATGTGCTCAGCAAGATTTCCCTAGGGAAGCCCTGTTGCTTGGCATGTTTAAGGCCTTATCTACATTGTCTCCACAAGCGATGTATTTAAGCCCCTGTGGCACATCCTCACTATGCACCTTGTGTCCGTGGCATGCATTCACACCACCAGCTCTTGCATTGACACAGGGAGCAGTGCACTGTGGGTACCAATCCCACTGGGCAACTGCAGGCAGGGTGCTTTGGGAAGGGCTTGGCAACACCTCATGGAGGTAAGCACAGAGTCACATAATGAAGGTTCCTGAATTCCATCTTTTCATGGGCGTCCTTCTAGATGGACAGCTGCTTTTCAACTGCCCTGTCAGCCAAACTGACTTCTGCTGAACAGAAGTGTGTGAGTTGTGGGGGAGAGGGGGAATGTGTGTGTGTGAGAGAGAGAGTGTTGGGGCAATGCGTGTGTCCACACACACTCTGTCTCTCCAAGTTCAGACACCAGCCGGAAACAAGCAATCCTGAGGCAGATGCTGGTGCACAGTTAGCTGGTGACACCCCACTCCAGCTCAGCAGAGCCTTGTACCCTGGTGGGGAGAGGAGAACACCCCAACATCAGCCCCTGCTTTCCTCCCTGGCTCTGTTCAGGCATCAGGAGTCTCTCCCCCTCGTTCTCCAGCAGCAGCCTGCACTGCTGTAGGAGAACAAGGCGGATGTCCTCCAAGTCCTCGTAGATACTCTAACCACATACCACTCACAAGCACAGCTCCAGCCGGTCTTTTTAAGCTGCAGAGTCTGTAATTTACAGACATTGACTCATGAATCGACAATTGTCCAGTGTGAGTGGGGAGAAGGCAGGGGTTTGCGGGACAGCCCCTGGCGCTGGCTTGTTTATTACCATGTGTGGGTTCTGGGGGTGTACACAGCATGGCTGAACTGGGGGGACTTGGCCGGGGAGTTAGGAGTTGTGAGCTCAGTTCCTGGCTCTGCCACTGGCCCACCATGTAACCTAGGGTGTAAAGTCTCTGTGTCTCAGTTTCCTCAGCTGTAATTACACTTACACAGATGTGCAAAGTGCGTTGAGATTTTTCCAGGAAAGAGGTGGTGTAACTACAGAGTGTTTATAGGTCAGTACAAAAGAGACAGGGGTGCCGCCACAAGGAGGTTACAAAATCAGAAGCACCCTGGGGTAGCCTGGGGAGAAGGAGGCCAGCATGAGACTGACAAAGAGAACAAATCATGTTTGTGGCACTTGGTCCCTGCTAATTACACCTGTTGCACTATCTGTGAGTCCAGGGCTTTGCTTACAGTTAATCCACAGCAGCCCTGCACCTGACCGAAGAAAGAGCCTCACGTGGGTGTCCCTGGGCAGCAGTTTCCCTTATGTCTGAAACAAATAGCCAGAGGAGATGCACGGGGCAATCACACCCTCCCATCCAGATATTTGCAAGCATTTAGCTATACAGAGGCAGCGACTCATTTGGGCTCTCACAGGGAGCTACCACTCTGCATGGAGGCAGCGATTTGGAGCCGCCACCCTCAACTAGCACAGGGGTCTGCAACTTGCAGTTCCAGAGCTGCATGTAGCTCTTTGGCTGCCCCCTTGTGGCTCCATGGCCACAGAGCTGGGGCTGGCAGGGCCATTTTAAATCTCCCATCCTGCTGAGCTCCCAGGCACATGGCCCCAGGTGGATCAGGGTGGGTGATGTAAACCAGCTTCAGCCACCGTCTGGAGACGCCTCTGCTCCAGCACAGGTGTGGGGGCTGCTGGGAGGGCCAAGGACATGGGATTGGGCAGGCGGATGGAAGGGCTGCCAGAAAAGCCAGCTTTGTGGAGAGGCTACACACCCATTGCGTCTCTCAAAATACTTGGTTATTGCTGGAATTTTAATTCTATCCCACTCCGTGCCTGGGCCCGGCAGACAGGGACAGGGGCATAGCAAGTTGGAAACATGTTGGGGGGAGGCGCAGGATGTGAAGAACAGAGCTCCCACCCCCACCCCAAGCAGGTAACTCTGGTAGGGCAAGGAGAGTGCAGTGGCCTGGGCCAGGCACGGTTGTGGGGGGGGGGGAGTAGGAAGGTCTCTGGAGAAGATACCAGGAACAAGTTCCCTCTGCTCAGCCTGAACAAGGGGCAACCCTCCCCAGGCAGGCCCAGAGATAGATGCTCCGCACTCCAGCGGCCTCAGCCCCCCAGGAGCTGGAGGGATTGGCTGCCCTGGTCCTGGGAGGCAGGGACTGGAAAGTTCCTCCCAGAGGAGACATGTGGGGCAGTCATGTGCCTACCCCTGTCATTAGGCACAGATGGTCTCTGTAAACAGCCCTACGCTGATCAACATCCATAGACTCCAGTGCTTTCACACTCAATCGTCAGCCCTTACTTCTTTTACCCTTACTTGAGGATATGCAGGTTTAAGTCCACCCCACACCTGTACCCCACCTTTTTCCCTTGCACTTCCCACCTGCATCCCCTTCTCCCCTTGATTCAAGAGCTTTTGAGCTGCTCTAATCTGTTTCCTAAACACAGCTTGAAAACATTGCTTTCCCACTGTGACCCATCCATACCTAGGGTAGAGCACCTGAAAATGCCATGATCAGGCCAGGCTGTAAAAGGTGAGCAGATTCTCCTAAAGTGGTGGCTAACGTTGCAGTAAATTCACCAACCAACCACAGGTAGTGCTTCGGATCCTCCATCTTCCCCCCACACCGGTTATCAAGAAGCCAAAACAAAATATACACAGCCCCCTTTCCTGTGTTTCAGTCTCTGCCTCCTAAAAAGCCACTAGTTCCAGTAAAGAGATAAGTTATTTAAAACTCCATGCTCTTTACCAAAAAGATCCTCCCGACCTCAAAGGGTCAGCAGCAACGTCACCAGATCAATATAAGTTTGGACCTTGCCCAAAATATTACCCGTTATACGTTTGGATTTTATCCAACCAATTGTTTATTAGAAAAGAAAAGAAACAAGGTGAGAGACGTTATATGATATTAAAGCAAGCAGATACATACAAATGATTTGAAAGTCCATCCGTATCAGGTTTTCAGTAGAATTGTGGAGTTTGCAGTCCCTCTGATGTACATCCAGTAGCTGGATGGGTCTCAGTCCTTGTTTCACAGCTTCAGTTGCAGATGGACTGCTCCAAAGGTAGGGACCAGGAATGAAGACAACATGAATGTGATGCACCTGGCATTTATGACCCTTTGCCATTCCGCTTGTGGAAATTCGCAGAAACAAGAAGGAGTCCAGAGTTACTTGGAAAAGTCCTGGTGACTCACCAGGTCTCTCCCTGGGACCATTGAACCAGTGAGTTCCTTAATGGGCCATTAAGCAGAGTTATTTCTGCTCCCATCCTATCTGGGAAGTCACCCAGAAACACAGCACAAGCTGAAATACAGACACATCCAACCTGTCCATAACTTTCTAATACAAATATGACACATACAAAATAACAATATCATCCTACTTAGCAAACTACAGCTTCTCTAGTATCTAATGTGGAATTATTCTAATTTTGCAATATTGATAGTAAATAACATTGTAATTGGTCTCCCCTAATGTGGATGTCACAGCCACCATTAACTGAAAATAGGGGAAGAACGAAAATAAAATTAACTAAATGGGTAAGAAATAGGGGTGGCAATGGTTGCTCTTAACATTAAGCTGCATAAATTAACAATTGGCGATATATTGAAAGGATGAGGTCATTCATTGCTTAATGGTTTGGTAATTTAGTATGTGCAGAATGTTGGCACACAGCCCAGGACAGGCCTCTGGCCAGTATGTTAGCAGGCAGACACAGGGCTGACTAAAGATCACTCCAGCACTGACGTGAGGGAGGGGTCAGACAGGCGTGCTCCATTGAAAACTAGATGAGGGTCACCAGACTTGTAATGTAGGGCTTGTAATGTAATGGCTTTGACTGACAGCCAGATTTAGCAGCTGTGACTGCACTAGAAGTATGGACCAATCAGAGAGGGTTTAAAGGTGATTTGAGGCTAGAGTATGCAAATATCGGGATTGGGAAACAAGCCAATCCGAAAAAGTCTAGTGGATGGTAAAACTGAATAAAAGGCAAGCAGTCAGCAGCTAAAAAAGTCAGTCAACCTAGGGAGCCAGAAGAAGTTCGGATCAGAAAAAGGAAACTTTAGAGAAGCAGATGGAGAGAAGCCCCTGGAGAGTAGGCAGAGTAGATATAATAGGGGATAAAGAACTAGGATTAATGGGTAATTGTGTTGCACACAATAGAAGGGGTGTCTGTGGTGTGCGTGTCTGTATTATTGTGTGTAAACTTTAGACTTGGTCTGTACTTCAGCATTCTCTTCACCTATTTCTGTTACTAGCAGCCACACTGCAGCGTTGCTCTCATTGCTGGAAGGGCCCCGCTTGCCAGCATAATAACTCCAGCTCCACACAGGGCTTGTGTTGTGTAGTTAGGGTGACCCGCTGTGAGTATGGACACATAGGTTGCTTTCATCTGCTGCTGTTCTTGTCAATTCTATAGTTCCATGCTAGAGCCAGAATAGACAAGAAAGCTGGGTGAGGGGCTTCATCTAAAGTCAGGCTGTCCCCCCACTGACCCTGGAGCTCCCTGTTTCCCAGTGGGTTCCTGACCAGGCTCCCCGCGCTGAGCAGGGCTGGGACTACCATGTTCCTTGCTTGGAACCAGGCTGCCCCCTGGAATTCGAGCTCCCCTTTGCCAAGTAGTCTGCCCCCACCCCCCAGATTTGTCACTCCCTACTCCTAAATGGGCTACTCTCTGGTCCCAGTGGAAGCCTGGCTACACCAAGGCTACTTTCCACGAAACTGGGTTCTGTTTCAAGGATTCCAGCTTCTATCTTCCCATCAAGAGCGCAATGGCCTTTTGCCCTTCTCGTTCACTCACCTGCCAGGGCTCTCAGCACAAGTTCCTTGCCAGGAGCACAGCAGCTGCCCAGTGGGAAGCCAAGAACCCAGGGAAGCAGCTATGCTCCTGGGGGAACCAGGAGACTTGAGTCAGCAGCTGGGCACCTGACAGGGACCTGGGAACCCAGGTAACAACCCAGCTCCAAGCAGGAAGCCTTGAGACAGCAGCTCCCAGGGCTCCCAGTGAGGAGCCCAGAGCCTCAAGGCAGCTCCTACTGAGGAGCACAGGGGCAACCCACGGAGCCGAGGGCCCAGACTCTAGGTCAGCAGAAGCACTCCAGGCAAGGATATGCATGCACCATGAAGAGAAGAAAGACAGTGTAGACATGAACTTCTGCAGTCTGTAAAGATTTTAAGGCACAAACAGAGACCTGCTCAAGAGCAATCATTCCATTAATGTCGGGGAGTCACCAAGATTAGAATCTGCCCAGGGGTTACAGAAATTGCAGTCAGGGGCTACAGAAATTGATCTATGTTAAGGACTCCCCATCATTTTCTTTGTTTCCTTTTACTCTATTCCAGGAACCAGAGCACAGAATGCTCCACCATATCCTCATCTTACTTTGCAGCGATCCAGGCACTGGGATTCAGATTCTTCATACAGACCTCTTAATTTCCACCCTTCAACTCCTGTGATCTCTGTAAGTGAGCTCAATTCACCCACTGAATCCTTATCCTCACAAACCTCTCACGTCCCCAGAGATGTGATTTTCTGGACACCACAGACCACAAAGAAAAAAACCATACACCACGTTTTAGCTCCAAATATTTATTGTCACCTCTTAGGGTATGTCTACACTAGAAAAGCTAAGTCGACTTACAGCGTCTACAATAAAAACTTAAGTCGACTGCCTGCATCCACACACGCCGGTGCTAGGTCAACGGAGAGCCTTTCTCCCCGGGAGCCGCAGCTCCCTTCTCCCCAGCCCTAGGTCATCTTAGGGAATTAAGTTGACTTAGAGCGTCCACATCAGTTAGGTCGACTTAATACGGTCAACTTAGACCTTAAGTCGACCTAAAGAGGGGAAGTTATTAAGTTGACTTAAGGAAGTGCTTAAGTCGATTTAATGAAAGCCCAGTGTGGATGCAGCATTCTGTAGGTCGACTTAAGCGTCCTTAAGTCGACCTAACTTGCAAGTGTAGACATACCCTTAGATCTATTAAAGGAATCGCTTCACACAGATAGCGAATAGCATTACTTTAAAAAATGGATACAAAATTTTGAAAAATCAGCCCAATTGAAAAATATTAGATTAATTCATACACCACTCCTTAAAAGTATTAAGGCCCCAATCCTTCTACATGTAGATTTCTTGCATTGAGGGTTTTTCAATTTCTTATAAAGTTGATTGAAATGGTGGGAGTGAGATCTCTGTGTTATGATGTTTGACAAAGGAGCAAGAGAGACATCTTTGGGTTATGAGATCTCACAAGCTGCAGAAGAAAGATCTCTTGGTTATAATGTCTTGTGAAGTTGTGAGAAATAGAGCCCTCCCTTTCCTGCTCAGATGAAATAATGCCAATTCCTCTTCGCCTCTCTATAAAGATTCTTAAATTAAAATATGCACACCTTTCCCCTCAAAAAGGAAAACAAAAAAACAAACAAAAAAGGCTTTAAAATGTTACTGAAAAACAGCATTTTAACAGCACTCACTTCTCTAAAGCAATCTGGGTTTCCTTTGGTTTTAGAGAAGATTTTCCCCATGTGAGTCTAAGGAGCAAACAACTGACTTACGGAGAGGGTGATGTTGGGTAGAGGAGCAGGCTAAGGAGACAGCAAGGATTCTGACTAGTTACCCTGAAGATTCAGTGGTACAACTGTCAAAAGTGGAAAGTGATAAAGTGTCAGTATTTAGGGCAGTCAAATCAGAGGAGACACCCTTATAAGAAAAGTGATTCCCCAGCAAGCACTGAGCACTAACCATCTGAAAATCAGGCTCCAATAGAGTACCCAAAATACCTAGCCAGTTTGGAAGAAATCTTAGCCATTTTCTTTCTCTCCTTCTCCCTCTCACGCCCCTTTTTTCAATAACCAATTTTCCATGCCACATCTTGATGCTAGCTTGTTTTTCTAAAAAGCCACTGCCTCTAAATTGTTAGAGAGTGCAGAGGAAGAACATTTAACAACCATACCAGTCTACAAGACTAAGCTTGAATTAAGATGAATTCCTCTTACTGAGGAATGTAGCCCTGAAATTATGAATTATGACCAGGTACAGCTGCTCATCCTGGATACCAAATAGCACTGGATTTAGGCACAAGCCAAGTAAGTCATGGCTAAGGGCCTCACTTTATGAAGGGCCTCTAAATATGTCGGCGATAACTAAGATTTATTATAATTGAACTTGATAATGCAAATAAGGCTTTTTGCACGATGTATGTTTTATTTAGTTGCTTTTCATTGCATCTTTGCCTATGTATATATACAAATATAAGAGTTTATCATTTATTTTTCATTACCCTTTATGTTATAATGTAATACACTTCTTTCTCTTTATTTTTTATGATATGGGGCCTCTGAATCTTGACATAGCTTTAGGGCATCAGCATGTCTTAATCCAGCCCTGATACTAAAGATTAAACATCAGGGAAGAGGAGACACTAACCTGTATGCCAAAGATCGTATACATGTTTTAGCAACTCCTCTTGGGTGACAGTTTATTCTTGAAGCAGTGGAAGTTGAAAAAGGTGAGGAGGAGGAGGACACACAAGATAATGTTGCAGAAGGATATGACAATGAGAAACAGGAATCATATGAAGAGTTGGTTGTTAAGTAAGGCACCAGATTTCATCTACAGTTTAAGTGGAGGTAAAAAGCGAACATTCAAACATGCTAGGCTTGGAAGCACCTTCACCAGGCCATGAGGTATAAAAAAGTTGTCCAGATGTTGTCCAGGGTGCAAAGCACGCTATTGGCTCTGAGTGGACACTTGAGGTGCAAAACACGTTTCTCGTCACAGTACACAGCCTGTCGGACCTGACACCACAGGGCATTGTGCCCACAAATCAGGCTACTTTGAATGATCCAGATGCCATGAACGCCAGCTTTTTTGCTCCTATCACATATGGCAGAACCAAACAAAATCCAGTCAAGATGCTCTGGCAGACTGGTTTAATGGACAGAGAAAGGAGGGCCAGTCACCCTGGAAATCACAGGCACAGGACATACCCAGATCTCCTCAAACTTACTTCTTCTGTGCTTCATTGAGGAAACAGTGACGGAAGGAAGGTAGGAACAGCTGAGGACTGGAGATTTTAGAGTTAATATAATAGAGAATCTCAACCCCAGCTTCCCAGAGCGGAGCCGATGCTGCCTTTTCGGGCCGTAATAGTGAGGGACCTTCCTGTCCCAGCCCCGGACCCCTAAGTCTCACCCAGCCCGGCTGTTCCCATTCCTAGTCCCCGGCCAGACTGCCTCAGGGGCGCAGGGGAGACGAGGAGTCGCGGCGAGAGGAGGTTCCGGGGAGGGAAAGAAACAGCAGCCAAGGCAGGAAATCGCCGCCTGGAGGGAGCGAGGACAAGGGGATCGGACCTCCCCAAACTGCAGCGGGGAAGGAGAGCCCCGCCCGGCAGCAGGGGGTCTGCACAGCTGAGCCCGGCAGAGTCCTAGTCCCCCCAACGCAGCCAGCCCGGAGGAGTTCGGAGGGGCCAAGGGTCAGTGTCAGATCAGGACCTCCTCCCTCCTGTCCCTCAGGCAGGGATCCTGCTCCTGAACCGCGACCTCCCAGCTGGAGCCAGGGTCCCGGCTCTCCAGGGCTCAGGGAAAGGTGAACCTGGCCTGAGAGTCCGCTGCCCAGGTGAGGAGGAAGCAGGATGCGCCACGAACTAGCCACGAGTGCCCAGGGTGCCTTCCTAGATCCAAGGCTGGTCATCTAGTCTGACCCCCTGCAAAAACCCAGGCCACAGAACCACACCTCAGGCCAGCAGGGCTAGTGGCCTGATCCCGAAAGCCAGGGAACTGCAAGGGAGCAAAACAGGCATCAAATTATGTAGCACATAAGAATGGCCATACTGGGACAGACCAATAATCATGGAGTGATCCATCCAGAACAGATAATTATCAGGTGATCCATCCTGTCAGCTATTCCCAACTTCTGGCAAACAGAGGCTAGGGTCACTTCAGAACATGGTTTTGCATCCCTGCCCATCCTGGCTAATAGCCACTGATGTGACTATCCTCCATGACCTTATCTAGTTCTTTTTTTTTTAACTCTCTCATAGTCTTGGCCTTCAGAACATCCTCTGGCAAGGAGTTCCACAGGTTGACTGTACATTGTGTGAAGAAATACTTCCTTTTGTTAATTTTAAATATGCTGCCTATGAATTTCATTTGGTGGCCCCAGTTCTTGTGGTATAAGAAGGCACAAATAGTACTTCCTTATTTACTTTTCCACACGATTTTCATGATTTTATAGATCTCTGTCATATTCCTCCTTAGTTGTCTCTTTTCCAAGCTGAAAAGTTGCAGTCTTATTAATCTATCCTCATATGGAAACTGTTCCATAACCCTAATAATTTTTGTTGTCTTTTTCTGCACCTTTTCCAATTCCAGTATATCTTTTTTGAGATAAAGAGACCAGATTTGCACGGAGTATTCATAATGTAGGTGTACCAGAGATTTATAAAGATGCACTGTGATATTTTCTTATTATCTATCTTATTTCTTATTATCTATCCCTTTTCCAATAACTCCCAACATTCTGTTAGCTTTCTTCACGGCTGCTGCAAGTGAGTGGATGTTTTCAGAGAACTATCTACAGTGAATCTAAGATCTCTTTCCTGAGTGTAACAGCTAATTTTGACCCCATTATTTTATATGTATAGATGGGATTATGTTTTCTAATGTACATTACTTTACTCACCCTGTTTTGAGAGATCCCCTTGTAACTTCACAGTCTGTTTTGGACTTAACTATCTTGAGAAATTTTGTATCTTCTGCAAATTTTGCCACCTCACAATTTACCCCTTTTTTCCAATCATTTATGCATATGTTGAACAGCACTGGTCCCAGTACAGACCCATGGGGAACTCCACTATTTACCTCTCTACATTCTGAAAATTGACCGTTTATTCCTATCCTTTGTTTCCTGTCTTTTAACCAGTTCCAAAGAGGTAGTCGTGTTAGTCTAGTTCAGCAAAACAAAGGAGAAGTCTTGTGGCACTTTAAAGGCTAGCACATTTATTTTTTGCATGAGCTTTCATGTGAAAAAATAAATTTGTTGGTTTTTAAAGTGCCACAAGATTCCTCTTTTATTTTGCTGTCCTTTAACCAGTTACTGATCCAGGAGAGACTTTCCCCCTTATCCCATGACAGCTTACTTTGCTTAAGAGTCTTTGGTATGGGACCTTGTCAAAGGCTCTCTGAAAATCTAGGTATGCTATATCCACTGGATCACCCTTGTCAACATGCTTTTTGACACCCCACCCCTCAAAAAATTCTAGTAGACTAGTGAGGCATGATTTCCTTTTACAAAAGCCATGTTGACTCTTTCCCACCAAATCATGTTCATCTATATGTCTGATAATTCTGTTCTTCACTATAGTTTCAACCAGTTTTCCTGGTACTGAAGTTAGGCTTACCAGTCTGTAATTGCCATTTAGGATCACTTCTAAAGCCCTTTCAGAAAAATCACATTAGCTTTACATTAGTCACATTAATTTTCTTCAGTCGTCTAGTATAGAAGCTGATTTAAGTGATAGGTTACACACCACCGTTAGTAGTTCTGCAATTTTATATTTGAGTTCCTTCAGAACTCTTGGGTGAATGCCATCTGGTCCTGGTGACTTATGGCTGTTTAATTTATCAATTAAATTAAGTTATTTTGACAGTTCAGAAGGGTGAATAGATCCCAGCAAAGCCATCTGGTACCCACCCAGTTCTGTCTTGGTCCCGCTAAGTATCGACTCCAGCAGGTCCTGTCCCATGGCAGCCATCACTCCTGGCTCCCATCCACCCTGCCTGGCTCCTGGGAGGAGGCCTCCCCTCCCCCAGCCTTTCTCTGAGGGCCTTTGGGGAAGAAACAGCTTCTGCCTGCCTCATGGGAAGGTTTTGGGAGGGATTCACTTCCTGTTTTTCAGGTTTTCTGCTCCCTTTTCTGCCCCTCTCTCCCCAGCACAGGGAACAAGCCCTGTCTGAATTCTCCCCCTTTCCCAGCAAGTGCCAGAATGGAGGAGGAGAATTCCAAGCAGGAAGGGCCTGTGGAAGCGGAGTCACACAGGACATTCCAGAACGCTGAACCAGGAGAGGCCAGTGGGGCTGGACGACAGCAGGAGACAGAGGTGATATCTCCAGATGAGACTAACTTCGGGTTGATGATGGAGCACAACCAAGCTCAGTCAGCACAGCGCCCCTACAGCTGCTCGGACTGTGGGAAGAGCTTTAGTCAGAGCTCCCACCTCATCCAGCACCAGCGCATCCACACGGGCCAGAAGCCCTACAAGTGCACCGAGTGTGGGAAGAGCTTTGTCCTCAGCTATAACCTCATCGACCACCAGCGCATCCACACTGGGGAACGCCCCTACAAGTGCGGGCAGTGTGGGAAGAGCTTCATCCGGAGTTCCCACCTCTTCCAGCACCAGCGCATCCACACAGGTGAGCGTCCTTACCAATGTACCAAGTGTGGTAAGAGCTTCAACCGCAACTATACACTAGTGAAGCATTTCCACACCCATATTGGGGAGCAGCCCTTCATCTGCAGCAAGTGTGGGAAGAGCTTCAGCCTGGGCTCCTTCGCCCAGCACGTCCGCACCCACACGGGTGAAAAGCCCTACAGCTGTGCCGAGTGTGGTGAGACCTTTAGCAGCAGTTCCAATTTAATCCAGCACCGGCGCATCCATACTGGAGAGAAACCCTACAGCTGTGCCCACTGCGGGAAAAGTTTCAGCCAAAGTTCCAATCTCATCAAGCACCGGCGCATCCACACTGGAGAGAGACCCTACAGCTGCCCCGAATGCGGCAAGACCTTCAACCAGAGTTCATCGCTCATGCAGCACCAGCGGATCCACCGCGGCGAGCGGCCCTATGAGTGCACTGAATGCGGGAAGCGCTTCATTGACAGCTCCAAGCTCAACAAGCACCAGCGCACCCACACTGGGGAGCGGCCCTACAAGTGCACTGACTGCAAGAAGGGCTTCAGAGACAGCTCCGCCCTCATGAAGCACCAGAGGATCCACACCAAGTAGACGCGTCCCAGCTGCATGGAGGAGACTTGGGGGGTGGATTGATGTAACAATGTGGCAGGGCTCTACTGAGGATGAAACAGACATATCTTTGATGGGAACAACTCTAGAGAGGAGGAAATTGATGTAACTGCGGGGAGCTCTGTAGTAGAACATAGTGTGCAAAGAAACTGAGGCATGCATATCAATCATAGAAGTATTTACTAACATTCTCGCAATCATCAAGGCCTGACAGACATTTTGGAGAAGGCTTCTTTGTTCTAGTTTTCCAGCCTGTCACTAGGCTGATGTTCTCCCGGGCTCCACAGTCTGTGCTCCCACATCAGTGTTTTCACAGAGGTTAGAACCTAAAACAGGAAACACCCTCAATTTAGTCCTTGGTCCCACACCCAAGCTTCATGGTCACCCTCCCCAGGGTCTCAGGCATTCCTGCTCCTGCCAGCTTCCCAGTTTCAGCCAGCCCTGCTCCCTGCCCACTGCAGCAATTGCTCCCCAGTATTATAGGAGCTAGCTCCCCTCCATTGTGACTTTCTTCCCCAGGGTGCAGTCTGTCTTAGTCCTTCCTCCAGCTGCCTGCTAGTAGCTCTTTAGCAGCCTAGCTGGAGCCCAGCCATCTTTAATGTACCGGATGGAGCTCACCTCCTCTGGTCCTTGAGCACTGGTCTTAAGCCTTATTCTGTCCAAAGGGACCATGTTGTGTGGTGCTCTGGTTCCTGGAAAATACGAAAGAGAATGGGGCACAAGAGAAAATGATGTGGATTGTGGAGTCTTTAATATAGATCAGTTTCCATAACGCCTGATTGTATCTGCATTAGGGTGGATTCAGAGCTCCTGACACCTTTGTAAATCTGGAGCAATCCCTCTGACATCAATGGAGTCGGGCTGGATTCTGATCTCAGTGGCCCTGATGTAAATCCAGAGTGACCCCTCTGACATCTGTAGAGTCAGAGCTGGATTCTGATGGGTCTTATTTGCAAAATTCTGGTCTGTGATGTTCAGTTTCTGGATAACACACAAAGGTTCTGATCTATATTTTCTTTTAGTCCACGCTGCTAATGAGTTACTCTCAATCCTGTTATAATAGATTTCTCACACATAAACTCAATATTCCAGAGGACTTGATTCTGATCTCACACAAAAATAAATCCAAAGTGACTCCCAGAAAGTCAGCAGGATTGCTCTGGATTTAAATAATTGTGATTGAGATCAGAATCCAGGCCTGACTCCAATGACTCAGTGGGGAATTCTGGATTTACACCGGGGTCACTGAGATCACAGTCAGTCCAGCCCTGATTCCGTTGACATCAATGGGACCACTCCATATTTATATCAAAGTCACTGAGATTATAACCTACCCCTAATTCCACTGGGGTCACTTCAGATTTACACAGAGGTCACTGTCCTCCTCCATGATTTTCAACTTCTCTTGACACAGTTCCCTCGGATCATGGAAGGAGCAGATGCTGATGAAATTACACTTCTGTATTGGCTAACTTTCTGCCTTCTGTTCCATGAGCACTTTGATGGGAGTGGGAATGGCATGCTGCCTCTGTCCCATTGATTGGTTAGTTGGTTGTTGTTGTTTTTCCCTGTGTCTGTTTCCAATATACTCTGAGGTTTATGGCACACCTAAGAGGAAAACACTCTGTGTTATCATTTCGAACCTTGCCCTTCCCACTGAAGTAGCCAAAAACACTAGTTTACACATCTCCCAGCCCTCCTGCAGCTGGGATAAACACTACTGATTACATGGCATTTTTCTACAAGAGGCCATGAAAAGTGGGATGGGGCTCAATCCTGGGGCTCCATGGGGTTGATTTGAGAGAGATGTGGGATTTTTAGCTCATCTCTTACCGTCTCTTGACAATAGAAGTGTCTGGTCTCAGCGCTCTCTCTGCAGCTTTTCAGCTGTCATGATCAGAGAGATGGGAATTTCCTTCATTCCTGAAGCAAGGGAGATAAAGTGCCCCAGACTGGGGTTCAGATTGTTGGATCCCAGCATTGCCCTTTAGGATTGTTCCCCACTCAGTCACTGCTGAGCTGGCTCCTTTAATCTTCTGTTGTAAACTATTCCCTGCAGCCTCTGATCATGTCTGGTGCTGAGGGACCAAGCGATGATCCCAGAAAGGGTCCCCCCAGGAATATCTACACAGGAACTCTGTTCTCAGCTCTGGCAATGGGACATGCACCCTTTCCCCTCTAGGGGTGCTGGCTCCAAGCAGCCTCAGGCAGCAGAGTGGGTGGCTGGGATACAGGGCCTTTCCCCTATAGGGGGACTGGCTGTGATCCGGCTCCAGGGCAGGGGACTGGCTGTCTCAGAGGGAAAGGAATGAGAGAATGGGCCATTCCCAACTCCAATCTGGCCCCAGGGCAGGGGGACTGGTTAGCCCAGGGTGTCAGGGAATGGGATCCAGGGCCTTAGTGAGTGAATCTCGTTCACTGTATTGAGTCTCGTGCACTGCATTTTCACTGTGGGTCTCTAGCATGAGGTGAATTGGCTCAGCCCAGGTAGGAATGAACGGCTATTCACTTGATCACAGTATCCACAAAATTGTAGGTTCAGTGACAGGGCGTCCATGAATCCCTGAGACATTTCTGCCTCCTCAGCTCCCCCAGGGTAGTGACTGACGTATTTACCACCATTCCTATGAGATGGTGTCCACCTCAGGCCCCAACCTCCACCCAACTGCCATAGAACCTCCAGACCTCAACGTTCTGCCCAACTGCCACAGAACCTCCACACCCCAACATTCTCCCCAACTGCCACAGAACCTCCACACCCCAGTGTTCTGCCCAATTGCTATGGAGACTTCTAGACCCCAACTTCCCTCCCAACTGCCACAGAACTCCAGACCCCAACATTCCATTTAGCTGCTATGGAACCTTCTGATCCCCACATTCCATTTTAAATGGCTTGTCACCTAACTGAAGCTGATTTCCTTCTCCAGAAATGACTTTATCAGGCTTTTCAGCCAGTGCAGCTGGTTGTTGAAGGTTAGATTTAACCCCTTGGTGGTTGTTGACATGGTGGGACAAACACACATTAACCAAGACCAAGGGAGCTCATAACTCCTCTCCCCTGCGTTTCCTCTCCAATCGAGAGAGAGAGAGTAGAACAGTGCCTGCAGGGAAATGCACCTCACCTGGCATGGCCCAAGCATAATTGTTTCCACCCAGTACAAACATAACACAGAATTTAGTTCGATCTAAGCAGGTGCCATTCATGGCACTTGCTTAGTTCGAATTAGTGAATTGCATTAAGTTCAATGGGCCGGTTAGTTCGAACTAAGCAATTAGTTCAAACTAACATGGCCACATTGGTTAATTCGAACTAACCCTTAGTTCGAATTGCATATTTGAATTAATTAGTTCAAATTAAGGAAGCCATTAATTCGAATTAATTAAAGCTTAGTGTTGCCAGTGTAGACATAGCCCTTGACTTTAAGATCAGAAGGGACCAGTACGATCATCTAGTCTGACCTCCTGCAAAATGCAGGCCTCAAGACCTCACCCACATACTCCAGCAATAGGCCACCAACCTATGACTGAGTTATGTACCTCCTTAAATCATGATTTAAGGACTTTAAGATACAGAGAATTCACGGTAGGTGAACCATGCCCTGTGCTACAGAGGAAGGTGAAAAACCCCCAGAGCCCAGGCCAATCAGCCCTGGGGGAAAATTCCTTCCTGACCCCAAATATGGCGATCAGTTAAACCCTGAGCACATGGGCAAGTCTCAACAGCCAGTTACCCAAGAAGCAATTCTCTGTAATAACTCAGAACCCACCCCATGTACTCTCCCCTCTTAGGCCACTTGTATATCCACCACCCGTAGCCAAATATCAGTCAATTTCCAAAATAGGCTAATCAAACCATCCCCTCCATAAATGTATCAAGCTCAGTTTTGAAAGCAGTTATGGTTTTTGCCCCCACAACTCCCCCTGGAAGGCTATTCCAGAACTTTACTCCTCTAATGGTTAGAAACCTGCATCTAATTTCAAGCCTAAATTTCTTGATGGACAGTTTATAACCGTTTGTTCTGGTGTCCACATTGGTGCTGTACTCAAATAATTCCTCTCCCTCACTGGTATTTATCCCTCTGATGATGTATGTATAGAGAGCAATCATATCCCCCCTCAACCTTCTTTTGGTTAGGCTAAACAAGCCAAGCTGTTTAACTCACAACCCACCCCACCTAAAGTCCCATCACAGGCCATTGGAATATCCATGAGCAGTAGTCAAAGATCAGTCAATTGCCTAATTAGGCAATTTATCAAGCTCAGTTTTGAAGTCAGCTAGGTTTTTTGCCTCCACAGCTCCCATTGGAAGGCTATTACAGAACTTTACTCCTCTGATGGTTAGAAACCTGCATGTAATTCAGATCTAAACTTCCTGGTGGTCAATTTATATCCATTTGTCCTTGTGTCCACATTGGCACTGAAATCAAATAATTCCTCTCCCTTGCTGGTATTTATCCCTCTGATGTGTTTATAGAGAGTAATCATATCTCCCTTCAGTCATTGATTGGTTAGACTAAACAAGCCAAACCCTTTAAGTCTCCTCTCATAAGGCAGGTTTTCCATTCCACGACCACGGATCCTCCTAGTAGCACTTCCAGTTTGAATCCATCTTTCTTAAACATGGGGATCAGAACTGTAGACAATATTCCAAATGAGGTCTCACCAGCACCTGGTATAATGGTACTAATACCACTGCCTTTTCCTAACATCCGGCAAGTCACTGGGTTAAACACATAGAGATCAGAAGCATCTAGTGTCCTAGAGTGGAGCCATCGTGTGGGGCTGTAAAGCACAGGGACTTTTCCTGTCCCAGCCCCCGGAAGCCTGTGTGCTTCTGAGCCCAGCTCCCTGTGTGAATGCAGCACCGAGCCTCTCCTGCAAGCACTCCACGGGAGTCACCCCAGCTGGGTGGCGAAAGGCAACCCCAGCGAGGGAGAGAAATAGCAGCAGAGACAGGAAATCCCCTCCCGCATGAAACACTGGGGGGGATGAATGGCTCAGAACCGAAGTGAGGCTGTAGAGACCCTGCCAGCCAGCTCAGGGTAGCCCTGGGTCTCTCTGCAGCCAGTCCAGGAGGGTCCCTAGCCCAACTTTCTCAGATTGGGGTGCGGGGAAGGAGTCCTGCCTACCTGGGTTTGGAGTTAAAATCGAGGAGCACTATCCACCCAAGGCCAGGGGGAGATTTTCCCAAGTGCTTTCTTGCCTGTTTCCTTCCCCTGAGCAGGATCCCCTACTAGGATCTCCTGGATGGAGCATGGGGAAGAACTGAGGGTCCCGGATCTCCAAGGTGCTGAGGAAAGGGGGACCTCAGGTGGCTCCTGCACAGGTGAGATAGGAACGACCTCGGCTCCCAGACTCTCCGGGAGGGAGGGGAAAAGTTGGGATCCCAGCACAGCCAGCAGGAGCCCCCCCAGCTCTGTCTCTTGTATCATGCCCAGCAGACGCACTGTCCTCATGACATGTGTCACCCCAGTAGGAGCCCTCCCCTCCCTCAGCCTTTCTCTGGGGCATCCAAGACCTCTCCTCTCCCATCTGGGGAAGGGTTGGGGGGGCGCTTCTTGCTCTTCTGGTTTTCTGCTCAGTGACAAACCCCTTCATGCCCACCTCCCCCCCAACTCCCACCCCAGCACAGGGAACAGCCCTGGCTGGATTCTCTGTCTCCCAGCAGGTGCCAGGACAGATGAAGGGAATACCCAGCACCATAGACCTGCTGAAGCGAAGCTGCACAGGATGGCCCAGAGCCCTGAGCAGGGAGACGCCTGTGGGGCAAGAGAACCACAGAGCAACCCTCCAGGGCAGAGACCAAATGATTTCATCCAGCTGTCTCCCAGCCCAGTGGAGAAACCCTACAAATGCCACGAGTGCAACAAGAGCTACAGCCTGAGCTCGAACCTGAGCCGCCATCACAGGATCCACACCAGAGAGAGATCCCACAAATGTGCCCAGTGCAAGAAGAGCTTCCATTTCAGTTCCCAGCTCATCCAGCACCAGCTCAGCCACACAGGGGAGCAACCCTACAAATGCCCCGACTGCGGGAAGAGCTTTGGCGTGAGCTCCAACCTTCTCCAGCACCAGCGCATCCACTGTGTGGAACGTCCCTACAGCTGCCCCAGCTGTGGGAAGAGCTTTGGCCACAGTTCCCAACTGGCCCGGCACCAGCGCATCCACAGAGATGAGAGACCTTATAAGTGTGGGGAGTGTGGGAAGGCCTTCAGGGTGAGCTCAGCCCTGATCCGGCACCAGCAGATCCACACAGGTGAGAGGCCTTACAAGTGCCTGGTTTGCGGGAAGAGCTTCAACCTTAGCTCCAACCTCTTCACCCATCGCAGGATCCATTGGGACGAGAAACCCTATAAATGCCCTGAATGTGGGAGGAGCTTCAGCCAGAGCTCAAGCCTCAGCCGCCACCAGATCAGCCATACGGGAGAACGACCATACAAATGCCCTGAGTGTGGCAAGTGCTTCAACCAGAGCTCCCTCTTGATCCGGCACCAGCAGATCCATACAGGGGAGCGACCCTACAGATGTTCCCAGTGCTGGAAGAGCTTCCTGAGGAGCTCTCAGCTGAAGAGACACCAGAGACTTCACACCAGGTAGGGGCCAGTGGTTGAAAGCTCTCTGGTACCCTGCGGCACACAGACTGTAGAAGTTCTACAAACTAACCAAGATCACTTGGTGAACTGGGATTTTCTCAAAAAGACATGTTTAAACACAGTTAAATGCCAAGCTCTCCATTCAGGTCCTATGAGAATGGATGTTGCATTTACTGGCTGAGGGACTATCTCCTGGGAAGCAGTGCCTCTGGTGGATAACCAGCTGACCATCAATTCCTAGGGTGATGCTATAGCTAAGAGGTTTGCGATCATTGGTTCTATACACAAAGGAATATGGAGCAGTAACAGGGAGGGGGATCACCTCTTCTGTATACAGCACTGGGGAGATCATTACAGGAGAATCCACACAGTTCTGGAATCCACCCTTCAGAAAGGGTGTTGAAAAATTAGAGAGGGTTCAGAAAAGAGCCACAAGAACAGTGTAAGGCCTACAAAGGGAGTTTTCTGATTGCAGAAGACTCTTCAATGCATAGTCAATGGCTAAAAGATATCGAGTGTCTGGAAGCTGAAGTGAAACAAATTTAGAATGGAAATCACATGTGAAATCCTAACAAGGGAATTAACCATTGGGAACAACTCACCAAGGGATGTGAAGGATTTGCCATTACTTGAAGTCTTTAAATCAAGACTGGACAACTGGCTGTAAAAGCTTGTCTCTAACTCCGCCAGAAGTTCTGGGCTGGCTGTAGGAATTGCTCAGTCATGTTTGTTGGCCTGGCTTATGCAGGAGGCCAGGCTGGGAGCCAGAATGGTCTCTTCTCTGGTCATAAACTCTATGAATTCCTCACCTCCCATCTGCCCAGTTGTGGGAGACAGAGTGAGATGGAGACACAAAATCAAGGATTCACATAAACATATTAAGGCAAGAAGAACTGAGAGGCTCTGTGGTCCTCTAAGTCAGCTCAGCAGACCTGGATTCTATTCCTGCCTTGGTCACTGACCGACTGTCTGTCTCTGGGCGAGTCTCTTGCCCTCTTGGGGCCTCAGTTTACCCCCCTGCCCTTTCTGTTCTTCCTTGTAAGCCTTTTGAGCAAGGGTCATCCTCAATCCAGTTGTGTGCTGCACTCAGCACAAAGGGGCCCTGATCTGAGCTGGGCCTGTGGGTGCGGCTGTTCTAGAAATAACTAATGAAATAGGAAGCTTTAGTGTCAATTACAAATGACTCTGTCACCTCCTCTTTGTGCTGCTTTATCCTTGGTGGAATTGATGTCCCACAGCCCAAGCCTTTTGGCCAAGAGAAGTGAGGTCTTTCCTTCAACTTGATGCCCTTTCTCTAATTGTCAATCAAACCAGAAGAGAGTAATAAATAATCTCCTGGTCTGGAGAAGAGGGTGAGATGGGAGGACAAAGAGCCCCCGGTGTGCAGAGATGGGTGGGGTTTGCATGGAGTCCCTGAAATAGAGGGGAATGGGAGGGAGGTGCACAAGAAGCTTGTGAGGGATGTGGAGGGTTGCACAACCAGAAGAATCTTGAGTAGGAGCAGAGAGGCTATTTTATTTCAGTATTTGGCTCTGGCTGGATATACTGTGTCCAGTTCTGGTACCCACCATTCATGAAAGATGTTAATAAATTAATTGAAGAAGGGGGAGAGGAGGCACAAGAAGGATTAAAGAAATGACTGCCCTACAGTGACTGACTCAATACATTCAATCTCTGTAACTTAAAGAGAAGGCTATGGGGTGACTTCGTCACACTCTGTAAAGCTATGTCTACACTAGCAATTTAGGTCGACTTAAGGAGGCTTAAGTCGACCTACATTACTCCCTGTCTACACCAGACTTTCATTAAGTCAACTTAATGAAAGCTTAAGTCAACTTTATAACTACCACTCATTAGGTCGACTTAACCCTTAAGTCGATTCCTTAAGTCGACTTAAGGATGGTGTGGACGTGTAGTAACCCTTAAGTCGACTTTATTAAAGTTAAGTCGATTTAGTCCACTTTGTTAAGTCGACTTAATAAGGTTGACTTTAAGTCGACTTAAAGTCAACCTTATTAAGTCAACTAAACAAAGTCGACCTAACTTTTTCTAGTGTAGACATAGCCTAAGTACCTTACATGGGGAACAAGATTTAATAATGGGTTCTTCACTCTAGCAAAGTTTGACATGATCCAAGGGCTGGAAGTTGAGACTAGACAAATTCAGACTGGAAATTCTGTGTGAATTTTTAACAGTGAGACTAATGAACCACCAGAACAATTTACCAAGGGTCACAGTGGATTCCCCACCACTGATAATTTTCAAATCAATTCTAAAAGATCAGCCCTAGTAATTATTGTGAGGAAGTTCTCTGGCCTGCGTTCTACAGGAAGTCAACCTAGATGACCACAATAGTACCTTCTCGCCTCAGAATCTATGAGGAGTCCCAGTAGGTCCAATGGGCTCCACCGACAGAAGCAAGGAAGTGTGGGACCCTCACACATAGAAAGTAGGTAATTTCAGGAGCTCAAATGAGTGACATGTCAGTCTTACAGTCCCAACCTGCTACCCTCACCTCATTCCTGAGGCCTCCCAGGAGCTCTCCAGCAGTACTGCAGAAGAGGAGAGTGATCAGGGGCTGAGGTTTAATTTGAGATTGAGGACACTGTTATGTCGAGCTCTTCACATCTGCTGTGTTCTGCATGCCATTGGTCCCTGGAGAGTGGATCCATACAGGATGGCTGACCCAATGGGGTGCAGGACCCCCAACCCTTAAGAGAGCCTGTAACTCTGCTTCCCTGCATTTCCTCTCCAATCTCTAGAGAGAGAAAAATTAAAACAGCACCTGCAGAGAAATGTATCACCTGGTACCCCTTCTTGGGCACACCCCTGAGGGAACAGACACCCCATTGCTCCCCATTCTGGTCAAATCTAATCTTGTCTCTATAGCGTTTTCCCCAGGGGCTGGATATCTGACTGCACAGTCAACTTCCCCACGTTAAACAAACAGAGGCCTGTGGCACTTTTAAAGACTAACAGATTTATTTATCACATGAGCTTTTGTGGGAGAAAATCCCACTTTGTCAGACACTTTGAAGATGGGAAATTTACAGAATGGGAGGAAATTAAATGCAGGGAAGTGTATGACATAGGATCAGGTCAGGCTGTAACAGCAAATCAATATAAATGTTAGGATTCAAACACTGGGGAACAGCACATAGAGGAAGGTACGGCCAAATCACCTGTTGTAATGAGAGAAGAATCCGTAGTCCCTGTCATGCATTCTTAAAACTACAGTACCCACCCACAGAAGTGAAGAAACAGATTGACAGAGCCCAATGAGTACCCAGAAGTCAACTACTACAGGAGATGCCCAAGAAAGAAAACAGAACACCATTGGTCACCACCTACAACCCCCAAGTCAGACCTCTTCACCAAATCATCAAAGATCTTCAGCCTATTCTTCAAGACGATCCCTCACTCTCTCAAGCCTTGGGAGACAGACCTCTCCTTGCTTACAGACAGACCCCCAACCTTAAACGGATACTCACCAGCAACTATAGATCAAAGAACAGAAACATTAAAGCAGGAACATATCCCTGCAACAGACCACGCTGCCAACTTTGCCCTCATATTTACACTAAAGACACCATCACAGGACCAAATCAAGCCACCTATTCCATCAAGGGCTCATTCACCTGCTCATCCACCAATGTGATTTATACCATCATGTGATGGAAATGCCCCTCTTCCTTATATATTGGACAAATAGGACAGTCTCTGCGCCAAAGAATAAATGCACACAAATCTGACATCAGAAATTGCAACACTAAAAAACCAATAGGGGAACACTTCAATCTCTCTGCTCACTCCATTGATGACTTGTTAATAGCTGTGTTGAAACAGATGAATAACAAATCACAGCTTCAAAGAGAAACTGCAGAACTCGAATTTATATGCAAATTAGACTCAGTTGCCTTGGGGTTAAACAGGGACTATGGATTTTTCTCTCACTACAAGTGATTTGACCTCGCCTTCCTCTATGTGCTGTTCCCCAGTGTTTGAATCCTAACATCTATTTTGATTTGCTGTTACAGCCTGACCTGATTCTATGTCATACACTCCCCTGAAGTTAATTTCCTCCCATTCTGTAAATATCCCATCTTCAGAGCGTCTGATGAAGTGAGATTTTCTCCCACGAAAGCTCATGCGATAAATAAATCTGTTAGGGTGCATCTACACTTGTAAATTAAGTTGATTTAAGCCTGTTTAAGTTGACTTAATTTACTCTGCGTCTACACTACAATTTCCTTAAGTCAACTTAAGCTGCTGCTTAAGTCGACTTAAGGAAATTTTAAGTCGACTTTATTAAACCTAGTATAAAGTCGACTTAGCCAGTGTAGACACGGATTAGCCCTAAGTCGACTTTAAGGGTGGCTGGCACAGCCAGAGCCTGGTGTCTCCACCCACAGGGCAGGACACAGCCCTGCCCACCCCACTCCTATACCCTGCCCCTGTCCCTGTCCTGCTCAGCCCCCATTGTACCCTAGTACAATGGGGCAAATGCTGAGCCCCCTGGCACTTTGCAAGGGGTGCCCCCCCACCACCACCATGGACCAGTCCCAGGTCCACCTAGCCCCTAAAAGTCGACTTAGGCATCCAGTTTGGACGCTCTAAGTCGATTTGGCAAGGTCCTCTTTAAATCAACCTAATTTTATAGTGAGGACATGCTAAGTCAACTTAGCAAAGTTGACTTATTTGGCCAAGTGTAGACATAGCCTTAGTCTTTAAAAGTGCCACAGGCCTCTGTTTGTTTTTCTGCAATAGACTAACACGGCTACCCCTTTGAACTTTTCCCCACATTAGGAGCCCTAGATCCGGCAAGTCACTGGGCTAAAAACATAGAGATCGGAAGAATCCACTGCCCTAGAGTGGAGCCATCATGTGTGTGGCTTTAATAATGCAAGGACCTTCCTGTCCCAGCAGCATCCCAGATTCCTAATTTCTGGGTCCAGAATCCTGACGTGGCTCCCAGCCCGTGTGCGCAAAGGAGCGAGTCCCCATCTGCCCCCCCCCCCCCCAGAACCTAGAGGAAATTGCCCCAGGCGGGCAGTGAGTGGGGACCCTGGGGGCAGGGGAGACACGACAAGAAAAGCAGCAAGGAGAGGCAGCTGACCCACGACTGGGACTTAGAGACCCAACCAACCAGCTCCGAAGCAGTATGAGGTCAAGTTAGGTCTGTGCAGCAGAGGCCAGCAAGGTCCACCCAGAGCAGCCAACAGAGAGGCAACAGAGATTGGGGTGAGGGGAAGTTCTGTATCACTGAGTGGCTCTAAAATCAGGGGGTTTGCTCTCCCAGCCCTCTGGTGAGATTTCACCAAGAGCAGGTCCGGCCCAAGGGTTTTTGGTGCCGCAGGTGAGCTATGATTTTGGCACCCCTTCCCCCACATGTTATAAGAGATTTTTTTTTTTAAATAGAGTAAAACATTATTTTCCTTTTAATTTGGCACCCCTTAAAGCCTGGCTACCTAGGTGACCACCTAGTTCACCTATATGGTTGGGCCCACCCTGACCAAGTGCCATCTCACCTGTTTCCTTCTTCTGAGTAGGATCCCCCCATCCCTCACCTTGCCGTGGTCTCTCAGATGGAGCAAGGGGAAGAGTCAAACATCCCAGCTCTCCAGGGCTCTGAGAAAAGGAAGACCCCAAGAAGTACCCACCCAGGTGAGGAATGTGTGACACCAGAGACCTTCTGATACTGGAAGATGGGAGGAAATAACCCAGTAAAGAACTTAAAGGTCTCAATGGAAACTTAGTGAAAACTTGAGTTCCCCCTGCAATGCTCTAGCTAAGAGGGTATCACGATCCATGATAAACAGGGAAGTACCAATAGGAGCAGAGAAGGGTGTCACCTATGTAGTAGGATTGGAAAGACCCTCACAGGAGACTGTGTCCAGGTAACCACACATCAGAAAGGGCATTGCAAAATTGAATCAGGTTCAAAGAAGAGCTACGAGAATGATGTGAGAGCTGGGTAACATGCCTTTAGCTGAGGCCCCAAAGAAGCTCCGTCTATTACACCTTTCCAAGAGACGGTTAGGAGGTGACTTGATGCCAGTGCATCTGTGGGGAGGAGATCACTCCAAGCAGATGGCTCTTCAGTCTAGCAGCCAAAGGCAGAGTGAGATTCAGTGGCTAGGAGCAGAAGCGAGACAAATTCAGACTAGAAAAAAAGGTGCAGGCTGGGGGATTAAGATTGGAATAAGTTACCTAGGGGGTTACTGAGTGTGCCTCACTTGGATTCTTTAGGTAAACTTGGGGGTGTTTCTAAAACCTCCTCTCTAGTTAAAGCAGAAGCTGGCTAGAGTCACTGGCTGAGTTTCTCCAGAATGAATTATGCAGGAAGTCAGGTAGATGATCACAACAGTGCCTTCTGCCTTAGCATCTGTGTATGTTTTCTCGCCCCCAGCTGGTGCCAGAACAATGAGTGAAGAGGCCCCCGGCAGGAAGAGTTGGAGGGAGCAGACCCACACCGGACATCCCAGAGAACTGAGTGGGGAGGTGCCAGTGGGGCAGGAACTTCCAGGGTGGAAGAGGCTTGCAGGAACATAGAGCCCCAGTGGGGGTGTTGCTGGTGGAGCAAGCGTTCCCCTGCCCTGACTACAGAGAGGGTTTCAGACAGACTACAAAGCTTCTCACCCACCAGCGAGAGCACACCGGGGAGAGACCTTACGAATGCCCCAATTGCGGGAAGGCCCTCAGCTGGCGCTCCCACCTGCTGGATCACTAACGCATCCACACTGGGGAGCGCCCCTACCAGTGTGGAGAGTGCGGCAAAAGCTTCAGCTGGAGTTCGGCCCTGATCCAGCACCAGAGCACCCACACCGGCGAGCAGCCCTACCGATGCCCTAACTGCAGGAAGAGCTTCAGCCGCAGCTCCAACCTGCTGCAACACCAGCGGATCCACACGCGGGAGAGACCCTACACGTGCCCTGAGTGTGGGGAGAGCTTTGGCCACAGCTCACACCTGGTGCGGCACCAGAGGATCCACATGAGCCAGAAACCCTACAAGTGCATTGAGTGCAGGAAGAGCTTTCTCTCCAGCACCTGCTTCCTGCAGCACCGGCGCATCCACACTGGAGAGAAACCCTTTGCCTGCTTGCAGTGCGGGAAGAGCTTCAGCCATACCTCCTCACTGCTGCACCATCAGCGGGCCCACAAGTGTGAGCGCCCCTTCCGGTGCAATCAGTATGGGAAAGGCTTCAGTCAGAGCTCCTGTCTCTCAGAACACCTGCGCACCCACACCGGCGAGTGCCCCTACAGTGGGAAGGCCTTCACCCAGAGCTCCACGTTGACCCGACACCAGGGGCCCACACCAGTGGGCACTATTTCCCCTTCCTTGATTGCAGGAGGAGTTGATGTGGGAATGTGGGTGGCTGTTGCAAATGCCCACTCTCCACTGGATGGGAAGAACCTGCTGCTGCTTACAATGGGAATCCAGCCCCATTGATCTGTGGGAGGTCATGCCACTGCATCTGGCTCGGGGTTTCAAGTGGTGGATCACAGAGTCACATCCCATTGCATCTGGCTGGGGTCCTGGCCTGCAAACCTCTGCGATACATGTCACTGATTTGGCTGGGGTCCTGTACCTGTGGCCTCCATGGAGGACAAGCCATTGGGATAAAGGTCTGCCATGGTGGCACATCTCCCTGAGGTCTGGCTGATTGGCTCTATAGGATACCTGTCACTGATCGAGCTTCAGCAGCCTTTGGAGGGATGGCACTTGGCACTGCATCACACAGAGGGTCAGTAATGGCGGATCATGAAGCCAGAGCCCACGCCAGCCAGACCTGGTGACCCTCAGAGGGCACATCACTGCATTGTGCCTTGCCTTCCCCCATCAGGAATTGAACCTGGTATCTCTGTCTCTCAGCATACACCTCCCTCCTGTTCATAATAAAGCACCTGTTTAGAGAGGCACTGCCAAACCCATCATCTAGCTCTTAGGAAGCCACCTGTTGGTACAAGTTACAGCTAGACTGAAGGTCACTAAATTACATACCCACTGGCTTGGTCTAGTCATGGGGCTCAAACTCATGGGGTTTCAGTGTTCCAGGTCCTCTGTTGGGCTCTTGGCTTAAGGCCCATCTAACTGAGTTGAGAATCCAAAGGGTAAAAATAAGCACTGAGATCTCTCTGTGGTGTCCTCTCTCTGCAGTGGTGGTATCAAAATGAGCCATCAGATGACAATAAATTGAGTGGATTGTCACGCTCTTGCTAACCCTCTCTTTCATTACATGGAAGTTGTCAAATTCCAAAGGGGTAGCCGTGTTAGTCTATTGTAGAAAGACAACAGAGTCTTGTGGCACTTTTAAAGACTAACAGATTTATTAATCGCATGAGCTTTCGTGGGAGAAAATCCCACTTCGTCAGACGCTTTGAAGATAGGAAAGTTACAGAGTGGGAGGAAATTAAATGCAGGGGAGTGTATGACATAGCATCAGGTCAGGCTGTAACAGCAAATCAAAGTAGGTGTTAGGATTCAAAACACTGAGTTGAAGCTGAAATACTGTTCTAGCATGGCATTTGGGGTGCAGGAACATGTGGGGGATACGTCAGAGAGTCCATAAGGAAGATGGACCAGTTGGCGGTAACACATATTATTTGCCTTACAGTAACACTTAGGAGCCACAGACAGGAGCCAGGTCCCCATTGTGCATGTGCTGTACCAACGTAAGATATGGAGGGAGCATCAGCAAACCCGGGCATCCCAGGACTCCTGGGTTCTATTTTCTAAGAGGAGAAGGAGGTCCCAGTGACTGATTCCAATTCCCTGCTGGCTTTTGGCAAATCCTTAGGACAAGATCCTCCAAATTATTTAGGCACCTAATGAAATCAAGGCCCCCCATGCTTCTGAAAATCCCATTAGGCACCTCTCTGCATCTTTAGGCAACTAAATACCTTTGAGGAGTTGGCTCTTAGCCTCTTTGGCCTCAGTTTCCCCATCTGTACAATGGGGAGAATAGCTCTGCCCTGCTTTGCAGGGGGAGTAGGGAGGATAAATGCATTACAAATTGTGAGGCACTCAGACCCTACAGCAGGTGAAAGTATCTCAACTAGATAGCCACTGCCAGCACTGTCTCACTGTATGACTGTACCCAGTCTCTGCCCTACTCCATGTCTCAGTTTCCATGTCTATAAATTATGGACCAGACCTATATGAGTGAATGTTCCTCAGGAAGATGCTACCATGAGGCCCCGGAATATTTAAAGTACACGGGTCTCTCTCTAGGTCTGTGCTATGTTCAATTCCAGAACTGAATGAAGGAAATACCCTTTCCTATCACACATTGTTAACTGGCTGGCTGCTAATTCAAGAGGTTAGTGTCACCTAAGGAATGTCCCCTCATAGTCCACCCTATGCTCTATTCCACACTATACCTCATACTCCTCCCAGAGCTGGGTCTTGAACCTCTGAGTCCTTGCTGGGATATATGGGGAACAGAAAATTACAGCTTTCCACCCTCTCATTAATATTCAAGAAGTGGTGGATCTGAAATCTCCAGCATGCCTGGAATCAATGGCCAACCTTGCCCACAGTGCACTGGAAGAAGCATCTCCATTTCCCAGAGTCCTTTGCAAAAGGGACTCCACCAAATGTGAGACAAGATCCTTGGCCCATTCCCACCCCTTAGTTCTTGCCCTAGCACTGGGTGTTGAGCAGGATCCCTTGTGGTTCTAGGTGCCATTCAAGGAGATGGCTGTGTATTTCTTCTGGGAGAAGCAGGAGTTCCTGGTTGACAGGCAGCGGCAGCTTTAAAGAGTTGTCATGCGGGAGAATTACTAGATTCTCAGGTCCCAGAATGAGGAGCTGTGGGCCTTCAGGGGATCAGAAGCTGTAGGACTCTAACATGCCTTTGACTCCCAGTCTCATCCCTTCTGCTCTACCCCACTAGACCCCACTTCCCTCTGAGAGCTGGGGGTGGAGCCCTGGACTCAGGGCTCTTCTTCATCCACTTAGATTTCTGGGAGATCAGTTCCTGTAGCCCGCAAACCCAGTAGCACAGAGACTGTCACCCCCATAGTGTGGTACCTGGACAACAGGGCCGTGATACTGAGCCCTTTGGGGGAGATTTAGCGAAGTGCCATCTTGACTGTTTCCTTCCCTGTCCCTGAGATCTCCCAGCTGGAGCGAGGGGAAGAGCTGGGAGTCCTGGATTTCCACAGCTCTGAGAAAAGGGAGATAGATGCCCAAGAGGTACCCACACAGGTGAGGAATGAGCGACCCTGGCTCAGAGACCATCCAAAACTGAAGGGAAAAGCTAGGATCCCAGAAAAACCTCTGAGAGCTCCCCAGTTCTGCATTATTTCACTCAGTACCATGCCCAGGTGATGCCTTGTCCTCATGGCAGGCGTCCCTCCCAGTTCCCACCTGCACTGTCTGACCCCTGGCGGGAACCCTCCCCAGTGTCCTCCTCGGGGATTAATGCCAACAGGCCCAGCCCAACCATATAGGTGAACTAAGCAGTCGCCTATGTAGTCAAATTCCAGAGGGGGAGCCGTGTTAGTCTATTATAGAAAGACAACAGAGGCCTGTGGCACTTTTAAAGACTAACAGATTTATTTATCGCATGAGCTTTCGTGGGAGAAAATCCCACTTCGTCAGACGCTTTGAAGATGGGAAACTTACAGAATGGGAGGAAATTAAATGCAGGGGAGTGTATGACATAGGATCAGGTCGGGCTGTAACAGCAAATCAAAATAGGTGTTAGGATTCAAACACTGAGGAACAGCACATAGAGGAGGGTGAGGTCAAATCACCTGTTGTAATGAGAGAAAAATCCATAGTCCCTGTTTAACCCCAAGACAACTGAGTCAAATTTGCATATAAATTCGAGTTCTGCTTCAAAGAGAAACTGCAGAATTGGAATTTATATGTAAATTAGACTCCATTGCCTCAAGGTTAAACGGGGACTATGGATTTTTCTCTCACTACAAGTGATTTGACCTCACCTTCCTCTATGTGCTGTTCCTCAGTGTTTGAATCCTAACACCTATTTTGATTTGCTGTTACAGCCTGACCTGATCCTATGTCATACACTCCCCTGCATTTAATTTCCTCCCATTCTGTAAGTTTCCCATCTTCAAAGCGTCTGACGAAGTGGGATTTTCTGCCATGAAAGCTCATGCGATAAATAAATCCATTAGTCTTTAAAAGTGCCACAGGACTCTGTTGTCTAAGCAGTCGCCTAGGACGTCAGGCTTTAAGGGGCACCAAAATAGATGGAAGAGAATTTGTTACATATGTTATCTCTTATAACATGTGGGGGGGGGTGCCAAAATCATAGTTCGCCTAGGGTGCCAAAAACCCTTGGGCCAGCCCTCGGAGCCAACTTGACCCCGCTGCCTTGAGGCTGGGTTTTTCCATTTTCAAGGTGTTGCTTTACAAATTCACTGGACGCCCCCTTCTTATGATTAGCAGGTACAGTCTGCCATTCATTCGCCTCTGTCACACCCCCGCCTCTTATCCATTCCCTATCTCTCCACTAACCACAATCCCTCCCTGCCTTTCCACTCTCATTATAGGTTGCCCACTGCTCGTTCCCATGATCCCACCCCCTACAATCAGCCCCTAGCCCCGCCCTACCATGTTCCCAACGCGGTTACAGCTCCCCACCCACATCATGAATATGCAGAAGGAGGTGGATCTGAAATCTCCAGCACGCCCCGAATGAATGACCAACCCTGCCCATGGTGCATTGCAAAGGGACACTCTCCATTTCCATTGCAAAGGGGACTACACTATATGTGGGACGGGATCCCAGCCCCATCCCGTTCCCTCCCCCAGTTAGTTCCTGCAGGCGCCGATCGGGATCCCTGGGCGGAGTGGGGGCTCCTGGATGAACCTCAGAGGCAGCTCTACGGGGACCTCACGCAGGAGAATTCCCAGACCTTGAGCTCACTGGGTGAGGAGCCGCTGCCCCTCGGGGATAGGGGGCTCCGATGCACGGGGACACTTCAGTCCAGGACTCCTCTCCCGGCCGTTTTAGATTCGGAAGGAGCAGTCCCGGGACCTTCCCGACCCCCTTGGATAGAGGCTGTCACCCTGCCACACCCGCAAGTGCTGAGCTCTGCCTCTCCATCCCCATCAACCACATCTGGAGACCCTAAATCCTCCCCAGTGCCCTTCCCTCTCCCAGACGCGTCTCACTGAGCACTGCCCCACACCCCTTCCCATTTCCATTCACCCAAATAGGGAGATATGGCACTGTGTGCATGAGGGAGGAGAAAGGGGGTGTGCTGGAGAGAGGGAGGGAGTGTGTACATACATGTACAAGCGGAGAAAGGCTGGGTGTGCATGTGCAGGTAAGGATGGGATAGGTGCTGCTAGACCCCATATCTCTGGTTATGGGGAGTGGCATGGGGATATACTCAGCACTCAAGCACCCCTTCTCATCAGGACAGGACAGGGTTTCACCTGGCTTCAATGCCTCCTTTTGTCAGCTGAGCTGGTTCTGTCGGAGTGTTGTTCTGGGTGACTCAGCCCTCAAGCCAAGTCACACTTAAGGTTATGTGCCCTTCTGGGGTATCCCAGTCCAGCTGTAACTGGTCAGGCCCCACACTGGACCCCCTCTGATCCCACAGCAAAATCATAGAGTCATAAAAATGTAGGGCGGAAAGGGATCATCAGTTCAGCCCCCTGTACTGAGGCAGGACCAAGTAAACCTAGACCATATTCAAAGACTTAGCTCTCCCCTTATCTTTTTCTCAAGACTGAACACACCCAGGTTTTTAACCTTTCCGTATATCCTTTTTGTTGCTGTCTGGGCTCACTCCAATTTGACCACATTGTTCCTAAAGTTTGGTGCCCAGAACTCAAGACCATTCTCCAGCTTAGGTGAGTCCCAGGGCTGTGCAGAGTGAGACAATTACCTCCTGTGCCTAACACACAACACTGCTACGAATGCACCCTGAAGTCCTTCCAAATTAAACCAGACCTAGCAAAATCATCCTAAGCTTTCACAGAGCAGCAGTTCCCAGGACTTCTCCCCGTCATAGAGTTTAAAACTACAAATACAATTAAACATTTCCAAAGCTCTCACTCCTCTTCAGGCTTGAACCACTCATCCTTCTAGGCTGCCTTGTCAGTTCTCTGTTTCTCTTGCAGAACGCTAGCCCCAGGATTGGAGCCTGGCCCACTGTTCTCGGTCCTCACCACAGAAACTGAAATAGAGTGGCATGGCTCATATTCCCTCCATATCCAGCCCCTCATTGTGTTCTCTTAAGCCTTTTTATTATGAGGTCCAGGTGTTCACCATACTAACACCCCGTCCCATTATTCCAACTGCCTCAAATTCAGATGCCATTAATTATGGCACAGATGGGGCAGGGCCTTTTTCCCTTTAAAGGGGGCAGTCTCCCCGTGATGAGGGGCAGGCATTCTAGGCTCCATCTCTGTGGTTACAGTGGAATTGGGGAGATGCGCACTTTAGGCCCTGTCTCTATGGTTACAGTAACAAAGCTTTTTGCTGCATCTTCTCTCCCCGGCAGGATTCTCTTTCTCTCCCAGCAGGTTCCAGGACCAAGGAGAGGGATCCCCAGTAAGAAGATCTTAAGGCAGAGCTGCAAGGGATGTCCCAGAGCCCTGAGCAGCAAGACGCTAGTCATAGCCAAGGAGGGAGAGGATGTCAGCAAGGAAAGACAGAGGGAGTATCCACTGATGAAGATTTTTCTAAGAAGCCCCTTGGTCTGCAAAGAATCTGCACAGCAAAGAGACCCTATAAATGCCCCATATGCGGGAAAAGCTTCACCCACAGTTCGCTGCTTGTCCGCCACGAGAGATCCCACACGGGAGAAAAGCCCTACACGTGCTCCGTCTGTGGGAAGAGTTTTAGTCAGAGGTCCAATCACGCACAGCACCAGAGAATCCACACAGGGGAGCGACCCTATAAATGCACAGACTGTGGGAAGAGCTTCTCATTGAGCTCCCGCTTGCTCCAGCATCAGATGGTCCATACTGGAGAGCGGCCCTATAAGTGCCCTGACTGTGGGAAAAGCTTCAACCAGAAGTCAAACCTGAAGCAGCACCAGAGGATTCACACAGGGCAGCGACCCTACAGACGCTCTGACTATGGAGAGAGCCTCTCTCCAAGTTCACACCAGGGGATCCATAAAGTAGAAAGACCCTATAAGTGTCCCCAGTGTGGAAAATGCTTTCGTGTGAGCTCACACCTTATTAGACACCAAGTCACCCACACCGGAGAGCGACCCTATAAATGCTCCGACTGTGGGAGAAGCTTCTCACTGAGCGCTCACCTCATCCGGCATCAGACGATCCATTCAGAGGAGAAACCCTACAGGTGCACTGAGTGTGGGAAGAGCTTTAGCCTGAATTCCAGGCTCGATAGGCACCTGAGAACCCACACAGGAGAGAGGCCCTATAAATGCTCCGACTGTGGGAGTGGCTTTGTCGACAGCTCAGCTCTTATTAAGCACCAGAGGATTCACACAGGGGAGCGGCCCTATACCTGCCCTGAATGTGGGAAGAGCTTTGGTAGGAGTTCATACCTCATCACCCACCAGAGAACCCATTCGGGAGAGAGACCCTATAAATGCCCTGACTGCGGGAAAAGCTTTGTTGGCAGCTCTGATCTTAATAAACACCACCGCATCCATACAGGGGAGCGACCCTATAACTGCCCTGACTGTGGGAAGAGCTTCAGTCGGAGTTCAAACCTTATTGCCCATCAGAGAATCCACACACGTTCCTCCGCTCCTCTTCAGGGATGTGGTTAGGGGGATTTTGATTGCTGGCATTAAACATTTAAGGAGGTTTATTTAGCTGATCGCTTGACTCCCGTGTGGCCCCTTATTTACAATCTTGCTAGTGCCTTGTTGATCCTGCACTATACCAATGTTTTAATATGGCTAAATATATCCATCTGGAAACCAAGAATGGCAGCCATACTTACAGAATGGGGGATTTTATCCTGCGAAGCAGTGACTCTGAAAAAGATTTGTGGGCCAAGGTGGATAATCAGCTGAATATAAGATCCCACTGGGATGCTGTGGCCAGAAGAGTTAATGCAATCCTGGGGTGCATAAATAGGGAAATCTCATGTGGGAGTAGAGAAGTTATTATACCTCTGTATTTGGCACTGCTCAGACCACTACTGCAGTAATGTCTTCAGTTCTAGTCCCACAATTCCAGGAGGACGTAGATAAACTGAAGAAGGGTTAATAGATTAGGAAAGAATAGCAGATTCAAGGAGCTCAGTGTATTTATCTTAACAAAGAGAAGATTATGGGGTGATGTGATCACAGTCTCTAAGGCTATGTTTACACTAGAGGCTCTGTTAAGTCGACTTAACAAGGCCCACTTTAAATCGACTTAAAGTCAACTTTGTTAAGTCGGCTTAGAGAGTCCATACTAAAAACTTAAGTCGACTGCCTATGTCCACACTGGCAGTTGCTAGGTTGATCGAAGAGTGGTGCATTGTGGGTAGCTGACCCACATTGCACCAGTGCCTGAAGGCCAAATAGGTTGACTTAAGGGCACTCCCTGTCTATACTGGCTTATGTTGACTTAATAAGGTTGACTTAGGTGGTAAGTCAACCTTCAGAGGTGGATTTATTAAGTCGACTTAAGGAAGCGCCCCGTGTGGACGCAGCGTTCTGTAGGTCGACTTAAGCATCGTTAAGTCGATTTAAGGTATGTCTTCACTTGCACCTTAAGTGCTTACATGGGGAGCTGTAACGGGGCTGCACTACCACATTGGTGCCTCATGCTGGTCATTTTGGGGACTAGCTCTGCACATTGGTACGCCCTCTCCTGGTGGTGCCCCGCCTACCATCACTTCAAGAACCACAGCGTCCTCTTCATGACAAAGCCCTCCGGCCATGTCACAATCAGTGCTTCCCCCTTCTAGGGGCAGAATGGGTCAGTTCCAACTGTCCCACCACTTCCCAAGTGGAGACTGGGGCAGGAAGGACCCAGGCCCAACCACTAATCTCGGTCCCAATCCAGGGACCCTGGAGATTGCAGCCACATACTACGTTCCTCCTAACTCCTCAGCTCATTTCCCTAGGTCACTTCCCCATGGTCCCAGGACTTCTTCACCCTACCCTCAGGACCTCAGTCTGAGATTCCTAGAAGCAAGCCAGGGGCTCTCTCTAGCTCCCGTATTCCCTCTGTCTAGAGTACTTTCTGTTGCTGCCTGCCAGGAACCCAGTCCTCGCTCCATAATTGATTCTCTCTGCCTTGCGGCTTTTCTTAGGTGGGCCTGCCTGGGTCTGATTAGCTGCTCCTCTCAGCCCCTCTCTAATTGGCTGCCTCTTACACAGCCTCCCTAGGGCTCTATTAACTCTGTAGAGACCAGTGAGGGACCAACGTCCCATCAGATTAACAAATATTAAATAATGAGTTCTTCAGTCTCGCAGAGAAAGGTATAACATGGTCCAGTGGCTGGAAGTTGAATTTAAATAAATTCAGACTCGAAATAAGGCCTAATTTTTCTTTAATGGTGAAAGTAATTAACCATTGGAGAACTGACCAAAGGGCTGTGTGGATTCTCCACCACTGACAACTTTATAATCAAGACTGGATGTATTTCTGAAAGATCTGCTTTGGCAATTATTTTGGAGAAGCTCTATGGCCTGTATTGGTCAGACAAGATGATCACAATGGCTTTAGAATCTATGAATCTATATAAATCTTAGAAGGATTAGATTTTTAGTCAACAAATGTTGATTTCACCGTACACACAAACCAATGACAAAATATTCCCATTGATAATCAAAATTAACAGATAGGCAATGTAAGAAAAATGCTGCTTTAGAACTTCTTAGAGTCAAAATGCAGGGATTGAAATTAAGTTTGTTACAAATGGGCTAGTGAATGAATAGTAAAAACAGGATATGTTGATGTCAAGATGTTTACTTTGCATATTTTGACACGTGATGTTGACAATTTGGTTTTAATGGTTTATAAAACTTTAATTGTTTGAATCTCAGCTTCTGCTATACTTAAATAATTATATGACCTCCCCACCATAATTCGCAGCAACTGTGAAAATTTAAATAGATAAAAATAAAGGCTTAAAATATATATTGATATTATTGGTGGAATTATTTAAAAAATTCTACCAAGCTGAGTTTTACACACACACACACACACAATGCCTCACACAATGGGATCCCAAGCTTGATTGGTCCCTCTGAAGGTAACCCGGCTGGAAACATTACAATATTTAAAATGTCCAGGCTTGGAACCTTTTGATTTATCAAATGTTTCTGCAACATTTCGCTGAGAAGCTCTAACACCTCTCTTGTTTGGAGCAGGGTTCTGAAATTCAGCAGAGGAAAAGCTCTTGGGTTAACAAAGAACCTTTTCTTTGTCCTGGGAAGTCTGCTCTGGTTTGGCTGAGATGAACGCTGTTAACAGTCACCAGTTCTTTTCTCTCACTCCAGAAGATGGCGAAAGACAGCTGCAATAATACCCAAGCTCAAACATTCTAAAGAGCCAGACCCGTGCTGCAGCACACACTACTGGAAATAGGTGGGAAGTGTCGGCATGGGGGATACACACAGCCCCTGGCATGAGGGAAGAGGAGGGCCCCAGGGAGTCCCTGAAGTAGAGGTGTTGGGACAGGGGCATGCCGAGAACCCAAGTAAAAGAATGGGGGGGATGAAAGGTGTGTGCAATGAGTGGGGCCTACAGGAGAAACAGATGTTTGCAGTCTTGTGGTGGAGAAGATACGGGATGGCACTGGGTATTCCTGGGTTCTCTCTAGAGCTGTGCCAACTGTCCTTACTGGATGACCTTCTTCTGTCACAAGGGATCCAGCTCTCTACCTCGCTCGTTATTCTGCATCTGTCTGTCATCTCCCCTCTTAGTCATCCCCTCTTATGCTAACCCTCCCCTTCTTTCCAGTCTCGCTTCACAGTCTGTCCCAGCTGCTAATTATTTGCATGGCCCATCTCTGTCTCCTGGGCCTGTCTGCCCCTTCCAGGGTAATGGGGAGATTGGTAGATTTTAAAGCCATAAAGCCATTGTGATCATGTAGCCTGATCACCTGCACATCACAGGCCAGACAACTGCCCTGTGTTAAATCCTGTTTGAACTAGAGCTGATCTCTGATTAAAAGGTAACAGGGCAGCTTGGCCCAACTCCCCGCCCACTTATGAATATTCAAGAGGAGGTGGATCAGAAATCTCCAAAGCAACAGCCAACCATAGTGCATTGCAAAAGGAGACTCTGTTTTCCAGACACCTTTGCAAAGAGGACCGCATTAAAAGCAGCACAGGATCCCAGCTGCATACCAACCAATCCTACCCCACATGAGTTCCTGCTAAGCCTAATGCTGGCTGGGGAAAGCGGCCAGAGAGTCGGGTGCTGAGTGGGTCCCTTCCCTGGTGACTCCAGGTGCCGGTGTGTGGGCTCCTGGGCAAAGTGCACAGGCAGCTGTACCAGGATGTAGAGGAGAATGACCAGACTCTAACCTTGCTGGGTGAGGAGTCGCTGCCCCTCGGGGATCAGGGGGAGATTTGATGGACCCAGTGCAGCTTCTGCTCAGGGATCTTCCCCACTTAGATTCCTGGGGGAGTCAGCCCTACAGCCCCCAAAACTGGTACTCCAATGATTGTCACCCCACAACGGAGATCCTGCCTCCCCCAGCAGAGAGCGGGGCTGGGGCTAAAATCAGGGTGCACGCTATGCTCCCAGCCCTGGGGAGTGATTTCACCAAGAGCCGTCTCCTTAAGCAGGATCCCTCGAACCCAATTCTGCTGTGGTCTCCTGGATAGAGTGAGGGACAGAGCTGAGGATCCTGGATATCCAGGATGCCAAGGAAAGGGAGATCCCAGGAGGCTCCCACACAGGTGAGAAATGACGACCTGGCTCCGAGGCTGTTCAGGAGTGAAGGGAGAAGCTGGGATCCCAGCACAGCCAGCAGGAGCCCCCCAGCTCTGCCTTGTCTTGCTCAGTAGGGTCCCCAGCAGAGGCCCTGTCCTCATGGCAGGTGTCATTCCTGGCTTCCACCTGGCCTGGCAGGAGCTCTTCCCTCCCTCCTCCTCTCCCTGAAGGCTCAGCTGGGCCAGTGGGAGAGAACCAACCTGTCCTCTCCCCAGTAGGGAAGTGTTCGGGGGATCCATGTCTTGCCCATCAGATTTTCTACTCAGTGACAAACCCCTTTATCGCCCCCTCTCCCTGGAATGAGTCCAGGCTGGATTCTGTCCCTCTCTCCCAAAAGGTGCTAGGGTGGCAGGTGGGAACTATGAGAAAAACCCCCAGTTGGAAGGGCCTGCAGGAGCAGAGCTGCCCAGGATGTCCCAGAGCCCTGAGCGGAGAGACACCAATGGGGTGGAACAGCAACAAGCAGGGAAACTGAGTCAGTCCAGAGCTGGCATCAAAGTCATGACATGGTGTCTCAGGGAACCCTGGCAAGGGAGAGCATGAATACATGCCCTGAGTGTGGGAAAAGCTTCCCTTGGAGCTCCTGGCTCCTCCAACACCAAAGATCCCACACTGGGGAATGCCCCTACCGTTGCCCTGACTGTGGGAAGGGCTTCGGTGACAGCTCAGCCCTGATCCAGCACTGGTGCACCCACATGGGGGAGCGCCCTTGCAGATGCGGCGTGTGCGGGAAGAGTTTCACTCTGAACTCACACCTGATCCATCACCAGGACACCCACACAGCGGAGCACCCCTACTTATCCCCCAACTGCGGGTAGGATTTCCTGTGGAGCTCCCAGCTAACCCTGCACTGTCGGACCCACACAGGAGAGAGAGACCTTAGAAATGCCCTGACTGTGGAAAGGGCTTCAGTGAGAGCCCCAATCTGCACAGGCATCAGCGCAACCGTATGGGTAAGTGGCCCTACAAATGCTCCGACTGAGGGAAGAGCTTTGCTCCTCCTGCAGCACCAGCACACCCACATGGGGGAGAAGCCCTACCGGTGCCCCTGAAGGAGGGGTTTTGTCCCGAGCGCCCAGCTGGC
Organism: Pelusios castaneus; assembly: GCA_007922175.1. Lineage (NCBI taxonomy): Eukaryota > Metazoa > Chordata > Testudines > Pelomedusidae > Pelusios > Pelusios castaneus. Next base: position 91,871 of record ML686013.1, read on the forward strand.
CTGGTACCAGATGGTTCATACAGGGGAGAAACCTTACAAATGTTCCATCTGCAGGAAATGCTTCACTCTGGGATCCACCTTGGCCAGCCACCTGGGGAGAGACCCTACAAATGTCCCCAGTGCGGGAAGGGCTTCATTCAGAATTCACACCTTATTATACACCAGAGAACCCATAGAGCATAGAACACACCCATCCCTACTTCCCCCAGACATGTCCCAGCCCTGGGATGTGCATCAGCCAACGTGCCTCCCATCTAAACCCCAGAAAATCCACACACACACGGCTCCCTTCATACATGCGCCCTCCTTTGCAAGGGTGGAGCTAAGGGGAATTAAACAGTTTTTAGAGGGCTCATTTATTTCAGACAACAGCTTGGATTTAATCCCTTGGTTTCCAACTGGACTGGCAGTGCCATTCTTGATCCACTTGTGTGTATGTTGGGGGACAGCAGTTTCAGAGATAACCCAGGGGTTCAGATGCCCTCTCTATTAATTAGATCTTCCAGTCCCTTTGGCATACAAGATGGCAATTAAGGCATACAATTTTAACAGCGTAATTAACCATTGGAACAAGGTTCCAATTTACCAAGGGCTATGTTGGAGTCTCCATCACTGGCAATTTCTGAACCAGGAGTGGATTTCTTTCTACAGGATCTGCCCTAGGAATTATTATGGGGCAGTTCTCTGGCCTGCGTTATACAGAAGGTCAGATGAGAGGATCACAGTGGTCCCTTCTGACCTTAGAATCTAGATGTCTGATCCCACAAATTGTAAGGCAGATCAAGTGTCCAAAGCCCCACGGCTCCATTTCAGCTATTTATATTCTAATTTCAGCTATTATATTTTGAATGGGCAGTAAGCAATTTGAGGCAAGGGCTGTCTCTGGCCAACAGGAGACATTGACAGTCTCTGTGTCCTACAAGGCTGTGTGTAATGAAAACAACATCCACAGGCAACAGGGCGGAACTCAGTTTCGTTGTTATGGGCAGACTGAAAGGAAGGATTGTGTGGAGGGTGGTTATTGGGCGTGGATAGTTAATTGGAGCTGGGTTCCACTCTTAGGGCCCTAGTTTCTGGAGTCGCATGCTTTTATCAGAATCCCAGTTTTCATTTTAAAACAAAAAGTCTTCAGTCCTCAAGGTTGCAAAAAAAAGTTAGAAAATGGCACTTATCTGTATGCTTAGTATGTGAGAGCCTCAGCCGATCTCTCAGGCTATGCCTACACTTAGAAATGTAGGTCAACTTTACTAAGTAAACTTTAAGTCGACCTTATTAAGTCAACTTAGAGAGTCCACACAGGACTCTTAAGTCGACTTAAACCTGGCCTTACTAAATCGACTTAAAGAGTCTACACTAGACTCTCTAAGTCGACTGGTTAGGTCCAGGGGGAGCCGAGGCTCCTTTGGAGCCTCAGCTCCCCAGGATAGGGGGGCTTGTCCTGGGGAGAGTCAGCCCCTCATGGGACTGGCTGTCTCCAAGACAGCAAGCACCGGAGTGGTCCGGGGAAGAAAGGAGCACTGAGCTCCCTTCTGGCCCGGACCACTTGGTTCCCTTCTGGCCAGGACCACTTGGGTCCCGGGCAGAAAGGAGCCGCGAGGCTCTCTTTGGCCAGGACCTCTGGGGTCCCAGCCAGAAGGGAGCCCCGCACTCCTTTCTCCCCAGGACCGAGAAGGGAGCCAAGACGAGCCACTAGCAGCCTGCAGGTCTTGGGGAGAACCAGCCACGTGCAGGACTGGCTCCCTCCAGGACAAGCCGCTAGCAGCTTCCTGGGAAGAAGGGAGCAGGGGCTCTGTTTTTCCCCTGCCCTAACTCGACTTACCTTGTAAGTCTTAAGTCTACTTAAAACAAGGTCTTATTAAGTCAACTTAATTTTTCCTTAGGTCGACTTAAGGAGCAGCTTAAGTCGATTTAAGTAACTCCAGTGTAGACACAGAGTAAATTAAATCGACTTAAGCCTGCTTAAGTCGACTTAATTTACTAGTGTAGACGCACCCTACGAGAGGTGTGAACTACCCTGACTGTGGCCAATGTAGTGGTGCCACTCTGGTGGTGTTGGGGAAGTGTGCTGTGTATCTTACCTATGAAACCTGTTACTCTGGTAACAGGACAGGAAACTGAGGCAGAGGAGACATCTTTGGGACTACTCTCCTACCATCTCTTCACAGTTCCAGAAACTGCTACCATCACATTTTCTACCAGCAGCAGTTATTGACTAGGAAGGATGCTGTCAGAATTTGCTATCTTTCTTGGGGCTCTGAGGGTAGCAAACTCTGACAGATGGAGGTTCCTCTGTCACAATTTATCATCTCTCACTTTTCATATCTTCTGGTCCAGGGCTAGCAAACTCTGAAGGATGGGAGTTTGCATTACTCCGCATTTCGTAACATTAAATTCATCTGCCATTTTGTTACCAGTCATCCTGTTTTGTGAGATCCTTTTGTAACTCTTCACAGTCTGCTTTGGACTTAACAATTGTGAGTTTTATATACATTGTTTTGGAACTATTTCATACCATCTGCAAATTTAACCACCTCACAGTTTACCCCTTTTTCCACCTCATTTATGAATATGTTGAACAGCTCTGGTTCCAGTACAGATTCCTGGGGGACACCATGATTTACCTCTCTCCATTCTGAAAATCGACCATTTATTGCCATCCTTTGTTTCCTATTTTTTAACCAGTTACTGATCCAGGAGAGGACCTTTCCTCTTATCCCATGTCAGCTTACAAGCCTTTGGTGAGACCTTGTCAAAGGTTTTCTGAAAATCTAGCTACATTATACCCACTGGATCACCCTTATCTGCATGCTTGTTGAGACCCCTCAAAGAATTCTAATAGATTGTTATTTCCCTTTAGAAGAAAACACGTTGACTCTTCCCCAACAAATCATGTTCACCTATTCCGTTCTTTACTATAGTTTCAACCAAAATGCTTGGTACTGACGTGAGGCTGACCAGTCTGTAATTGCCAAGATCTCCTCTAGACCCTTTCTTAAAAATTGCCATCATATTAGCTATCCTCCAGTCATCTGGTATAGACACTGATTTAAATGATAGGTTACATACCCTGGTCAGCCAAACAAACAAGGAGTCCTGTGGCACTTTTAAAGACTAACAAATTAATTTATCACATGAGCTTTCGTGGGTCTTTAAAAGTGCCACTGGACTCCTTGATTGTTTTGCTGACCTAGACTAACATTGCTACCCCTTTGGAACTTACCCTGGTTACTAATTCTGCAATTTCACATTTGAATTCTTTCAGCTATCTGGGGCTTACAGTGGACAAGAAGTTACATGTGAGTCAACAGTGTGCCCTTATTGCCAAGAAGATTTGATAGTGCCCTTCAACTATCTGAAAAGAGGTTTCTTTTTGGGTCTTTGGCTAATAGTTCTTCAAATTCTTTTTGCCTGCCTAATTATATAGTTATACTTCACTTACCAGATTTTAGGCTCCTTTCTATTTTCCTCAGTAGATTTAACTTCCATTTTTTAACAGATACCTTTTTGCCTCTAAGTGCTTCTTTTACTTTGTTGTTTAGCCACGGTATCGCTTTTTTATCCTCTGACTATGTTTTTGAATTTGGGGTATACACTTAAATTGAGCCTCTGTTATGATGCCTTTAAAAACCTTCCATGTAGTTGGCACTGTACCTTTTAATTTCTGTTTAAGTAACTTCCTCATTTTTGTGTAGTTCCCCTTTCTGAAATCTACAATGGTGGGCTACCTTGGTGTTTTCCTTCCCACGTGGATGTTAAATTTTATGATGTCATGGTCACTACCAGCCAGTTCAGCTATAGTCACCTCTTGGACCAGATCCTGTGCTCCACTTAGGACTAAATCAAGAATTGCTTCTCCTCTGGTGGGTCCAGGACTAGCTGCTCCAAGAAGCAGTCATTTAAGCCATCCAAAAATTTTATCTGTGCACCCGATTATTAAGCAACAGGAACCCAGTCAACATGACGATAGTTGAAATCCTCCAGTACTATCGAGTTTTTTTATTTTTATAGCCTTTCTAATCTCCCTGAGCATTTCACACCCACTATCACCCTCCTAGTCAGATGGTCAATATTATATCCCCCACGTTCTTATTATTGAATGGAATTACTATCCATAGAAATTCTGCAGTATACTTTGTTTATTTAAGATTTTGACTTCATTTGACTCTGCTTTTTTTTCGCATACACTGCCACTCCCCCACCAGTACGACCTATTATGTTCTTCTGATATATTTTGTATCTTGGTATTACTGGGTCCCCTAGATTAGCCTCATTCCACCAAATTTCTGCTATGCTTATTATATCAATAAAGAAGGTATTTATCAACATTTTAAAACTTTATTGTTGTATTGAGGTACATAAACAAGAACAATTTACTTTTCATTCCAATTTTTTTTCAAAAACAAGCATCTAAAAATATGTATAGATACAAAGATATTACCACCTTTTTTTCTCTTCTGAAATGTACAGTAAAATTGAATGTCTCTATTACTCATTATGGCTATGTCTACACTAGAAAAGTTGTCGACTTTATTAAATCAACTTAATAAGGTCAACTTTAAGTTGACTTAAAGTCAACCTTATTAAGTTGACTTAACAAAAGTTGACTTAACTTTTCTAGTGTAGACATAGCCCCTTTTTGACCGTATTAAGTCAATTTAACACTTTAAGTCGAATTAATACGGTCGATTTAGGTGCTAATCCCTGTCCACACTGGCTTAAGTTGACCTAATAAGGTCAATTTAAGCATTAAGTCAACCTAAAACGAGGTGTTACTAAGTTGACTTAACTTTTCCTTAAGTCGACATAAGGAAATGCTTCAGTCGACTTAAGGAAAGCCCAGTGTGGACGCAGAGTAATTTAGGTCGACTTAAGCCTCCTTAAATCAACCTAACTTGTAAGTGTAGACACATCCTATATTCCAACTATATTATTCCAAGAAAACCAAACTATTTCTCTTAACAAAACAATTATACAATGTACTCTTTTGGTAAACATCTGAACTAGGCACATCTGTTGCATCTGTATTCTTTTTTTCTCACCAATTTGGTTTTCTTCATTGATTCCCATTGGGAGGCAGGGTACATGTGCCCACCTCTTACAAAACTCACAGTGGACCTTTGATAAGTAATAGATGAGAAACTAATAATGATCCACTTAATTTCTATTCATTCATTAAATTTATAAAAACAATAAATGTACAGTCTTGACTGAGATAGATTATACATATTCAAAAATGACTAAGGAAGAGGCCATCACAGTGCTTTGGCATGGTTATTTTTCTTTTCATATGTTCTATAGTAAAAACACTTGCAGTGCAGTCAATTGGCTTTGTAGATTTAGAAGCAAATTTCAGCTTTTGGCATGGTGCATTCTATTTGGTACTATAATAATGTCACCCATGGTAAGTGTATTTACATACCATCAGCTTTTGTGTAAATCTGTTATTCTGTGTGTCTTCATTTTATGAATACAACCCTTTTTACAAAGTTACCAAATTTCAGGGAACTCGGCGAAGAATACACATAAATAATATTGTCATCATTCTTAGCAAATTATAACCTTTCTAATGGTACCTGACATGGCATATCCTATACAAATTATTGTAATTTTGCAATATTGAAATGAATAATATTATGATTGGTCATTCATATGCCACCCAGCATCACAAGAGGTAGCAAGGAAAGTATGAGATTAGACCAAGATTCATTCAGGTTTTTAGGCTCCTGCTTTTGTGGAACCAGGCCTACTGCACCCTATAGACTCAGAAAAAAGATACACATAAAAAGAACCCATTGTGTATTTTTCATATAATTTCATGACTGAATGGTGTATAATGATTTTTTAATTTTTGTGGCTGTCAAACTACCTTGGGGCTGTTGTCTTGTGAAGGTTAAAACCATAACTCAGTTCAAGAAAGAATTGGATAAGTTCCTGACGATAAGTCCATCAATGGCTAGTAGCCAAGTTGGTCAGGGATGCACTCCCGTCCTCTGTATATTCCTAAACCTCTGACAGCAAGAAGGTGGGAGTGGATGACAGGGGACGTTTTGCACTCAGTGATTGCCTGTTTTGTTCATTCCCTCTGAAGCACCTGGCTCTAGCCACTGTCAGAAGCTAGATCAGTGGTTTTCAACCAGTGTGCCGCAGCACACTGGTGTGCCATGAGAACTGTCCAAGTGTGCCCAGAAGTTTTGTACAAAGGTAATGAAAATCAATGTAAAACAAACATTGTTTCAGCTTAACCAATATTCTAGCCAACCAAAATTACAACTCATAACATTCATGAAAATTAATCATCAAATTAAAAGCGAGGTATCGGTCTTTCAGTTCTAAAATGTGAACATTCCAAATGCGGGTGGTCAAAGGGCAAAATTGAGATGACGTATTTTTTTCTGGTGGATTTGAAACATTAATGCATTTGATACTTCTTTAGCTTGTTGTATGCACTATGTTGCAAGCCTCTCTAGTAAGACCATAACCATCGTAATAAATGTAAGTAAATGTGATTGTGATAGGGTGAGCCTACCCCGCACTAAAGAAGCGAAGCAAACCCTGTGGGTAGCGGAAGCCCTGCCCCTTAAGCCGTGCTGGGCATGCTCAGACTGCTGCCCTAGTATAAATGGAAGATGCTCAGCTCAGTCTGGGCTGACTGGCGAGGAGGGAGGATCTATGCTAGAAGCTCCTGCCCAGGACTGTTATCAGCCCCGGGTGGTGGGGGAACAAAACCCCGAAGGAAGCCACTTGAAGCAGTCATACTGAGACAGCCTTCCTGAGGCTAATCTGCAGGCGCAGACTACAGTTTGTGGACTCCAGAGTCCTCCAGAGGAGCAGCTAGCAGCGCACATCAGAGGTGAGGAGGCCCAGACCGAGACCTCACCAGAGCACAATGCCCTACCCAGATAGGAAGTTGCCCAGGGGCCTGGGTTGTGAAGCTGGGGGTGGTATGGCTGGGAGCCAGTGTGTTTCGGTCTGGATCCCCACTGGCTGGGTGCCATAATCCCAGTACCATAGGGCCCTGGGCTGGGGCTCAGTGGAGCGGGGGGGCCTGAGCCCCCCATCTGGGCACCACACCCCCATGACTAGAACATGTTCCCCTGACCCAAGGGCCTATTTAATGATTCTGCAGCTGCTAGGCTGTACTGCCCTGACATGAGAGCCTATTTATTGACTCTATTGCCGCTAGGCCATATTGCTCTGACTCGAGGGCCTATATAGTGATGCTGGCCACTAGGCTGTACTGCCCTGACTCAAAGGGTGGTGTTTAGTAATGTTGTAATGTCACGGATGTCGAGACCGTGGCGGGCTTGGATCATGCATAGACAACCAATATGATTGCAGCAAGAACGTTTATTGATACATAAGCAAAGATCTTTATACTTTTCTGTAGTCCCACCATTAAAATGACAGGACAGTTAATTGGTACATATATGAATACAAAAGGCAAGCTTTCTAAACTATTGGTTAAATACATGTTATACAACCTTAAGATTTATATTTCTGTGTACTGCTTCACTTGTCCTTGGTTCCCAGGAAAGTTTAATTAAACTCCAGACACTCAGGCGCGTAGATTGATATGGCAGAGCGCCATTTGAGATAGAGTATCCTTGTCCAACCTGGCTGTGAACTTCCACTCACAGTGTAACCATATCCATATATGCATGACAGATCCCCACACACGGAAACCCCCCTTCGTGCTTGCACCCCTCAGATTTTCCCCACCTGGGAGGCCGGTGGGGGGAACACAGTCCATAACAGTAATGTTTATGAACAATCAGTTCAGCTGAAAAAAGTGGGTGTGCCGTGGAATTGTCTCATTGAAGTGTGCTGTGTTACTGAAAAGGTTGGGAGCCACTGGGCTAGATGAACCATTGGTCTGACCCACTATGGCTGTTATGTTCAGCAAAAATTACAAAAGATTTTTGCCCTTGAGAAAGATGTAATATGAGATAGAACACTGCCCTAATGGAATATTAGAGAATCAAGTTCTACATACAAGCAGTGACGTGAAAAAAACACGAAGGGCTGGATTGAGAGGCAATTTGCAAAATTGAGAGACAGTTGCAAAAGGCAATCCCCATTGGTGGATCAAATGCAAAGGAGGTTTTGATAATAGGTCAGGAAATCAGTCGGTCTGAAAGTAACTTGATCCAACAGAATTCACCTGTGTTCTAAAATATAAAGAAAAAGTTAGAATTAAAAATTCCAAATTAAAAATCAGAGTAAAAACATAATACGTGCTACACTAGCAACACAGGGTATGTGCTACACCAACGTTCCTAAAATGACTGGCAACTATTTACTTCTATTTTTGGAGGAGGATTTGCTATTAAAATAAAAAATAGCACAGCTCCATGCATCTGCACAATGATAACAAAGATAAGTGATGATGCGGTAAGAGAATATAACATTTTAAAAGGAGCAAAACCTATAATATGGATGGAAGGAAGGGAGTACAATTCAGGGAATCAGAAGCAGATATGATAAATTTGTGAACTGCTAGGAGATTTTATGCAGACCTGTGAACTGATAAGGGATTCTTTTAAATATTCAAAATGTGTGACACAATTTTGGGGGTATATGTAAAATTTTTTTACTGAATCAAGTCTCCTGTAGCACCTTGGAATGTTATATCAGACAGGGAGGAGCTGCCACGTCTAGGAATTGGGATGCCCTGTATTTAAGAACACAGTCCTGGGAAGCAGGTGCTGAGACGTACTGCCCTGTGAGAGGGGAAACAATAAAAAGCCCCGCTGCCCCACCCCATTTTAGCAAATACAGCAAGTTACCGCTGTGCCTCTCCCTATGTCAGGGTTTTGCCCTCTGCCACCAGCTGACAGTGCCTGGCTCCAGGCTGAACCCCAGCCCCTACCGCCTAGTGCAGTGGTTTTCAAACGTTTTTCCTCAGGACACAGTTAAAAAAAGTCATTTATATCTGTGACCCAAAAAGGACATCTTTGAGAAATGCGTTAGTCTTTTGGCGGCAGCAGCTGGGGGCTCCATGACCCACTACCTGAGGGTCTGCGACTCAGTACTGGGGCCCAACCTGTGGTTTGAAAACCACTGCCCTAGTGACCCTGATTTGGCCCCTTCCCTCTCCTACTGCGCCTGCCTCCAGCAGCTTGACCCCCTCAGGCCAGTAAAATTCCACCCCCTTCTTCTCAGATCCTGCCCATCCCATCTCCCTCCAAGAGAATCTGACACCAAGTGAGGGAAGTAGCTTCAGCAGAGGTTACTGAATGTGTTCAGTTCATGGAAAGGTTTAAGCCCATACCCCTCTGTTCTGCATCTCTCATTGGCTCTTTTGGGCAGTCCCCTGGCTGGCTTTTGTGGCTCCCTCTCAAAGGCACCTCTCTCTTCTCCCCCAGACACAGGAACACCTAACTCAGGACCTGTGTGACTCACAGGGTGTCCCTGTGACTTTTTTGGTGCCTAAAACCTAATGACACTGAGGCCATGTACACACGATCACTTTATTGCGCAATAAGGCTCCTTACCACGCTATAAAAGCTTGGAGCATCCACACGAGCATTTTCCCTGTTGCGAGGCAACACCCTCTTGCCCCGCAACAGTTAAACCACTCAAATCCAGAGTGGTTAGGCTTACCCCGGAACAGCTGTTCCACGATAGAGCTCAAAAAGTGCTCAAAAAGTGTACACATTTTCCACATTAGACAGGCTCCGGAAATGTCCCAGAGTGCCAATCAAGGCCAGGCTGGGACATTGGAGCTGTCAAATATGTCTAGAGCAGTGAAATTGACTAGCACTGCTAGAGCAGTGAAATTGACTATTATTGAAGCTGCCAGGTTCTGCGGCTCTGGGGATTGGCCCTCTCGACTGGGGGCTTCTGCTCAGGAGCCCCCAAGCGCAGGTGGCTTCAGCCCCTCTGCCTGCTGACGGGGCTGGGAGCTCCCAACCGGTGCTGAAGCACCATCCCCCTAGCTTCACCGGGCTTCGGGTGGCGGCAGGAGCTGCGCGCTGAAGCACCACAGCCCCCGCCATCACCCGAACCCCGGCAGCTGCGCTAGGGCGCGCAGCCCCCGCCACCACCCGAAGCCCGGGGGCTGAGGTAGGGGGCTGACCCAAACAGGCAGCCCTCACCGGTTCGGGCCAGCCCCCTAGTCCAGCTGCAGACTAATAAAGAAGCACCAGCCCCTTTATTTATGCATTTAGGATTTCAGATGCAAGTACCCAGCCCTTCAGTTCGGTAGAATGCTTTTCCAAATTCGAAACAAATGTCTCTTTGCATCCCAAATTTAAAACAGAGATGTCACCACCAGAGCAAACTGTGTGTAGATCGCAAACGGCTACGGGCTGGATCAGGCCATGGGGCAAGCCTGAGGCAGCCAACTGTGGCTAGCGTAGCCAGGGCCAATCAGAGGGGATGCTAAGAGGGCTGTTTGGCCTGGGCTCAAAGGGGGACTCAAATGTAGACACTTGTTAATTTTTGTTTACTGATGTGCCTTGCTTTGTTTTCCTGTGTAACTGTTTTAGTTTTATTATGGCTAGGGGCCTCAAAAGCTGGAAGCGGCCCAGGCTCCTCTGGACCTCTGAGAGGGCCTGAGCGTAGCCCATCCCTCCCAACTTGCTAGCCCAGAACAGATGATGGGGAAAGGCAGAGGCAGCTAGTTGTGCCACCAGGGGGTAGCCAGGAAAGATGGCCCAGCTGTGTAGGTGCTACGGCCCAGAGCGAAGTGTGAGGGCGGGTGGCCGTAATCCAGTTTGTAACATTATCCCTGGCGACCGGTCGGGGGTGGGGGGAGCCCCAAATGGTTTGCATCGGGGCCTCAAACACACCTCCACCTCTGGGGAAGGGGAGACCGAGGCGGAGGTGTGGGGAAGGGCCCGAGCGAGCGCGCTGGGCAGGGAAGGGTTAACCTACCCAGCGATCTCCCATACACGCCCCAGAGCACATGGTGCGGGGCTGGACCAGCGCGGGGACCTTCCTGTGGCTGTCCCAGCCTGCCCCAGCCATCCGGCTCCCGAGCAGAGAGTCCCCGGCGCGCTCTAGGAGGCACCGGCCCCGCTGGGCGGAGACGCAGAGCCGCAGCCAGGAGGCGGCCCCGGGGAGGGAGAGAAACAGCGGCAGAGGCAGGAAATCGCTGCCCGGAGAAAGATCGGAACCAAACCGGGACAGGAGAGGCCCCCCCAGCCAGCTCTAGGGTGGGGGCTTGTGCCTGAGCCCAGCCCACTGGACCCTGGGGGCAACCTCTACTCTCTCCCCACGGCAAGGATTAGGGGTTCACTCCTGCCCATTGGGGTCTCCCCACTTTGCTGCCCCATCTCCCTGCTCAGGGAAGAGGCCAGGCTGGATGCTCCCCCAGGATGCAGGAGGGGAGTCATTTGGGGGGGACACGCCCAGGAGCCCCCATGGGTGTTGTTCTGACCATCTGCCCTGACTGTGGGAAGAGCTTCCGCCAGTACTCGTACCTGGCCACCCACCGGCGCGTCCACACAGGCGAGCGCCCTTACCTCTGCGCTCAATGCGGCCGGGGCTTCTCCCAGCACTCCAGCCTCATCCGGCACCGCCGCACCCACACCGGCGAGAGACCCTACCAGTGCCCCGAGTGCGGGAAGGCCTTTGCCCTGAGCGCCTCTCTGCTGACCCACCAGCGCACCCACACCGGGGAGCGCCCCTATAGCTGTGCCCACTGTGGGAAGGAGTTCAGCCAGCGCTCAGCTCTGGTCACCCACCAGCGCACTCATACTGGGGAGAGACCCTATAAGTGCCCCGATTGCGGGAAGGGCTTTGCCATCCGCTCCCACTGCACTGCTCACCAGAGGACCCATGGGGATCTGGGCGGGGAGCCCCCCTACCGGTGCCTCCAGTGTGGGGAGGGGTTCCAGATCCACACCCACTTCCTGCATCACCAACGCACCCACGGGGGTGGCAAACCCCACCGCTGCCCTGATTGTGGGAAGGGGTTCTCCCGCAGCTTCTTGCTCAAGACGCACCAGCGGATCCACACCGGGGAGCAGCCCTACCCCTGCCCTGACTGTGGGCGCCGCTTCCGGCAGAGCTCCCACCTCACTCACCACCGGATGACCCACACTGGCGAGCGTCCCTACCACTGCAGTCATTGCGGGGATGCCTTCCCCTGCAGCTCAGAGCTCTATCTGCACTACCGCAGCCACACCGGGGAACGGCCCTACCAGTGCCAGGTGTGTGGGCGCAGCTACACCACCAATGGCAGCCTGCGTCGGCACCGCACCAGCCATGCCGTGGGCTAGGGGTGCAGTTGGCCTTGCTATCCAGGGCGTGGTCCTGCGTCTGCCTGGCACTAGGCATGGCCTTTCTGGCTGTTGGATGGATTGTACAGGGGAAGCAAGCTAGGATTGGATTTTAGGGGGCTATGGAGGGGTCCTACCAGGGAAGAGATGGATCATAAGGAGCAATCAGTGGGTCTATAGCTGGACTATGTGGGTCACATCAGTTAGACTCTGAAAATGGATAAAGCGGCTCCACTCACTCTACATTGGTCCTGACGGTGCACGGCGGCTTTCAAAATGATCTGAAGTGTTCGTGCAGTTTTCCAAGCACCTTGAAATAGAAAGTGAGGGTGTGTGTCTGCTCTGAAACATGTAGTCCAATATAACAATTGGCTGTCCCACAAATTGGGCAGATATGGGGTATTAGGCACCGTCAGCTGCTATCAGATGACTCTGATCAAAAGACAGCTGCAGGCCTCTCTAGATCCAGTGGATCCTTTATGGGGTTGAGGGAGCTGCAGATGAAGAAAGTGACTGCCAAGGGACACGGCAGGTCAGAGCTGAGCCATATGGGCTGGCTGCAAACATGAGCATGAAGGGTACGTCTACACTGGCAGTTTAGGTCGATTTAAGGAGGCTTAAGTTGACCTAAACAAAGCCACATCCACACTGGACTTTTATTAAGTCAACTTAAGGGCTTCCTTAAATTGACTTAATAAAAGCTTAAGTTGCCCTAATAATACCTTGTTTTAGGTCGACTTAAGGTTTAAGTCAAGTCGACTTAAGCCAGTGTGGATGCCCTAAGTCAACTTATTCCATAAGTCAACCTAGGGTGGGGGGACAAGGGAGCTCTGCATGGCTCCCTTCTACCGGGGAGCCACGCACAGCTCCCTTGTCCCCGGGGAGCGCCCCTGCTCCCTTCTCCCCGGGACCCGTGGCTTCCCGGCAAGAAGGGAGCCACGGCTAATTTTTTGCTGGGAAGCCACGGGTTCTGGGGAGAAGGGAGCCACGTGGGGCTCCCCAGCCAGGGCTCCAGTGGGGAATCCCTCACCGCTGCAGCCCAGGCTGGGGAGCCCCACACAGCTCCCTTCTTCCCGGGAACCCTGGCTCCCCTACAAACAGGGAGGCCCAGAACCATGCACGGCTCCCTTGTGTCCAGGGGGAACTATGGCTCCCTGCTTGCTGGCGAGCTGGGGCTCCCCTTGTCCTTGGGAGCTGCAGCTCCCCTAGCTCCTCCCTTAGGAGCCATGGCCCTCCATCGACCTAGGCAGTCAAATTAGGCACCTAGTGTAGACGCTCTAAGTCGACTTAACAAGGTCAACTTTAAGTTGACCTAAATATCTGGTGTAGATACGTCAAGTCGACTTAACAAAGTCAACTTAATTTAACAAGTGTAAACATAGCCTAAGAGATCAGTTGCCAGTAGCATGGTTTGGAGGCAGACAGCCAAGAGAAAGAGAGGAGAGGCAGAGCGTTTGAGTCACAGAGCCCACCGGAGCCGTAAAGGTGGGGATTTTGCTACAGGGAAACTGTACTGTTGTTTGCTTTCTACTATGTGTAGGTAAACAGGGTACTGTAGGCATTCTTTGTAAATAAACACAATCATACCAGACCTGATTTGTCTCAACAAGTTGTCTTCCAAACAGGAACAGCCCCATAAGGCACTGGCGATTAGCGAAGAGCTTGGAACAGACAAGTAACATGGTATATACAAGAGATCCTGCCCACAAGAAACTTTGGATGGTCTGCAAAGAGATCAGAGTTATCCTCAAGCATCATGGATCAGCCCCAGCTGAAAAGTGGACACCACATGGGGTAGACCAATGTTCTAGGGTGGGCCAGAGAATCTTCCTAGCTCCCCAGTTGGTGGATCAGGGAGGACAGATTTGGGATAAGGAAGGATTTTTTTTCCCAGGTCAGAAGGACAGCAACCCTGCAGGGGTTGTCAGCTTCCCATGCAGAATGATCTGTGGGTCGCTGCTGCTGTTCATTGGGGCATAATATTACAGAAAATGAAGTCCAGCCCCCCCCCCCCCAGTGTGAGGCAGGACCAAGGAAACCTACACCATCCCTGACACGTGTCTGTGTCAACACTTTTGAAAACCAGTATCAGTAGGAGTATTGCCAGCAGATCGAGGGATGTGATAATTCCCCTCTATTCGGCACTGGTCAGGCCACATCTGGAATACTGTGTCCAGTTTTGGGCTCCCCACTACAGAAAGAATGTGGACAAATTAGAAAGAGTCCAGCGGAGGGCAACAAAAATGACTAGGGGACTGGGGCACATGATTTATGAGGAGAGACTGAAGGAAGTAGGCTTATTTAGTCTACAGAAGAGAAGACTGAGGGGAGATTTGATAGCAACCTTCAACTACTTGAAGGGGTGCTCCAAAGAGTAGGGAGCTAGGCTGTTCTTGGTGGTAACAGAGGACAGAACAAGGAGCAATGGTTTCAAATTACAGCTGGGGAGGTCAAGGTTGGATATTAGGAAAAACTTTCTCACTAGGAGGGTGGTGAGGCATTGGAATGGGCTACCTAGGGAGGTGGTAGAATCTCCATCTTTGGAGATTTTTAAGGCCCAGTTAGACAAAACCCTGGCTGGGGTGATTTAGTGGGAGTGGTCCTGCTTTTTAGCAGGGGTTGGACTAGATGACATCGTGAGGTCCCTTCCATCCCTATTTTTCTATTATAGGGATTTCAAAGCCTCCTCAGATAAACCTACTCCACACTTCAACTGTCCTTACAATTAGAAAGCCTGTCCTAATATCTTACCTCAATCTCCCTTGCTGCAGATTAAGCCCATTAGGTCTTGTCCTGTCTCCAGTGAACATGAAAAGCAATTGATCACAGTCATCCTCGTAACAGCCCTTAACATGTTTGTAGACTGTTATCAGATCCCCCTCTCTTCGTTTCTCAGGACTAAATATGACTGAGTTTTTTCCCCTCCCCATCCGGCAGTCTCAGTGCTGTGTATGCCAGGAACTGAGAGTGTCTAGCGCAGATAGCTCCTTTTGGAGTGGGAGGAGCCTCTCGCAGCAGAGAACTGGTTTGTGCTGGCTGGGATGCTTGCACTGGCCTAGCCAATGCCCCTTTTAGTGTGTCAATTAGCCCCTGCTATATCATCCCAGCCCCTCCCCACCACCCACCAAACTGTCCCAGGATGGTACTTGGGCAGATGGCATGCAGGCATGGGCACTTGTGGCGTGAGGAACTTTCTCAAAAGTGTACTACCACTCATCTTTCCCAAAGGAGTCCCCAGGTGGCCCTGGACACCACACCACACCAAAGGCAGTCTGAGAGCTCACATGGGTGGCGCAGATAGGGTGACAACCAGATAGCAAGTGTGAAAAATCATGATGAGGCTGGGGAGGAAGAGGCACCTATATGAGACAAAGCCCTGAAGATTGTGACTTTCCCTATATAATCAGGACATCTGGTCACCCCAGACATTGAGTTACCTGCATGGAAGATTTGGCCTCATTATACGTGGGATTTAAGGCCAGCACGTGTTGCCTTAAGCCAGTAGGCTCCAAAGAGTCATCACTCCCAAAGGAGTTCCCGCGGAAATAGCAGCTTGCAGGGGTGTGAACTCCAGCTGCACCCATACTAAAGGCTGTATCTACTAAAGGGACTCACCTTCAGAATTGACTCCTAGCTTTTACGTGCCTGTGACAGGAGTTCAAAGAATCATAGAACCACAGGATTCAAAGAGAGCGCAGGGGCCATCTAGCCAAGATCATAGAATCATAGAATAATAGGGTTGGAAGGGACCTCATGAGGTCATCTAGTCCAACCCCCTGCTAAAAAGCAGGACCACTCCCACTAAATCACCCCAGCCAGGGTTTTGTCTAACCGAGCCTTAAAAATCTCCAAAGATGGAGATTCTACCACCTCCCTAGATAGCCCATTCCAATGCTTCACCACTCTCCTAGTGAGAAAGTTTTTCCTAATATCCAACCTTGACCTCCCCAGCTGTAATTTGAAACCATTGCTCCTTGTTCTGTCCTCTGTTACCCTCGAGAACAGCCTAGCTTCCTCCTCTTTGGAGCAACCCTTCAAGTAGTTGAAGGTTGCTATCAAATCTCCCCTCAGTCTTCTCTTCTGTAGACTAAATAAGCCTACTTCCTTCAGTCTTTCCTCATAAGTCATGTGCCCAAGCCCCCTAATCATTTTTGTTGCCCTCCGCTGGACTCTTTCTAATTTGTCCACATCCTTTCTGTAGTGGGGAGCCCAAAACTGGACGCAGTATTCCAGATGCGGCCTGACCAGTGTCGAATAGAGGGAATTTATCACATCCCTCGATCTGCTGGCAATACTCCTACTGATGCAGCCTAATATGCCATTGGCCTTTTTGGCAACAAGGGCACACTGTTGGCTCATATTCATCTTCCCATCCACCATAACCCCCAGGTCCTTTTCTACAGCGCTGCTACTTAGGCGATCGGTCCCCAGCCTGTAGCAGTGCATGGGATTTTTCCGTCCTAAGTGCAGGACTTTGCACTTGTATTTGTTGAACATCATGAGGTTTCTTTCAGCCCAGTGTTCCAGTTTGTCCAAGTCTCCCTGGATCCTGTCCCTGCCCTCCAGAGTATCTACCATTCCCCCCAACTTGGTGTCATCCGCAAACTTACTAAGCACGCAGTGTATTCCATCATCAAGATCATTAATAAAGATGTTGAATAGAACCGGCCCCAGGACCGACCCCTGGGGCACTCCACTCATTACCGGTTGCCAACCAGACATCGAGCCATTGATTCCTACCTGCTGAGTCCGTTGATCTAACCAGTTTTCAATTCACCTTACGGTCCATTCGTCCAACCCATACTTCCTTAACTTGCCGACGAGAATGCTATGGGAAACCGTATCAAAAGCCTTGCTAAAGTCAAGGTATACCATGTCAACGGCTCTTCCTGCATCCACAAATCCAGTCATCTCATCATAGAAGGAAATCAGGTTGGTCAGGCACGATTTGCCCTTGGTGAATCCATGTTGACTGTTCCTGATCACTCTATTTTCCTCCAAGTGTTTCAGGATGGATTCCTTGAGGACCTGCTCCATGATTTTCCCAGGGATTGAGGTGAGGCTGACCGGTCTGTAGTTCCCCAGATCCTCCTTTTTCCCTTTCTTAAAGATAGGTACTATATTTGCCTTTTTCCAATCCTCCGGGACCACCCCCGTTCGCCACGAGTTCTCAAAGATAATGGCCAGCGGCTTTGCAATCACTTCCCCCAACTCCCTCAGCACCCTCGGATGCAGTTCATCCGGCCCCATGGACTTGTGCACATCCAATTTCATTAAGTGTTCCCTAACCTGACTTTCCATCACCGAGGGCTGCTCTCCTTCTCTCCATTCCGCGTTACCCCGTGTAGTAGCCTAGGAGCTGGCCCGCCCTGTGAAGACTGAAGTTAAAAAAAGCATTGAGTACTTCAGCCTTTTCTGCATCATCCTCCACGAGGTTGCCTGCCCCATTCAGTAAGGGACCTACACCACCTCTGATCCTTTTCTTGTTGCTGATATACTTATAGAACCCCTTTCTGTTATCCTTCACATCTCTTGCTAGCTGCAACTCCAATTGTCCTTTGGCCTTTCTGATTTTATCCCTGCAGATGTGGGATTTGTTGTGTCTAAACCAACTGAGAGAGAGGGCTCCCCAGCCTCTTTTTGAAAACCTCCAGGGAAGGAGCTGCCTCAGTACCCTGTCACTCAACTCCCCATCTATGTAGATTAATTAGGATCTAAATGGAAGAGCATTAACAAATGGAGCCACGGCTGAAGGGCTAATTAGAGGGTGAGGGAGGGAGGGAAGCAACCACAGCAGCTGTGAACAGATAAATGGAGAGGAAGGAAGTCCTGAAAATGTGTGGGTTGTGTTGTCTCTTAGTCCTGCCACCTTTCACCGTAGGGGGGAAAGGGGAAGCTGGCTGAGACCTGTAAACAGTGCTACACAGGGGCATTGCTGGGCATGGGATCTAGCCGTAAAGGTGTTGTAGGGCCATCAGGTCCTGTTCCTGTGAGACAGCTGATCCTAGGGCAGTCCATACCTTATACATCACGTGAGGGTCAGAGCCTTAGCGCTGGGTCCAAACACATTATATGAATCTGAAACTGTTAAAAGCAACTCTTTTGGGTGGGGCTCTCTGTGAGGACCCCCTTAACCAAATAACCCAAAATTTGAGCCACTGACCTTACCTCAGCACCAGCTGCAGCACACCAATTTTCAAGACACTCTCCCTGCCAGCTTCTGAGATGGGGCACAGGAATCTGCTAATAGGCTCTTGGATCTAACAAAATCCAACCGCTGGAATCAGAAGGTAGACAAATTCAGATCGGAAATAAGGCATGTGTTTTAACAGGGAGTGAAATTAGCCCCAGAAAATTTATCATGGGTTGTGATGGATTCTCCATCACTGGCCATTTTAAAATCAAGATTGGAGGTTTTTTTCCTAAAAGATCTACTCCGGTTCAAACAAGGATTATCTGGGGGCAGTTCTCTGGTGTGGGTAGCACAGGAGCGCACGCTAGATGATCACATTGGTCTCTTCTGGCCTTGAAGTCTATGATTCTATGTGCATGGGCTTTACAGCACTTTGATTGTTAAAGTCGGACACTGATTGGGGCAGCTTTATCTGAGGAACCTCTTGACCAAATGAGCCCAAACCAGCAGCATTTTCTGAAGCGCTGATACTGAGGATGGGTAGGGATTTTCAAGACAATCTGAGTATGCAGGTAGGTTTCCAGGCACTTTGAAATATTGGTCTTTAAGCCCAAAAAACCCCGTCTGAGTTTAGCACCCAAAGAGCATTAATCTGTGCTGGGGAATTTGCCAGCACCTCAGCTTGAACTCATAGCATGGGGGTGAGGGCTGGGATTCAGCAGCAATGGTATGGCTCCCCCAAACTACTGAGCAACTCTGGTGATGAGGCTGCCTCCTCATAGTCTCATTCATTCCAGTTTCATGGTGCATCTGTGAATCATCCCAAGTACCTGCCCCTTCAGCGCCTCAGAAATCTTTAACTATTCCTGCTTTTTAGCAGGGGGTTGGACTAGATGACCTCGTGAGGTCCCTTCCAACCCTATTATTCTATGATTCTATGATTCTATGATTCTATTGCTTCCCCAGAGGCAGAGGGGGTGCTAGATGCTCAGAGAGATAAAACCTGATGGGCTGAGGTCAGGGTGGAGAGATCACAGCAGTGCTTTGAGCCTATGGGCGTGTACCCCCCCACCCACCCAAAAGAAACAGGGAAATTTTACCCATAAGTGCTTTATTCTGGGTCCTGTGTCTCACCAATCCTTTGTCCAAACGACCCCAAATTCGCAGTGCTGGCCTTATGCCTGGCTCTGAGGATGCCCAGGGATTTTTAAGAAGCTCTGTGTGTGCATATGCTGACCTACTTCCACTTTTGTGTTCCAGTTCCAGGTGACTAAAAACACAGCTTGGCATCACTGCAAATAATGGCTGAGGTACTTTGGTCCCTGAAGATTGTGCAAGTCTCTAATCCCATCCCCAGGTGCCGAAACTGAGAGCACTCTGGCTTCTGGTGTAACCCCTTCACGGGCAATGGGGTGGGAAAGAGAAGATCACAGACTGAGCAGAGGGATTTTCTAACCTAAGTGACTTTACTATTAAATGCCTTGAGAGTTACAGAGCCTTGAAAACAAGCACAAAGTACTACACCCTGATCCCCTGCTCTGATCTCCCCCCAGCCAGGGTCCCTCCTGCCCTCTCCCGCCCTTGCTCATCTGGATTACATGTGTTTCCATGCTCCATAGGGCCAGTGGTTAAGAGATATTGAGTTGGTAGCTGCACGTTGCTGTGCCCTGGATGGTCCTTCACCAAGTGTCAAGTCCTCCCCTGGAGGGGGTGAGTCTGGAATGCAGGACAGCAAGCCACCCTCAGGCAGGTGTAGACCCATGTTGAGCAAGTGTTACAAAAGGAAGCTCCTATGGCACACTGGAGCTCATATAGAAACAGCTCAGAGCCCAAGCTGTGTTGGGGCATCGGCAGGTTTAATCCATTATCTTCCCAGACATTAGGAAAAGGCTCTCAACTGTGAGAAGGACTGGAGTAGTCGGACAGATAGTTATCCAGTCATGAACCAAACCTCCTTGCAAAATGCCTTGTACATTATTTATTAGGTGTATTACAGTCAAGCCTAGGACCCAGTCATGGGACAGAACCCCACTGCACAAGGGACTGTACAAACACAAACAAAATGAGTCCCTTCCCTAAAGGAATTATAGACTTCCAGAGGCAGATTGGGGGTGATGGATTCTAAACTCTCCCAGGTGAAAATATACAAGTGTATCAGTTGATGGAGGATGCCGTATGGTCACCACTTGCCCTCGACACACAGGGATGTCCCCAAGGGAGGGCTTAGTTGCTTCTTTGCAAGATGACATACATGGGGCCACTATAGAGACTGCCCCTGCAATAAGCATATAGGTCAAGAGATGGGAAAATATTGCTGATGAACACAGGGGTGCCCAGAAGGTTCCATGGCAGATGAATTGGTGAGCCATGGGGGGATCTATGGAAGCTGAGGTGGCTAGAACATGGGGTTTATAAAGGCTCCACGGCGGTTGAGGTGGACAGAACATTGGGTTCACAAAGTTTCCATGGCAGTTAGGTTGGATGGAATGTTGAGGCCAGAAAGATTCCATGGCAACGGGAGAACACTGGCTTCGTGAAAGTTCCGTGGCAGCTGGGGCAGATGGAATATTGGGGTCATGAAGGTTCTACGTTGGGCAAGGCAGATGGAGTGTTGGGTTCATGAAGGTTCTACAGCAGCTGTGGCAGATGGAAAATTGAGTTCATGAAGTTTGAAGCCAGGAGGGTTCTGTGGCAGCTGG
Organism: Pelusios castaneus; assembly: GCA_007922175.1. Taxonomy (NCBI): domain Eukaryota; kingdom Metazoa; phylum Chordata; order Testudines; family Pelomedusidae; genus Pelusios; species Pelusios castaneus. The sequence goes on from ML686013.1 coordinate 112,930, forward strand.
AAATGGGAGTTGAGTGGGAACAATGGATCAGGGCTCCCTACTGTGATAATTTCTCAGGGGCTGATCCAACAGCACTGTGCATGGGACTCAGCTGGAGTAATGTATCTGATTTTGCAGCCTGTGCTTTAGGGAAGAGGTGGATTAATTGGAGAGTCTAGAGGAGAGGAACAAAAATGATAAAAGGTTTAGATAACCTATGAGGAAAGGTTAAAAAAAATGGGCATGTTTAGTTTTGAGAGAAGATGATTGGGAGGACAACTTGATAACAGTTTAAATATGTCAAGGGCTGTTATAAAGGAGCTGGAGATCAATTGTTCGCAATGCCCATCGAAGGAAGGACAAGAAGCAATGGGCTTACTCTGTAGCAAGGGAGATGTAGGATAGATATTAGGAAAGCCTTTATAACTCCAAGGGTAGGTTAGAGGTTTCCTAGGGAGGTTGTGGAATCCACACTATGGTAGGTTTTTAAAAAGAGCTGGGATGAATACTTGTCAGGGATGGCCTCAGTGCCAGGGGCCAGACCTGATTCCTTCTCAAGGTCCCATCCATCCCTACATTTCTATAATTGTGAGCCTTCAGAGAAAAGTTGGGGGAGGGAAGGACTCGTGCCAGGGATCAGGTAGGGCAAGAGGGTGCTGGGAGCCACAACTACCACAAAGATGATACTGAGCAGGAGGAGACAGCATTCTCCAGGGGTTTCTGTTGGGATCAGAGCAGCAAATGGGGACACCTGGGAACCCAGGCAGCTTCTGAGCTTCCCTGTGGGTAAGATGACATGTCCTGGGCTGTTTTGAGCCCTGAGCCAAGGCCCACCACACAAAGATGGGGAAGGGAGTTTATTTCCTACAAACACAATTGACTAACAGAGCAAGAGACGGGGTCATCACAAACACTGGCAGGGGAGTGGGATACAGATACTTGCTGGGAACCAGCAGCAGAGCTGGAGCAGGGTGGACACCAGCTGCTCTGAGCTCAGGAAGGGACTTTCCCCAAGTGTCACTGGGCATTTGAGCTAGCAGCTCTGTGCACGGTGGAGAGAGGACCTGGGTGCTGCAGATGTCACCAGGTAGAAGGAGATTAGATCCTCCCTCACCACCATCACCCCCCATCCAGCCATCTAGGAGCCTACTTCTGTCTGCCTGCTGAGAGCAGCCCCTAGAGAGGGGAAGGGGCAGAGGTTAAGGTCCAGAGCTGTAGAGTTCATGGGGAACAACAGGAGATGGACACAGACAAAAGCCCCATGTCCTTTAGAGATCACTTCCTCGCTGCTGTGGGGATTCTCACCTTTCCCCTACTGGGATCCCAGTGACGTAGAGCCGGGACCCTTCTCTCAGCAAGAGGGAAGGGGCAGGTTTTCAAGACTCCCTTTAAGGGGCAGCAACCCAGGCTGCGAATCCTGCCTTGTGGCCTCTACACATTTCTAATAGCTCCATCTTCACTTGGGATAGAAGGGACCCTCCCAGTCACTTCATTCCCCCTTTAACTAATTTCCACCCATGGGCCTCTCAGTCATCTCCCCTCTCCCCCATAACACATTTCTCCCACATCGCAATGCCAATACTAATACTGTGCCTTGCCCCAGGGTAAAAGCTATGTCAGATCTCTGGGCTGAGGTGGTTCCTAAGGAGGCCTGGTGCCTGGTCTCAAAGGAGGCCTGGACTCTAAGAAGGCCTGGTCCTTGGTCTCTGGCTGGTCTCTAAGGCCCTCAAAGAGGTATGAACAGAGCTATCCTCCCATGTGGGCTTTAGGTCATATGGACCCTCTGGTGCCGGACAAGATGGGAGCTGAGGACAAAGCTCCTCTCACACTCTGGACATTTATAGGGTTTCTCTGCTGAATGGGTGCGCTGGTGTTGATTCAGGGTGGAACTGTCACCAAAGCTTTTCGCACATTTGGGGCATTTGTAGGGCCGCTCACTGATGTGGGTGCGCTGGTGCTGTATCAGGGCTGAACTGTCCCCAAAACCCTTCCCACACTGGGTGCACGGGTAGGGTCGTTCACCTGTGTGGGTGCGCTGGTGCTTGATGAAAGCTGAGCCCCAGCTGAAGCTCTTCCCACACTTGGGGCAACTGTAGGGCCGTTCCCCAGTGTGGGTACGCTGATGTTTCACCAGGGTTGACTTGTGCCGGAAGCTCTTCCTGCACTGGGGGCATTTGTAGGGCTTATCGCCACGGTGGGTCCTCTGGTGCCCTATCAGGGTGGAGCTATGACTGAAACTCATTCCGCAATCGGTGCATTTGTAAGGACGCTCCCCCGTGTGAACCCGCTGATGCTGGACCAGGTGTGAGTTCCGGCTGAAGCTCTTCCCACACTCAGTGCATTTGTAGGGCCGCTCGCCCGTGTGGATGCGTTGATGCTGGATGAGGTAGGAGCTGTCACTGAAGCTCTTTCCGCAGTCAGGGCATTTGTAGGGTCTTTCCCCGTGATGCACCTTCTGGTGCCGGGTAAGGCCTGACTTGTCCCTGAAGCTCTTCCCACAGTCCGGGCACTCGTAGGGCCGCTCACCTGTGTGGGTGCGGCGGTGCTGCAGGAGATAGGAGCTGTCATTGAAGCCCTTCCCACAATCAGGGCATTTATAGGGCCTCTCACCCGTGTGGATGCGTTGATGCTTGGTGAGGTGGGAGCTTTGGCTGAAGCTCTTCCCGCACTGGGAACAACTGTAGGGTCTTTCCCCTGTGTGGATCCGTTGGTGCTTAATAAGGTCGGAATACTGGCTAAAGCTCTTGCCACATTGCCCACAGATGGTAAGTCTCTGGGGGACAGACATGCTAAAGAGAAGTCCAAAGCCATTTCCCACCCTTGGGAGATCTCCCTGCTGAAGTCCCACCCTATTGGACTCTCCTGGCTTGGGACTCTGGGCGATCCTGTGTTGCTCCATTCCTGCAGACCCTTCCCACTGGCGATTTTCATCCTCTGTCCTTGCACCTGCTGAGACAAAGAGAAAATCCAGTTTCCTGGGTGGGGGAGCAAAGGGACTTGTTGCCAAACAGAAAATCCAGTGGGCAGGAAGCAAACCCCCACAATCGTTCCCAAAGGGGAGAGGAGGAGCCAGCAAAGGAGTTTGTCATTCATCCAAAAATACTTATTGATCAGCCTGAAAAATTTAATCTGATTGAAGATTGTGGAAAAGAGACAGCCGTATAATCTACTTTTGGTGTTGTCTACTCATATGTCGTATATGATTCCTCCCTTATCACATGGAAGTTTATAGTCTCCATTCATCCAAATATGGGTCTAGTGCACATGGCCACGCTTCAGAAAAGGTGTTAAAAAATTGAAGAGGGCTTAGAAAAGAGCAACAAGCAAGATTAATCTGCTCTGGATAACCTGCCTGTAATGGGGTTTTCCCCGCTCCAGTGGGGAAGGGGTTAAAAGCACTACAGATGAGAGTGGCCAATGGGAGCAGGCAGCTGCAGAGTCAATCAGGGGTCAGGGTCCCTGTATATAAGAAGGCTGCAGCCCCCAGCTCTTCGCAGTCTTTCACTTGGGTGGAGCGGGGGGGGGGGGGGGGGGGATGTGCTGTTGGGCTAGCTGCAGGAGGCAGGACCAGGAACAGGTCCATGTACACTGCTGGGGCTTGACTGGAGCCCAGACCCTGATACAAGGATGAGAGGTACCTGAGAGTGGCATTGATGTGGCTCAAGGGACCTGATAAACTCTGTAGGGATTGAAGCAGCACCAAGCTGTAATGCATAGGGTCCCTGAGCTGGAACCTGAAGAAGGGGGTAGGCCTGGGTCCCTCCCTGCTTCCCCTGACCACAAGTGGGTGGTGATAGGACTATTGGTGGCCACTGACTCACAGTGAACCTACCTGGACTAGAGCCTACCCCAAAACAGGGGAACTGAGGAACAGACTCAGATGAAGGGCCAAGGCCCGAAATAGAGATTGGGAGAGATGGAGCACAGGTCACTGGATGGGTGACGTGGTACACTTGAGTAATTCCTTGGAGCCATCATCAGAAGGTCCCTGTCTGGTGAGACATGTGCTAGTGAATGTCTACACTGCCTTACAGCAAGAGATGTATGGAGCTCAGTTGATTTAGTCTATCAAAGAGAAGTGACTTGATCACGATCACTGGAAGACAATATAGATTCTAAGGCCAGAAGAGACCATCTAGTCTGACCTTTTTAATCTAGGCCAGCAAACCTCCCCAGGTAATTCCTATGTGAACCAGAACAGGTCTTTTTCTTTAAACAAAAATAAAACAAAACAAAAAACACCCAATCTTGATTTTAAATTTGCCAGTGATAGAGAATCTGCTACAATCCTTGGTAAATTTTCCCAATGGTAAATTCCCTCACTGTCAAATTTTCACCTTGTTTCCAATCTGAATTTTTCTAGCTTCACCTTCCAGCCATTGGCTCATGTTTGATCTTCGTCTGCTAGCTTGAAGAGCCCACTACTACAATTTTGTTCCCCACATCTATACTTACAGACTGTGATCAAATCACCCCATAACCTTCTCTTTGGAAAGGTAAATAGTCTGTCACCATAAGGCAGGTTTTCTAATCCTCTAATGATCCTCATGGATCTTCTGTGACTCCCCTCCAATTTATCCACACCCTTCTAAATGTGGACCCCAGGACTGGACACAGTCTCCAGTAATGGCATCACCAATGGCTGTATAAAGAGCTCATTTTACCTCCTTACTCCTAGTTGATGTTCCCCTGGTCCCACATCCCAGGATCACATTAACACTCAGATACAGCATTGGTCTGTAAATCAAGTGAAGATGAGCAGTCTATGATGACCCAAACAGAGCTGTATCTGGAGAAGCAGTGACTCTGAAAAGGACGAGGAGGTAAGAATAGATTTCTGATATCAGAGAGCTTTTGAATTGACTGGAAAAAGGGAGAATGAGGGCCAATTACTGGGAATCAAAGCTGGACTAATTCAAACTGGAAATAAGATACCCATTCTTAAGAGTGAGGAGATATAGTCAGTGGAACATCCTTACCCAGGGATGTGATGATTCTCCATCACTTGGAGTATTTACATGGAGAGAGGGGTGTCTTTCTCAGTTATAGACTTCAGGGAGACAGTACACCCTACTGGATAGAATACCAGGACTCCTGGGTTCTATTCCTTTCTCTGCTATAGAGTCACCTTGAGCAAGGCTATTTCCCTCTCTGTGTCTCCATCTTCCCATCTGTAAAATGGGAGGAAATGAGTCCTTTGGAAACAAATTACCAAGTGAAAAGCACAGTGGAAGGATGAGGTGTTATTGTTCAGTAGGGCTCAAGCTTTCTCCATATCAGGACCCCTCATCACAGCAGAAAAATTTGGGGGCCCTGGCCCCTCCCCTCAAGGTGAGAAGGAAGGAGATCAATCCCCTGAAACCTTTTTCAACACTTTCCCATGGGGGGTCATTAGAAGGACGCATGATCTCATTCAAACCCAACCTAAGTACGATTCCTCCACTGTGAGAATCATGCAGTGATGTGATCCAGCCTGGGCTACACAGGACAGCCTTCCTGGTTACTTCTGGCCATGCCTCTGGGGATCTGTGTACAGTCCCCACTGGCTTTCCAATCCATGATGCTAATCAGCCTGCCATGGGCCTTTCTGAATGCTCCCAGGCTCAGCTTACCCAGCGCCCTCTCCAGCCCAAGGCTAGTTATCAAGGCAGAGATGTGGGGGGTGACGGCAGCCACCTTCCCTGAGTCATGGGATTCCCCCAGGCAGGCGTGTTGCCAGGTCTTTTGGGGACATATCCCCAGTTCTTTGTACTGCACTAAGCTGAACTGCTCTGAACCTTTCCCAATGGGAGGCCATTGTCTGTCCTCCTGGGCACATGGGAATTGTGGGAAAGCATTGGAGGACTAGCACTCAAGGGGCTTCGGGAGCATCCTCACTGCAAAGCAGGTAGGCCAGCAGCCTGAGTGGAAGCAGGAATTAGGATCTAACCCCCAGCCCACTTCCGAACTCAGGAGAGAAAGGTGTGAAGAGGGGTTCGGGACAGCCAGATCCACATGGAGCCAGATCACTCGGCCAAGGGCAAATGAAGGAACCTGCCAGAGCTGATTGCCAGAAGCAAAGAGGACTCTGATGGGGTCTTTAAACAGGGAGGCCAAAACCCCATCAAGAGAGGGGCAGTATCCCCTACAACCACTCCCCTGCCAGCAGCCTCCTGTCTTGCCTCAGTGGGCCCTCGGTCATATAGCCGGTGCCCCGGGTGGATGGGCTGGGTCCAATGGGTCCGTGGGAAGAGGAGACACCTGGCCCTGCCCGGCTTGGGGGATGCTGCAGAGAGAGGAGACAGAGCTGGGGGGCTGCCGCTGCTGGGCTGGGATCGCAGCTTTTCCCCTCATTCTCGGACGGTCCGGGAGCCGGGTCGCTCCTTCCTCACCTGTGCTGGAGCCCCCCGGGATCCCTCTTTCCTCGGCGCCCTGGAAATCCGGCACCCTCCGCTCCGCCCCTCGCTCCATCGAGGAGATCGCGGCGAGGGACCTTGCTCAGGGCAGGGAAGAGGCGAGAGGGGGTCTGGGGAAATCTCCCCCGGGTCTCCCCCCGATTTTCACCCCAGTTCGGCTCTGATCCCTCGGCGCTGGGGCCGCTTCCTCCGGGCAACGATAGATTTCCTGCCTCCGCGGCTGTTTCTTGCCCTGGGACCGCAGACGGGGACTCCCCCAGCGCGCACAGGGGCCGGGAGCCGGGCTCGGGGGGCTGAACAGGAAGGTCCCTGCGCTGCTCCAGCCCCGCTCGTGGCAGCACCAGGGGAAGCGGAAGGTTCAGGGGAGCGCTGGGTTTAACCGTTCATCCTCCAGGCAGCGGGGGAGACTCACAGAGCCAGCTGATCAGAGTCAGCTCTGGCCCAGGAACGCCCATCTCCCACGGGTTAGCTAGCACTGTCCTACCTGGGACCCAGGAGTCCTGGGTCCCAGGCCCCCACTCCCTTTCCCCCAGATCTTCCTACCGTGTGCTGTCTAGATACAAGAGGAGAGAGAATGAATAATGTGAGACCACAGTAAGGGACCAGCTTGTGAGACTCATAGACTTTAAGATCAGAAGGGACCAGTACGATCATCTAGTCTGACCTCCTGCAAAATGCAGGTGTCAAAACCTCACCCACCCACTCCAGCAATAGGCCACCAACCTATGACTGAGTTATTTACCTCCTTAAATCATGATAAAGGACTTTAAGATACAGAGAATTCACCGGTAGGTGAGCCATGCCCCTTGCTACAGAAGAAGGTGAAAAACCCCCAGAGCCCAGGCCAATCAGCCCTGGGGGAAAATTCCTTCCTGGCCCCAAATATGGCGATCAGTTAAACCCTGAGCACATGGGCAAGTCTCAACAGCCAGTTACCCAAGAAACAATTCTCTGTAATAACTCAGAACCCACCCCATGTACTGTCCCTTCTTAGGCCACTTGTATATCCACCACCTGTAGCCAAAGGTCAGTCAATTTCCAAAATAGGCTTATCATACCATCCCCTCCATAAATGTATCAAGCTCAGTTTTGAAAGCAGTTATGGTTTTTGCCCCCACAACTCCCCTTTGAAGGCTATTCCAGAACTTTACTCCTCTAATTTTTAGAAACCTGCATCTAATTTCAAGCCTACATTTCTTGATGGACAGTTTATAACGATTTGTTCTGGTGTCCACATTGGTGCTGTACTCAAATAATTCCTCTCCATCCCTGATATTAATCCCTCTGATGTATTTATAGAGAGCAATCATATCCCCCCTCAACCTTCTTTTGGTTAGGCTAAACAAGCCAAGCTTCTTGAGTCTCCACTCATAGGGCAGGTTTTCCACTCCACAGACCATCCTTGTAGCTCTTCTCTGCACCTGTTCCAATTTGAATTCATCCTTTTTAAACATTGGGGACCAGAACTGCACACAATATTTCAGATGGGGTCTCACCAGTGCCTTGTACAGCGGCACTAACACCTCCCTGTCTCTACTTGAAATACCTCTCCTGCTACATCCTAGAACCGCATTAGCTTTTTTCACGGCCACATCACATTGGCGGCTCATAGTCATCCTATGATCAACCAGTACTCCCAGATCCTTCTCCTCCTTAGTCCATTCCAACTGATGCTTCCCCAACTTATAGGAGAAATGCTTGTTATTTGTCCCTAAATGCATGACCTTGCACTTCCCATTATTAAATTTCATTCTATTCCTGATACTCCAGTTTACAAGGTCATCCAAATTTTTCTGTATGGTATCCCGATCCTTCTCTGTATCGGCAATACCTCCCAACTTGGTGTCATCCGCAAACTTTATTAACACATTCCTGCTTTTTGTGCCAAAGTCAGTAACGAAAAGCTTAAATAAGATCGGTCCCAAGACCGATCCCTGAGGGACTCCACTGGTAACCTCCCTCCAGATTGATAGCTCACCCTTCAGTATGACCCGCTGTAGCCTCCATTTTAACCAGTTCCTTATCCACCTTACTATATTCACATTAATCCCCATCTTCTGTAACTTAACTAATAACTCCCTATGTGGAACTGTATCAAATGCCTTGCTGAAATCTAAGTAAATTAGGTCCACCACATTCCCTTTATCTAAAAAATCTGTTATCCTTTCAATAAAGGAGATCAAGTTGGTCTGGCACGATCTCCCTTTTGTAAAGCCATGTTGTATTTTATCACAGTTGCTGTTATCCTCTATAGCCTTAAGTACTTTCTCCTTCAAAATTTTCTCCAAGACCTTGCATACTACCGAGGTCAAACTAACAGGGCTGTAGTTACCCGGACAGGTGAGGGTCTAAGCTCTGCTTGATAGTGTTCCTGTTTGTCCTGTGTTACAGGGATGACATGTGGAGGTTGTTTGTACAGGGATCCCTTATCTAAGCCCTAAAATGCAGCTGCATCTTGGGTGAGGTACAGGACAGTTTATACAGGATCTCTCATCTGGTGCTAAGATGTAACCACCTCAGGATGGGGTGGGATCTGTCCATACTGAGGTACAAAACAAACAAGGAGTGTAGTGGCACTTTTAAAGACTAACAAATTTGTTAGTCTTTAAAAGTGTCACAGGACTCCTTGTTTGTTTTGCTGAACTAGACTAACACAACTACCCCTTTGGAACTTATCACACTGGGGTACCTCACCCCATTGCTGAGATGGAGTGCAGGAGCTATTTCTATAAAATCCCTCCTGTGGAGCTAAAATGCAAGCACCACTGGTATGAGGCATGAGAGCTGTTTATACAGGGATCCATCCAGATTTTTAAGCAAACCTTTTGTTTTCTGGGGGGGGGGGGGTTAGGATGTAATTCATGAGTTTGGAAAGTTCCCGGCCAGTCAAGGCCAAGATTTTTATTCTGATAATAATTTCTAGCTCTTAATTTCATCTGTAAATCTCAAACCACTTGCCAGAAAGGGCAGTATCATTATGCCCATTTTAAAGGTGGGAAAACTGAGTAACAGGGTAATGAAGTGTTCTGAAGGGGGAGCCGTGTTAGTCTAATTCAGCAAAACAAACAAGGAGTCTGGTGGCACTTTTAAAGACTAACAAATATATTTATCACATGAGCTTTCATGGGAGAAAATCCCACTTCGTCAGACGCTTGAAAATGGGGAATTTACAGAATGGGAGTGAAGGGGATTTTCTCCCACAAAAGCTCATGTGGCGGCAGAGAGAGAAGAGATAGGGTGGGATGGCAGAATGTATAGGGATTATTGGCACCGGGTGGCAGGTCCCTGTGGCCCCGTGACTCCCCCCCTCCACACCCCATGACCCCCTTCTCTGATCCGCTGCCTCCCGGGCTTTGCTGCCACCAATGCAGGCCCCAGCACTGCCCTGGATCTTGCCCCAGCTGATTCTCCAGGCCTCCATGGGACCCCACCACCTCAGGCCTTGCCACCCCCCCAGCCCTGCGGCCTCCCTGAGCTCTGCCACTGCCAGCTCAGCATAAGTACAAAGCCTTCTCAAATGTCTATGATATTGGCTACCAAGAGGAATAAGTTATTATGAAGGGCTATCTCGCACTGAAGGCCCTCTTGCACTGGGGGTTCCATTATGATCTTTCCCCCATGTGGCTCTGGTGGTACTGAATCAGGCTGGTCCTGGTGCCAAAGCTCCTCTAGCAGTCAGGGCAGAGGTAGCATCTGTCTCTGGGATGGGTGTGCTAGTGCTCCTGGAGGTTGGATCTCTGCAGGAAACCCTTCACACAGCCAAGGCACCTTTTGAGCCACTCCCCGATTGGGTGCACTGGGACTTGACCAGGCCAGCACTCTCCCTGAAGCCTTCCCACACATGGGGCACTTGTAGTGCTGCTCCAGCACCAGTCATGTGCTCCTGCAGCAGCCAGGTCACCACAGTCACACCAGGACAGCCCCGGTGCTGGTGCTGCCAGGCATGAGAGCCCTCAGCAAAGCTCCCCCCTCATTTGGTGCCCTAGTAGGATGCACCAGTGGGTCGCCAGGTTAGAGCTGTGGCTGAAGTCCCTCCCTCAGTCAGGGCATTGATAGAGTCTCCCTCTGGCATGAGTGCACTGGTGAGCCTGCAGGTCGGTGCCACAGCGGAAGCTCTTCCCCCAGTCAGGGCACGATGATGCTTTGTGAAATCTCCCCCAGGGACTTGGTAGAGAGAACGCTCACTCTTTTTAATCCCAGCCCAATTCTCTGTCAGGGCCGATGTAGGATCTGAGCAAGACAAAATGTTCACAGGGATACTTTTGAGCAAGAAGATGGGGTCTCCTCACCGTATTGGCACTTTGGGTTGGAAGAGGGACGAACCACCACCAGCACTCAGGGCATCCATGGGGTCTCTGCCAACAATGGCCCACACAGTGGTGGGCCAGCATCATGATCCCTCTGAGGTCAGGGCAGCAGTCCTGGTTTTCTCTGCCTCCTTCTAAGCAAGAATTCCTCTTCCCCTGGCATAGGGTCCATCCTATCCTGACTCTTGCTGGTGTCTCCAGGCTCAGGACCCTGGGATACCGCATGAGTTCTTGCAGACCCTTCCTTTTAATGATTCTCCTCCTCTATCCTGGCACCTGGTGGGAGCTAGAGAATGCAGCTGGGGCTTGTTCCCTTCCTGGGGGAGAGAGGGAGCGGCAAAGAGGCTTTTCACTGAGAAGAAAACCTGATAGGAGGGACTGATTCTGTCAGCTAAGGCCTCAGAGAAAGGCTGGAGGGAGGGCTCCTGGAAGTGACATCTGTCATGAAGACAGGGCACCTGCTGGGAAAGCTACAGAATGAGATGAGACAGAAAAGGTGGCTCCTGGTGGCTTTACCAGGATCCCAGCTTTTCTCTTCAGTGGCAGACAGTCCCTGAACCGGTCACTCATTCCTCTCCTGTGCAAGTGCCTCTTGGGATCTCCCTTTCCTTGGAGCCCTGGGACAGATGGCTCTACACCTCGCTCCATCTGGGAGATTGCTGCAGGACTGTGATCAGGGAAGCCTGCTCAGGGCAAGGAATGGGCAAGATGATGCTTTGTGAAATCTCCCCCAGGGATTTGGTAGAGAGAACACTCATTCATTTTAATTCCAGCCCAATTCTCTGTCAGGGGCAATGTAGGATCTGAGCAAGAGAAAATGTTCACAGGGATCCTTTTGAGCAAGAAGATGCCTCAGATCTAATGGGCTGCACCCCATCTGTAACAGAGGGATTCCCTCTACATAGGCGGGCAGACTTCTTAGGCATAGCACAGGTTTCCCACCTCAGCAATATTCAGAAGAGTGATTCTACAAAAAGGGGCCCTTACAAACACTGTAATTGCCATCCTGGCTGAAACCAATGTGCACATCTAGTTTGGTGTCCCACCTCCTCCCTGATGCTCTGCGTTGGACCAAAGACTAAAAAAGAATACTGTGAAATTAACATGGCACTTGTTCAATGGGTTTGAAGCTGGCAAATGGAGAGGTTTCAAAATGGAATCCTAGTCCCTGGGGACTCCTTGTGGGAACCCTGCCTGGAGGGGTTCTGGCCCTGTGCTGGATAAAATTTTTGTCAATGATCTGGCAGAATCACTGCCCAGCCCACATTTGCAAGGGACACACAAACATCAGGGGGAATAAGATAGAGGCCAGGTTGTTTATTCAGAGCCAGCATGGCTGGGTACATTAGGCACAAATCGAGGATCCGTGTTTTAATACCTTTCCTCCGTGTAAATGAGTGCATGGGGAAGCAAAGAAAGACCGAGCCATGCTCACAGGAAGGAGCCGACTCTGGCTGAAGAAGTCTCCACCCCACCCTGACCCTTTAAATCCCCAGCTCTCCGCCCATATCCAAGATGGCCCCCTGAAACTGCTTCACCCCTCCGATGCCCTTATCCAAGATGCCCCCCCCCCCCCCACTCCATAGTCACCGCTCTGTCCCGTTCCGCCACCCACGCCGTTGCCCCTCCCCAAGATGGCGGTGGCTCAGGTTGAGCAGTGACACGGCTTTCTCGCCCGCTCCCAAGATGGCCGCTCCACGACTTCAAGCTCCCGGGCTGCAAGGCGGGCGCCTATTGGCGGAGAGCGGACGAGAGCAAGGCCCGTTGTCATTGGCCGCAGTGGCAGGTGGGGGGGTGAAGCGCGAGCAGCGGCGGAGCGTCGGCAGAAACGGGGCGGAGCGGGAGAAGGTTGAGTCGCGCAGGCGCAGCCGGGGAGACCGAACGGGAACGCGAGCCGGTGAGTGGGGGGCGGGCTAGCAAGGGGATTCGGATTCTAATCTGGATCGGGTTAGGTAGCAATGGGGCTGGGCAATGGGGTCAGTAGGAGGGAATAACGCGGGCGGGGTGGGGGAAGATCGCGGGAGAAGGGGAAGTGCAGTATGGTGTGCGGGGACCCGGAGGTAAGTGAGGGGGGGAGCCGGGAGGGGGCATTCGGGGAGAAGTGGAGGACCTGGGCAGGGGGAGACTGGGGAATTCCCGGGGGAAGGGCAGGTGAGGAGGGCCCGCAAGGGGGCCGAGTGGGGAGACCTATAAGGAGGGGGCAATTTGAGGAGGAGCAATGAGTGGTCCAGGATGGGAAGGGGACTCGCGTAGAGGGTGCCGAGAGGGGATTTGGGTGCGGGTTATATTAAAGAGGAGGGTCTGGAGTGGGCGGGGAGCCTGGGAGCAGAGAGGGACTCTAAAAAGTGGGGGAGAAACTGGGAGGGGGGGTGAGGGAATGGGGATGCAGAGGGGGGAGGGGAGAGACTGAGAGCTGGGGTGATGGATTCTGGAGCAGGGACCCTGCTGGGGGGAGAGGTTGGGGGGTATCCAGAGCGGGAGACCTGGAGGGGAAGAGAGTGTGCTAGAGGGGAGGATCTAGAAGAAAGAGGGATGCAGTGGGGAAAATTGGGGTGGGGGAGTCCATTGGAAGAGTTAGTTGGGGTCAGTGCTGGGAGACAGGAGGAGGGAGGGAGATGCCCCATCAGGGTCTCTGTAGCCATCCTCACCTGGGCCAGGATCAGTTGGGGAAACCCTCCCACCCCGATCCCCACACATCTCTGAGTTTCCCTTACTCCCCAGCTGGTGTCAGGTCACACTTGAGCAAGCACAGGGGCTCTGCGGTTACCTAGCAATGGCTTTGTCTGCCCGCTAATGCCCCATAATTATTCGCTCCCAGCTCTGTGGTCTCTGAGTGTGGGAATGTGCTGCCTCTAGGGACTAGGGCTTCACCTCCCTCCAGCACTGGGGGTGCCCCCTGCCATGCCCTCTAACCTGCACGGGGGAAGCCTGAGCCCCTGCTCTTGTGGCCATCCTGCCAACCCTAGATTCCAGTGGGTTGGGAGTTGTGTGTGTGTCATGCTGAGCTACCCCCAGGTGCTCTTCACCAGACCTAATGCCCCCTAGAGGGTAAAGGCCCCTGCCAGCCAGCCAGCCCCTCACCCTGGGGGTCCGGATTGGATTTGGCTCCTTCTAGAGGGAAAGGCTCCGTGTCCCATTTCCTGCCCACGGGGCCAGCCAGCCAGTCCCCTGCTGTGAAGGTGGGTGTCTCATGGTGCTTCTTGTAACCCCAGATTCTCAATCCTGGGCAGCAGAGGCCAGAGGATGAGTAGGCACCAGGCTGTCCCGGGACAACCTCTAACCCCCTGATCCCAGCTGGAGCCAGCCATGGAACACCCTATAGCCAGAGAGGTACTGGCAAGGGGCTGCACCAAGCCATCTGCCTTGGAGCGGCACGTCCGACGCCAGAGGCTCCTCGTGTACAGGTGAGGACGGGCTGAGGGTCACTCTGTCCAGCAGACTCCTCTCCAAGATCAGGGCCTTTCCTCTTCCCCTAGGGGCAGGCAGGAAACAGTGGGGATGGGGAAAATCTCAAGGGGGACTGTGGATGCTGGACAATGGGATGCTGTGAGTGGGAGTGGGTAATGGAGGGCAAGGATCTCAGCCAGATTGGGGGGGAGGGGTGATTTGGGGGAGGGTAGTTGTGAGTCTCTGGATCTTGGGCTGAACATCATGCCAGCAATCATGGGGTCCATGGCCCCCATGAGTGACTCCATCTCTCTCTTCCAGACCCTCCCCCGAGGAGCAGAGCTCCACCATCCCCCAGGGGCCTGAGGACAAGGCCCCCCGGCTGTGCTGGCCACCCGGGGGCAGGGCCAGGCCACCCCGGGCAAGGCGCCAGTCGGAGAGGCTGCGGGGCAAACAGCGGCGGCTACAGCAGGGGCTGCCTCAGTGGGGCCAGGGGGCAGAGCTGTGGCTGGTGGCCTCACCCATGGAGAGAGCCCGGCACAGGGTCCTGGCCATTGCCTTGGAGGAGTGTCCTGCCACCACACGAGGGGCTGTGAGTGCTGGGGAGGGGTGGGCTGGGCCTGGGGAGGGCCCTGCTTGGAGATCTGATTACCTGAGCCCCCCAATGTCCCTGGAGTCCCCCAAGCCAGTCAGCCTGCTCCCTTGAACCTAATCCTTTGCCATTTCCCAGTATGGATTTCTTTAGACAGCCTCTCCCCCATGTATCACCCTGCTCTCCCAGCTCCCTGCTGTGGGTTGCCCCCAGATGACTCAGGAGCTCCTGTGCTGCGCCCTCTGTGGGGAGCAGGACCTCTTGGTACCCCTCCCCTGCCTTACACATGGGAGGGGCTAAGCTGGGCTCTTGAAGGGAGTAGTTTGAGAGGGCGGCAGGAGCTGGGAAGTCAGTCTGGGGTCCATGTTTAACCCTGTGGTGTCTTTTGCTCAGCAGGTTACCCAAAGGGGCATGCCCCACTCAGCTCATCCAGCCATTCCCTCCCTCCCAGGGCAGCCCCTTCCTGGGGAGGCCTCACCCCCACATGGGGGCTCCCAGCCTGAGTCAGATTGGAACCTTAGGCGGCAAGGTCCCACCAGGGACAGGTGAGCAAGGGTGGTCATGTCTCAGGATAGCTGTTGTCCTGGCATCTCCCAAATGCCAAGTTGGGTCTGCTGGAGGAGGGGGCTCTGGCTTCTGGAATAGGCCCTGGATCCGGGGGCTCTGATGGGGGTTGGGAAGGTGTCAGTGTGTGGGAGGCTAGGAAAGGGCAGTGGGGTGCTTTGGGAGCGTCAGGAGTGCTGTGGGTGCCAGAGATCCTTTGAAGATGATGGCAGGGTGCTTTAGGGGTTGCTGGGGAAGGCTTCTCAGAGCGGGGTGCTGGAGGCATGATTAGGGGTCACTGAGGTGGGGGGGAGAGGGTTCCATGGGGGGCTTGAGGTCTGGTTGGGTGAAGATTGTGCCAGTGAATGAATGAGATCAGTGCCCACAATGAATGGCCCCATCTCATTTTTCCAGACCCTCCCCTGAGGAGCAAAGCTCTCCTGTCAACCAGAGGCCTGATAAGGCCCCACCATCATCCTGGCCAGGGACAGCTGGGTCCGAGTCTGAGCAACTACATGGCAAGCAGTGGCCACTGCAGCAGAACCAGGGGCTGTGGGCATCTCCGTCCACCTCCAGCCGTGGGAGGGGGCTGGTGTCGTCGCCCATGGAGAGGGCCCAGCAGCGCATCCTGACCGTGGCACTGGAGGAGTGTCCCATTGTACCAGTGAGCAGCGGGGGGGGGGGGGGGGGGGGGGGGGGCCAGCACCCAGCGCGGAAGGGATGGGGCTGGGTGAGAGATCAGGGGGAGGGCTGCCAGGATCCAGAGAGGATGGGACAAAGGTGTTTGCGGGGGTAAGGCCTGCCAGAGCCCAGGATAAAGATGGGGTCTCAGCAAGCGCTGTCCCAGTGGGGGAGAGGCTGGGCTTATGAGCAGGGAGGAAGCTGCCTTTACTAGGCGCCTCTGTCCTGTCGGCCTCAGGGGCACCCCGTCCTGTGCCCCAGTTCAGATGCCACCTCTCATTGGCAGGATGCCGACCTGCAGCAGGAAGAAATGCTGACACTCTCGCCTCCTAGCAGGTGGGTATGCTTCCCTACAGAGCAGCTGGGATGGGATACAGGGCCTTTCCCCTCTAGGGAGCGCTGGCCTCTGAATTTCACTTTTTGGCTCTCTCTCTACAGGGTTGAACAGCTGAGAGCATCTTCCTCCTCCTCAGACCAGAGGGAGTGCTGCCCCCAGCCAGGTGGGCGGAGCTCCAATTCATGCAGGGCAGGGCTGCGGGTGGGATTGCACGGGTCAAACTTTTCCTCCAAACATTTTTTTGACCGAAAATGTTGTTGAGAAGGGAACATTAATTTTGACAAAATTTTGGTTTTAAAAAAGAAAACCCCCAAACCTATTTTGGACATTCAGAGAGTCAAATGGTTTTTGTTTAGCAACAGATTTTTTTTAACAGAAAATTTTAACTTAAAAGTTTGTAAGAAAGATCCAGTCAGAAGAAAAACATTTAGATTTCTATGACAATGAAACCCTTCTGCTTGAAATGTAATTTTTTGTTTTCTGGGACCTCAAAATCTCTTCTTTGTTCTGAAAGTATGACTGGGGAAGCAACACGTGTAAAAATCTGCTTGTTCCCAGTTCAAGTGCCATGGAGAAGTGGCGCTGGCGGGGCAATAAGAGCTTGGGAGGGGGCCGGGGGGGTTGAGCTTTGTGGGGATAGGAGAAGGACAGGGGTAAATGAAGGGGACTCAATGAAGGATCTTGAGGTTGGGGTTTCTCGGTGGGTTGCTGAGGTTTGGGAGGCTCAGCACTATTTGGGGCAGGGTGTAGGGCTGTCTGTGTGTAGCATGATGTTGTCCCATAATCTCTGACTTCACTTGAACCCCATGCCCTCCTCCCAGCAGATCCTACTCCAGATGCAGCCGAGCTGCCTGGCAGCCTCCTGCCTTCCTCCTCCTCCTCAGCTTGGCCTCCCCCGATCTGTTCCCTGCTTCGCCCCCGGGCCTCGGCCCCCCGCTTCCGGCATTGGGGCATTGCCCCACTCTTCCGGACCGTCAAATCCAAACTGGAGACCTTCGCCGACATCTTCCTGAGCCCGGTCAAGCCGCGTCTGTGCCCCCCGCCTCCTCCCCGCCTGGAGGAGGGAGAGGGTGGGGGACAGCCAGAGAAGCCCCCCAGCCCCGAGGAGGAGCCAGTGCAGAGCCTGGCTGGGCCGAGCCAACAGGGGACACACACCCCTCGCCAGGGGGTAAACATTGAGGTGAAAATTGCCATCTCGGAGCCAGCGGAGAGGAGGGGCTCTGGCAAGGTTGAAGATGATGAGGAGGGGGATGGCATTGTGAGCCGCCGACCCCCCATCCACCAGTGGCGCCTCAGCCCTGAGGACCTCGGCCAGCCCCGGCTGGGTCGCAGCTACTCCTGCCCTGACTTTCCCTGGGCCATGCCGTCCCCATTGCCGGTGCCTGCCTCCTGCCCACTTCGCCGGCGCCGCCACACAGTCTGCAGCCTGGAAGTGTCACGGGAATTGCTGCGGGGCCATCCTTTGCCCCCTGCTCTGCCCTGCCTGCGCAAGGAGGTCTTCCCCTTCCCCCCTGCAGCCTTTCGCCGGCTGCTCAGCCCCATGCTGCACGTGCCGTGCTGCGATGAGGCCTGCTCTTCCCACCCGGAGCTGCCCCAACAGGAGGAACCTGCTGCTGCCCTGCTTTGTCCCAGGTAACCCTTCCCCCAACCCTACTTTGCCCTGGCCCTGATTTCCCCCCCGCCGCCTTGCCTGGTCCCATGGAATTAGGCCCCCTTGCCGTGCCCCAGGTAATCCCACTGTGCCTCACCCCAAACTCCACAGCTGAGCCCTAAGTAACTCCTCCACCTAGCACCTCATTTCTCCCAGATAACCCCACCGCTGCCTGCTTCCTAATACCATCTTGCTCAGGGAATCCCTGCCCTGTCCCGCTTGCCACCCTGCCTTGACCTAGGTAACCCCACAGCCAGCCTGCCTCACCCCGACATCTGGGTTCCTGGTGATCTGACACCACCTGGCCCTCCAGAAAAGTACTTGAGAGTTTCCTGGTCCATATAGTGTTCTTGCCTCACAGGGACGGCTCCCAGTGCCCAGAGCAGAGGGACAGGGGCTGTGGCGTCACCACAGAGGCCAAGGTGAGATGAGTCAATGTTGGGCTCAGTAGTGGGCACCATGCTCAGCACTCTCCACTCAGCATGTGCCTAATTTGGGATCCTGTCTTATTTTTCACCTGGTTCCCTGCAGTGCCCTCAGGAAGGGACCACAGGGAAAGTGTCCCGCATCCGCATCCGCAAGACTCCAGCCAAACAGCAAGCCAACCTCACGCCAATGGGCCTGCCCCGCCCAGTCAGGTACGGGGAGCTCCATGAGGGGAGTGGCTGACAGCCAGGATTCCTGAGTTCTATCCCTGACTCTTAAATCTCACCAGCTGTTTCAGCTGGCCACAGGATTCTCTTTCATTCCTGTTCTAAAGCTGGGCATCGCTATTGGGCGGCTGTGAGCCTGTCCCCACACCCGACCCTGGAGGCTGCTGTGTCTCTGGGCAGGTGTGTTGGTGCTAAGTCTGGTCTCTGTCACAGGTTGGACAAGAAGGAGTTCAGTTTGGAGGAGATCTATACCAATAAGAACTACCGCACTCCCACCGAGAAGAGGTGAGGGGGCCCTAGATGGTGCTGCTGCTGGAGGGGTTTGCGGATGGCTAAGATGTGTGGAGACTCCCCACCCAACTCATTTGAAGGGGAGAGCCATGGCTTCAGAGGTGGGGAGCAGGACAGGAGGCTATATCTAGCCGTGATCGGTTCTCGCTGATGGGAACCCATGTGTCCAGTTCACAACCTCGCTGCCTCCAAACACCTGCTGGTGCTTAGGTCCTGGGTGCAGGACCCAGCAGTTTGATCCCAGTTCTCCCCCTCCACTCCACCCCCAGTGCTGAGGGTGCCTCAGCTACACAGTAGGTGGTAACCCAAGTGTCTGGGCCCCATATGTACTATGGGCATCCCAGCTAGGTTACAGGGTGGCTGTTGGGTTCGGTCCCATTTAGTCCTCTCCCATCCCCTGCAGGACCTTCGAGACAATCTTTGAGGAGCCTCGAGAGCGGAATGGGGCGCTGGTGCTCACCAGCCAGCGCAAGCTGAAGCGCACTATGGAGTTCCAAGACAGCAGCCTGCCCCGCAAGCAGCGCCGGGCCCGGCCCCGGGGGCGGCTGGCAGGTCGAGCACCAGGTGGACGTCGGGCCCCACCTCAGGACATCAATCTGGAAGAACTGCTGCGCCAGCGCCTGGCAGAGCTGGATGCCCTGTTTGAAGCTGAAGGGGACTAAGGAGGCCATGCTCTATCCAGATCCATGCTCGGGGCATCAAACCAGAAACTGACTGGCCCCTCTGCCTTTGGTATTGCTCATTGGCCTGGGGGAGCTCCCAGAATCTTCTGAGATCCTAGCAGAGCCTATACATCCCAGGATACTCCCAGAATCCTCAGAGTTCTCTCACGGTGCATCCTTTTCTGCTCTTGGATCTTCCTATTAGAGCCATTGTGTCCTCAGGGGTACTCCCAGAATCCTCTGCTCCCTTGGGTGCCCTGGACCCATGTCCAAGCCAGGCTCTTTCTGGGAGAGGGATATCCTAGTTCGACTAGGAGTACCTTGCTACCCAGGAAGAGACATCTCCCCCTTGAGCCCTGATTCCGCCCAGAATTGGCTGCTTCCCTAGGGGTAGCTCTTGGCTCCTGCTAGCAGCCATCCTGCAGCCAATTGCCAAACTGCCTGAACTGCTGCTCCCCTCACAGGCTCCCAAGTCCAGTCCAGGAGCCGTGGGGTGAATGTCCAGCAGGTGTGACAAACCTTCCTGGTCTCAGCACTGTTGCGCACAAATCGTCCTGGTGCCTCCATCATGCACTCCCCAGTGGCTGACCATGCCAGAGGGAGAGTATTCGCCATCAGGGTCACCTCCCACTGGGTGCCTGGTAGGCAAGTGGCCTTTGTCCAGTGGGGCTGGACTATGGGAGAGGAGGCTTGTGGGTAAAGACACCATGCCCTCAGTTCCCTGTGTGTATCAGGGAGAGGAGGGCATTTTCTCCTCTGAAGTGTGACAGCAGCCTTGGGGACATAGGTAGGAGCCCTGGACCCGGGGAGTCTCCGGGGCTGGGCCCTGTTGGGCTGGTTGATGGATATTTGCTGGTTTTATGTGTATTTTGGGTTTTGTTTTGGTTTTGAGATTTATATTTCTATTAAACTTTTCAACAAAAACATCTGCAGTGTTGCCTGATCTGCTTCAGTCGTGGTGACCCTGGCACTGGGGGGGGGGGGGGAGTCTATGCCACAGGATGGGAGCTCTCCCCTTGCACTAACCCTAACCCCCAAATAATGGCCCAGTGTGGCACTAGAACACACTCTGCTGCAGGGAGCTGGGTGGGGACTTGCTAGCAAAGAGAGGGCACCTCTTGTCACTAGGAAATGCTGTGCTGCAGGGAAAAGAAATAACCTGCACTTCTCAGCTGTGTGTAGTAGCAAGCTGGAGGGAGGTAACCTCAGTGCCCTGTGGGAGGGAGATTATTATAGGTCCACCTGGAGCTGCTAGCCAAACTGCCTTGGTTACTAACTCTGAATCCCACTGCTGGCATTGATTGGCTGCTGCTCCTTGCTCAGTCAGGTTCATTTGGCTGTTTTGAGCCTGCCTTAACACTCCAACACTTTGCCTGAATCTGCTCTGCCTGTGCCCCATATCCTAAGAAACCAGGGCCCCAAAGGGTGGGGGGAAGGAGAGGAGACAGCTCTAAGAGAGGAGACTCCTTTCTCCATATGAGAGGGGTAGGGAGGAGGCTGTTGCTAAGGCAACTAGTTTACTGTAGCACCTAAGAGCCCCGGTCGGATGAGCCCTCCGTGCTTGGTGTTGTATGAACAAAGTTTGTCCTATGGGTGCTGCCACTGGATGTGAGATGAGAAGAAATGCTGCTGCATTGCTTGCCTAACCCGTGTGTTACCAGAAGGAGATGGGCTTGGCTTTGGGTAGTGTGGGTAACAGGTTCATTTTTACTCAGCTGGATTCAGCTAGGTCTTGGACCAAGCCTCCTGCCAGCAGCCATCACTGGTCTGTGGGAAATAGGACAGCTGTGTCTCTGCAGCAGGACACAGGCAAGCTCTCACATCCCACTCCTTGGAGCTGGATCAGACATTCTCCCCAACACTAAAGCTTGGGGGAGGAAATGGGAAGGATGGAATGGGGGAGATGAATGGCTGGCCCAACCCCTGTCATCAGGTGTTTCTGTCATGAGGCTTATTGGTGGCATCACAACATGGTACAGTGCTCTCAGGACAGGTGCCTGTCTGGGATTGTGGTATCAATGAGCAGCATTATTACATCATTGTGCTGCAGTTATGAGAGGCTGTGATAATGCAACACGGTGCTGACTCATCATGCCTCGTTTGGGCGGTGTAGCTGTATGAGCTGAGTTGAAGGGCTGACAACATGAGGCTGTGCCCTGCCATCATGGCCTGATGGGCTCACGTGGAACTGTGACATCACAACAGGATGTGACTGGGTGCTGGGGAGTGGGACTGTGACATCACAAGGCTGGATGGTGACTGGTGTGATTTGGTTGAGAAGTGACATCACAACGTGACATGGTGACATCACGAAAGGATCAGATGTCAACAAGCCCTGTGGAGGAGTCCTCAGCTGTTTTGTGATGTCATGTGATTTGGTTGGGCTGTGACATCACAATAGGACATGAGTGATGTCATCAAGCTGTGCTGTGACATCATGCCAGTTTGGTGGAGTTGTGACGTCACTACCCTGTCCCGCAACATCAGAACGTGGCCTCTCCGAGTGGCGCTGTGACATGACAATGTAGGGGGTAGTGGTCCTGGCCGGAGGAGGAGTTGCAGGGACTACTTCTCCGGGCGGAGGGATGTGGAGTCTATCGTCGTGCGGTTGACGGAGGAATCGCACGCTGTGGGCGGGGTTGCGTCGCGTGCCGTGCGCAGAGGGCAAGAGGATCCGGCAGCGACGCGAACACACAGGCAGAGCGAGAGTCGGGGGACAGGGGCGAGTGGGGTGCGGCCCAAGGAGGGGGAGGACGAGACCAACCAGGCCCCCTCCCGTGGGGGAAGCAGAGACCGGCTCGGACCGAACCATTCGAGCCCCACCGCTCTGGCCAATCAGCGGGGGGGCCCCGAGGACAGCGCAGGGCAGGAGCCTCGCGGCCAATCAGCGCGGGGGTCGCGAGACGCCCCCGTCCCCCACCGACAACGGATTCCTGACCTCTACGGTTGCTTTCTTAAAGGGGCAGGAGTAACGAGAACAGTCAAGGGGGGTTCTGCTGGAGGAAAACAACGCCCCTCCCCCGCCGTCCCAGCGCCTGTCAATGGATTTAAAGGGAGCCTGGAACTGGTAAAGGGGAGTTCGCTACTGCCCCATTGTGGAAAGGGGCTTCTTGTCGGAGGAGTGGAATGCCAGGTGCTTAAAGGGGAAGCTGGCCGGCCCAATTACGGAAGTGGCTGGTGGGATTTAAACTCTGGATTCTTAAAGGGGACGCGCCTCATGAGATGAATGCCAAGGCTCGAGTTCTGTACGGTTTTTTGAGCGGGCCGTGACCCCCTCGAAAGGTGGAAACCCGTCAATCTGGATTCTGACTGGGGAGGTGCCTCCCCACCCCACCCATGCAAGACGCATTTGCTGGGGGGGATTTAAATCTCGATCGTTAAAGGCGAGGTTCCCCCCGGAGCAGCCAAAACGTTGCCATTGCTGGCAGAAGTGGAATCCGGATTTTGAAAGCGGGAGCCGCTCGTGGATGTGTCAGGGCTGGAGAAATTTAAATCCGGATTCTTAAAGGGGAAGCGACCTCGCCGAACGTGACTCAGTGGAGGGGACCTGGGAGGACATCCAGCCGCAAAATTAAAGGGGAGGTCAACCCGGCAGTGGGCAGGACTTAAAGCTGCTCTGAGCAGGGCCTCAGCCGGACAGTCCCACTGGAGGGATGTGAGGACCTGATTAAAGGGGAGGCCTCTGTCACAAGCCCCCTTAGCCCTGTCGACCTCTCTTCTTAAAGGGGAGGCCTTCGGAAAGCGCTCTTCGTCTGGGCTGCGATTTAATTGGTCTTAAAGGGGAGGTGCATTTTGTGTTGGGGGTGTTAAACATAATTTAAAAGGCCCGCCTTAAAGGGGAGGCCCCCCAAAGAAACTGCCATAGGGAGTTTGCCTTGGGGGGCCCTAAACCGGATTTCAAAGAGGAAGCTTCTCCCCTCTCCCCGCATGTGTCAAAATCCACCTTAAAGGGAAAGTCAGCAAGTGTTTGAAGGGGAGGACGAAGAGACTCCACTTCTTGGGGGAGCCCCATCGCCCCCCCCCATTCTCCACCAATCGGCGCCCAGAGGCAAGAGAGAGGACCCAGTTGAGGACAGCTGCCATGCTGCAGGCTGGAGAGGGGTGAAGGGCGTGACAGAAAGAGGCTCGGCCAAGGGCAACATGGAAGCCACAGCAGCACCTGCCCCCTGCTGGAGTGGGGGAGGTGGCAGGACCCGGCGGTTGCGGCGCTGCTCGCGGCGGGACCGTGAGAGCCGTCGGAGCCGACGCCGGGGGGGACGCCCAGGGGAGCCCGCCCACCGGGGCGGCATCCTCTCTTCCTCCTCAGACTCAGAGAGTGAAGGCCCTGCTCCTCCAGCCCCTGTGGTGCCTGGCAAGCCCCGGCGTCGGCCTTTGCGCCGGAGGACAAGGCCATCAGGCTCCTCCTGTAGCCATGAGGAGGAGGAGGAAGAAGAAGACTTGATTGATGGGTTCGCCATTGCTAGTTTCATCAGTCTGGAGGCACTGGAGGTGAGGGGCTGAGAATCACCCTCTGCCCCAGGCACTATGGGGCACAGGACACACATGACAGATCACTCCAAACCAAGTACAGTGGTGTGAGACACGCATACAAATATCACATCCAAAACAGACAGTTCTAGGCAGCCCACCTGGGATAGGGTGGTTTGATGTGGTTATGTTTCTGGGTTACTTGACATAGACCAGTGGAGATGGGGCACATCTCAGTGCTGCGGGATCCTGGGACTGGGGTACAGCGGCAGGGCAAGGATGTGTCTTGGAGATGGGGATTCCCCAGGGGCTGGGATATAGTAGGGGATGAGGATGCTGTCTCCAGGAAGGTTGCTCTCCTTTGGGTAGAGGTGTTGTGTCGGAACGCAGCTAACACACCTTCCGGTTAAGATGTGAGGCAGAGAGTCCTAGTTTCTGTAATGCAGGGTGGAGAGCTCTCCGAGCTCAGTATGTTTCTGTTCTGCAGTGATTAGGTTTGCTCCTCTCATCAGACTGGACTGATCAGAACTCAGGGCGTGAACCCCGAAACAATAGTTTAATCCTGTTAAGGCAATTATAAATTGTCATGCCCCATCCCAGAGGTGCAACTCCACACCAGACAAGGCATCACTGTATAAACAGCCCCCATGCCCTGTCCAAGAGAGGGCCATATCTGAGCACTGGGCAAGAGATCCTGGTATTATAATCAGCTCCCTGCTTTCCACCCCAGAGGTGGATGCTTCTCAATGTCAGGTGAGGGAAACTGTTAGGGATGTCTGGGACAAGTGTCACCTGTTGTCAAGGAGTCACTTCACTGTCTTCCCCTCCCCACAGAAGGATACAACATTGAGAACCCCAGAGCGGCTGGAGCATCGTCTGAAGCACTCGGGGAAGCGGAAGCGGGGCAAGGGGAGCGGCTCGGAGGAGGAGGAGGGACGTGATGAGAGCTCCGAGAAGGGGTGTGGGCAGCATGTGGGGGAGCGGGCGCTGAGGAGACGCAGCAAGAGGAGGAGGAAAGAGGTGCGTGGAGAGGACCGGGGGGGGGGGGGGGGGGGGGGGGCGAGGGCCCGGGGGCCGCGGGGGAGGGGGGCGGGGGGAGGCGTGGGGAGGGGGGGGGGGGGGGGGCTGGACAGAATGGAGCAGGGGCGAGTGGGAAGCTGGGCAGTGGAACAGCATGCTGTGCAGAGGCATGGGGGCTATGAAAGGGGGATGGAGTGGGTGTGCTGTGGAGCATGGTGTCTTGAGGGGCCTGAGGGTGCGCAGGGGCAGGGGAAGGGCATGGGAGTTTGAAGAGTATGGGGTTCAGAGAAGGTGGGAAGGGCATGGGAGTGCACAGGGGTGGGACTGGACAGGGGGAAGGGCATGGGGTTGCGGGAAAAGATGCTGGCTGGCCGGCCATGGACTTTGGGGTGTAGGACAGTGGAGCTGGGGAGCAGGAAATGCTTATGACAAGGGAGGAGAGGAATCCCAACTATGCCCAGCAGGAGACAGTGCTGCCAATCCAACCCCTTCTTTCCCACAGGCCTCCCTCCGCTCCTACTTGGAAACAGGATACATAGTAAGTGGCTCCCTCGCGCTCCGCTTCTCCCCCCTTTGCCTGGCCCACGGCACCCCCTAGGGGCAGGCTCAGGCAGCTCGCCCTCCGCTCATCCCCCCTTTGTCTTTCTCCCTTGCAGTGCGACACTGAGAGTGACCCAGGGGAGCAGGTGAGAGGCCCTAAACACCACCCCTCATCCTGCCCCAGCTGCTGAACTCTCCAGCCCAGTCCCTCTCCCGTCCCAATCTCCCTGAACCCCACCAATCTGACCCTCCCACTTCCAGCCTCCTGAACCCCACCCCTCTTCCCATCACCACCTCCCCTGGGCAGGCACACTGGGGAGGGAAGCCCTCCCTGGAGAGGACCTGGGGGGCTCAGAGAATCCAGGGCAGTAGGGAGGGCCCTGGCTTGTATTTGGCAGCAGAAGGCTCCCCACAGCCAGAAATAACGTGAGTCTGTTTCTCTCCCTGTCAGGCCTCCAATGATGACCTGGATCAATCGTTCACTGTCTCAACCAGCAAAGGTGGGTTCTAAAGGGCAGGAGCACCCCTTTCTGTGCCCTAGTGCTGCAGTGGGGCATTGGGGTCAGCACTGACTAAGGGGGGATCTCCCCCGCTGAGCTCCCCACAATGCTCACTGCAGCACAATGTGCCCCCCACTTCCCCAGAGACATTATCTAGGTACAGTCTGAACAGCTGTATCCCCTTAATTCTCTAGCCTGGAGTGCCTTTTACACTGCTTCGCTGGGAGAGCTGCCACTGTAGCCCGCTCACACACAGCCCTTGGAATGCAAAATCCCTCCTAGCTAAATTATAGGAATGCTCTGGCCAGTCACTCATGAATTACCTACACCAGCAAATTCCATCTCCCAGCCTTCTCCCCAGGAATGTGTGTCTTGTACTGCTCGGCACCCAACTGGACAAAGGCAAGCTCATAGAAAATTCATTTAATCCATGATGAATGATATGTTTGGAACCTGTTATCTCAAGTGGAGGTTCCCAGATACTTTAGTTCCAGTACCCATTGGTTTAAATGAAACAAGCTTGTTAACAGCAGAAAGATAAATTTGCTGCGATTACAAGTAACGAGGCACAATAGTCATGGTTGGTTAGAAAGAAAATTAAAGCGTGAAAAACTGACTAATCTAACTTAACAAGCTCAGTGAATTTTAAAACAGAAAGGGGTTTCTCACCATAAGCTGCCCAGCAGGATTGCTTCAGCCAGGGGAGCTCCCCTGGTTCAGTGATGCTTCCTTTTGTCCTCCAAGCATTTTAGCTGCTGTGGAGACAAGGGGAGAGAGGTGATTTGGATGCCACTGATTTTCATTCTTATACCCTTCTCCCCTCTTTGATGATTATTTCCGGCTGGGGTTCAGGAAACAGCCAGTCTATTTACATGAAAACTCCCAACTTTGTCTTTACCAATATGTAAAGTTCTCGCTCACACCGTTTTTCCTGCCAAAGAACAGTCACTTCTCTAGATGGTAGTCCATGATGGTTTATTTAATTTGTGCTGATCTCTAGCTGGGACATCGGTGTGTCCTTTGTCTTTGAAGAACTGGTTTGGGCCTGGTTTACTAAACTTGGAACGTTACAGCCATGTGGTACAGTAGAATCTTACAACTTTGCATAGAGAGTCGCCATACATGTTTTACCAGGACAATGATGTTCAGGGGATTATAAGTTTTCAAATGATCCCTCACCAAGCATACCTTGTCATCATTTATCATTGCCCTGTAAATTCTAGGGTACAGCTAGTTACACACCCCTAGCGCTACACTGGGGCATTGGGAGCAGCACTTGCTGCCAGGGGAGTGCCCCCTGATGATGGGTGGTCTTTCACTGGGTGCTGTCTCTCTCCCAGCCTCAGGCCCAGTTGGCGCAGTGAACGGGAGCTGTGCAGCCAAACTCTCTGTGATCCCCAAGGTCTCAGGGCTGGAGCGGAGCCAGGAGCGGAGCCACGAGGCTGAAGGGGACCCCCTGCTAGTGCCTTTCCTGCCCAAGGACCCCCTTTCTCAGGCAGCCCCGGCCCCCCCTGTGACCCCGTCCCGGCCACCTACTCCTCCAGCCCCACCAGCCTCCCGGACACCCAACCCAGCTGCTGCCCGCACCACACCCCAGCCTCGGGGTCAGCCACCGGGACCACAGGGGGGCCCAGCGCCCCATGGTTTGCCCCACACTGCTGTGCATGGAAAGGTGGCGTCCTTTGCCAGCCCCACACCGCCGGGGTCCTATGGAGCAGGGTTGGACCTCAGCACTGCCGGGTGAGTGAGCAATGGGGAGCATTCCTGCCTCGTTCTTCCCCCTTTCTGTCACTCTTTTTTCCCCTCATTCTTCTTTCTCTCCTTCAGTTGTGCTTTGTTCTCCCCTCATCTGTCTCACATTCCTTTCCCCTTATTCCGTTTTCGTTCTCTCACTTCCTTTTCTTATTCCCCCCCCCTCATTCTTTCCCTCTTGCTCAGTCTCATTAATTCGTTTAGTCTCCCTTCCCCTAATTCATTCCTCAATCTGTTTTATTTTTAATTTCCCCCCTCCTGCTTCCCTCGTACTCTTTGTCCCCTCAATATTACATGGGTTTTTTTGTTGTCTTGTTTCCTTTTCTTGCCGTTTTCCCCACTCGTTCTTTTCTTGATCCTTTTATTCCCACCTTGTTCTTTCGCCCCCATCTGTCTCACTTGTTCTTTCCTCTGGGCCAACTTTCTCTCCATCTTTTTTGCAGATGCAGCCGGAGCAGCTCCCATGCCAAGCCCATGCTACCCCCGTGCTCCTCCTCCTCCTCGCAGCTTCCCCCCCGCCCCTCCACCCCCTCACTGGCCCTGCCCCCCCATGCCTTCCCCTCCACCCTGCGCCCCCCTGCCCACCATCACCCGCCCCTCTTTCCCCCCTCTCCCGGCCTGCCCCCACCACCACCCCTGCTCCAGGTCGCCGGGCACCCGGCTGCAGCCGCTGCCTTATCCGGTGAGTTGGGAAAGAGGCACAGGGTGTATAATAGGGAGGAGCTGGTGGGGCAAGTCCCATCTCTTCCAGGAAGGGGGTGGGTGGAGGGGAGCATCTTTTGAGAGGAGGAGCAGGGAGAAAATGGCTCTTGTATCTCTGGAGCAGGAGCTGGCAAGGGGATCCCATCTCTGTGGAGATGGGGAGGAGCTGATAGCAGGGAAGAGGGATTCATTTCTCAGGGAGAGGCTGTCGGGGGGTGATCGTGTCTGGGTGGGGAAGGTCTGAAGGGGGGGTCCCATCTCTCCAGATAACTCTGCCCCCTGCTATCTCCTCTCCCTGCTCAGAACAAGAGCTGATCCGGCAGGGCCTGAGCTCGCGGTTCCTGACACAGGGCGGAGCCGACATGGGGGCAGCCGCCATCCGCCCGCTGGCCTTCCAGTTCCACCAGCACAACCACCAACACCAGCATACCCACCAGCACACGCACCAGCACTTCACCCCCTTCCCGCCGGGCATGGTGCCCGCCCCCGCCATGGTGAGTGACCCATGGCACATGGGGCCTGCGCCCTTCGGGGCTGTCAGCTCCAGTCCAACCCCAGGGCATGAGATTGGCTGGCTCGGGGGAAAGGAC
Source organism: Pelusios castaneus (assembly GCA_007922175.1). NCBI lineage: Eukaryota > Metazoa > Chordata > Testudines > Pelomedusidae > Pelusios > Pelusios castaneus. Next base: position 141,979 of record ML686013.1, read on the forward strand.
ATGGGGCCTTTCCCTTCTAAAGGGTGCTGGTGTGTTGGGTTCCCCCTTATATCCCACTTTTTCTTTTCCAGTTTGAGAAATACCCAGGCAAAATCGATGGGCTTCTGAGGCATAATGTGAGTGCAGCCTTGCCAGCCTCTTCTCTGTATTAGGGGTTCTCATTGACTGGCATATTGTGGGGGAACCTGGGGGCTGGGATATCGCCGGTGGGGATAGGACTTTCTCTCAGCACCAGGGTTGGTTCTTCGAGTAGTATACCTATGGGTGCTCCACTGTGGGTGCGCTTGCTCCCCCTGCACCTTTAATTGGAGATTTCTCATAGCAGCATCTTGTTCCGCTCATGCATGTGTGCTAGTCAGCCTCGTGCCGTTGTTAAATAGCACTGCCTGGGCGAACCGCCCTCAGTTCCTTCTCAGCCGCCTCAGCCTGAGACGACGGTCTGGAAATTGTCCCCATTGAGATTGCCTCAACTGTCTTGCTTTACGATTGTGGCAGTCAGCTTGTAGCACTTCTTGGTGGAATTAGTAAGTGGTAGTGGGAGCTTTAGCTTTCCTAGTTTAAAAAAATAATAATAAAAAGTCATATCTATTCTATTTAGCGAGACGTTAGTTAGTAGATAAGATAGCTTCTGTTTACTGAGAGGTTATGCCAGGTTCTCTCAATGTCAAACATTGTCTGTCATGCCAAGAGGTAATCCCAGCAAGTGACGGGCACTCCCAGTGCCTCCCTTGCCTCAGGGAAACTACACTTCCGGGTAATGTGCAAGTTCTGTTTGGCATCGAAATCTAGAGCCAGAAAAACAAGGAGGTCAAACGTTGTCTCCATGTGATGGAGAGCTCACCATGCCTGACTTCTGACCCAAGCCAATGGCCTTTCCCCTCATACACCAGTCTCCAGGAAAATATGCTGCCTCCCCTATTTATGAGCCACTCTCTCGAAGGGCATCTAAGAGGAAGAAGCAATAAGTCTTCCAAATACCATGCCCATAGTTTACCAGATAGGGAATGTACCTCAAAAAAGCCAAGGTTGTTGGTATCTTCAGATACTTGAGCACCATCGGTTCTCCAGCCAGGTACCCACAAGGCTGCTGGTTCCTCAGGAACGGAGGGCACTATTAGTCCGAAAGATGGCAAATTCTCAAGGTCAGGGAGATCACTGGTACCGTTAGCAGACTGAAACAGCAAGAAGAGCTCTTCCTCGGCTTCCTTGGTACCAAAGAAGCCTGCTTAAGCACTGATCGCATTTCCCTCAGAGTGGTTGAGACAGTACCTTCAGCTTCCTCAGCCATCATTACCTGGGTACAGATTGCAGACTTGGTACTGACAGCACGCTTGGTACCACAGGAGTTTTGTTTTCCCCAGGACCTCACTATATCTGAGACATCTGATTCTTCACTGCTCAATTCCAGTGGATTTTTGGTACTGTGGACATTGAGATCTCAGGAAGTTCACTGTTTCATCTCAGATTTCTCTAGACACTTCACCATTCCATAGTGAGTTTGAGGAAGAGGAGTCTGATGAAGGTCTTGCCTTGGTTTCAGAAACACTAATCCAGGGTTCTCCTCCTCTCCCCTACAGAGGCCCCTCTTCAGAAGTCTCTGATGAGTCTGACTGCTTGTGGCACAAGGTCACAGCCCCCATCCCGCTGGTTTGAGCATTCATGAGTACCTCCTCCTAGCCTTAGATAACATCCTGGTCACACTGGGCCCTTGGGTGGCCTATCGCCAACAGTTTTCCAGGGCTTTGAGTACCACCCGTCACCGAGATAGGCAACCTTCATTGCCCTCCCTCTGTAGGACACCTGATCCTCAAGACAAAAGCTTTTGAGGATCAGGAAGCTAAAGCTGATGAAGATGTCTCTCCTCTGGCCAGCCTGTCTTCATCTTCAGATGAAGCAGTCTCTTCATCCATCCTTGGCGGATGATTTTAAGCTGTACAGGGTCTGGTCTAGAGCTTTTATTTTCACATCCCTCTGCTGATACTTTGGTGGTCGTCACGGTTAACAAACAAGGAGGGGCAGCACTGTGCTAAATCCATGCTCCATGAAAAAGATCATAAGCATTTTTAGACCTGCTTTGTAGAAAATCTTATTTGTCAGCCTCCTTAAAATGTAAAATTGCCAACTACCAGATGTTAATGGCAAAATATAATATAAATTATACCAAATGGAACTTCTGTTGACCACTTACAGATGGAGCATAGGGAGCAATTTCAGGCAGTTATTGTGGAGAGTCAGCTACTTACAAGAACATCACCACAAGCTTCCCTCAGTGCTGCTGATATTGCTTCCCATTCAGTCTCTGCAGCGGTAATTACAAGAAGGGCTTCCTGGCTCCAGCTCTCTGGATTTCCAAAAGCCAACCAGAATATGGTGGAACACCTTCCTCTTGATGGGTCGCAACTATTTGCAGATGAGACTGACGAATCTCTGTGCAGGGACTTTAGGACTACTTTGTATTCTCGGGGCCTATATACCTACCTATAAGAGAAGGCTTAGCAAATCCTAGATGGTGCAGTGGTCCTATCCTGCCCAGTTCCTGACATCCTAGAGGCTAGGTGAACTGCATCAGAAGACAGAATGCCCAGACATGGAAACCAGCCAACTCTCGGCCTTCCATCTTGCTCTCTTCCCACCTCCACACAACAATTTTGATAGATTGATCAAGGGTTTGAATTACCAACCTCATCCTTACCAGCTCCACCAGTTCACCTACCTTTCTCCCTTCAGTGACCACCTTTATCTCTTCAAGCGGGCTTGGAAGTTGCAGACAAATGGGTTCTGATGATTATCTCCACAAGGTACGGCCTCCTCTTCATGTCTTCCACTGACCAACCTAACTCCTCTGTCCCTCTGGAGTGACACCCTCCCAAGACCTTCTCTGTCAGGAAATAGACTCTCTTTCCGACACTAGGGTGCCATAGAACCAGCTCTCATGCAGCACAGAGGAAAGGAGTTTTATTCTAGATGCTTTGTAGTGTCAAAAAAGAATGGTGGTTGGAGACCCATCCTAGATTTGAGGCCTTCAACTCTTACGTGAAAGCACAAAACCACTTGCAGCAATGACTCCATCACTACATCAAGGGGATTGGTTTTCAGACCTTGACTTTCAAGTTGTATATTTCTACATTGTCTTCCACCTATCTCATAAACAATTCCTACATTTGATCATCAGCCAGGACCACTTTCAGTACCATGTGCTCCCTTCCAGCCTGTCATCTGCCCTGAGGGTCTTTTCAAAAGTCATGTGAATAGCTGCAGTGCAGCTCAACAGAAAATATATTTTGGTGCTCCCTTACCTGATTGGCTGCTGAAAGGTCGCTCCCTTGAACTGGCTTCATAGTCAACTTCCAAAGCCATAGATCTCTTCCTCAACTGGGGACTACAACTGAACATTCAGAAATCTTCTTTGACCTCCATGCACAACTTAGAATTCATAGGCGCTCATCTTGATTCAATAACGGCAAGAACTTGCCTTCCCCTGCACAGGTTTGTGGTTCTTTCCAGTATAGCCAGTACAATCCAGCTCACCATACAAACTCCAGATAAGAACTGTCTTCAATCGTCAAGGCACATAGCAGCCAGTAGATCATGCAAGAGTCCAAATGCGCTGCCTTCAGGGTGGCTCAGGACTGTTTATTGGTTTAAATATGCTTCTTTTCATACCTACCTGCATAAACATGGTAGCAACACCATCACGGCATGTGTTCAAGAGTCCCCTTTGCATGTCCTTCCCAAACAGTCATCATAACGATGGATGCCTCGATGCCAGGATGGAGAGAGCATCTGAATGTTCACACAGCCCAAGGCAAGTGGACGTCACAAAAGACCGTGTTGCACCTCAACCTCCTGGAACTCAGAATGGTCAGATACACCTTTCTCCAGTTTTTACCACTAACCAGGAGCAAGTTCACAAAAGTCACGAGGGACAACATATCATGCATGTCTTAATCACTCGGCAGGGAGGAGCAGGGTGCCCTTCCCTCTGCACTAAGGCCGTCAAGCTCTGGAATTGGTGCATATACAAACGGGCCATCATTACAGCAGCCTGACTTCCAAAGGCTCAAAATACAACCATGGATACTCAACAGGCACTTCTTCAAAGACAACGAATGAGAAATAGATTCCCCCATATTACACCACACATTCCAGTAATGGCGCACCTCCCAGATAGGTCCCAAACTGAAGTAGGATGCTTGACTGGAGGATAGAGACAGCGAACTACGTGCCTAGTTTTGTTCCAGAGACAAAGTGGTTCACCAATTTCTGTGGGATGTCTTTCATCTTCATTGGTCGTCCGATCTAACTTATGTATTCCTATTGACTCCTCTAATAGCCAGAATTCTCCTCAAAATAAAACAGGACAAGGCTAGAGTCATCTTCTTAGTTTCACTCTGGCCCAGACAAACCTGGCTTCCTTACTTGATATAGCTGGCTATTTGCTTGCCGATTGCTTTCCATGCCACTCCTGATCTCCTCTCCCAGGAAGGCAGGAAGATCCTTCACCCCAGTCTGGTACTGCTTTGTCTTAAAGCATGGTTGTCCCGTCGTTCACAGGAGTAGAGAACTACTCAGAGGAGGTAAAAAGTGTTCTGTGATGCAGCAGAAAACAACCTACTCACTACACACGCTCTCAAAAATGAACAAGAGTTGTCTCTTGGTGTAACCTCAGATATCTGCCACTGACAACCTCCTCGCTGCCAGATATTCTGAACTATAATTCTAAAACTAAAAACGTTGGGACTCTTGCTGAGCTGGCAGCCAACACGGTTTTCCATTCTCCAGCGAAGGGTTATTCTGTTGTTCCCAGCCAACAATAGTGAGCTTCCTCTGGGGGCTCAGAAATCAGAGCCTGCCAGTCAAATGTCCTACTGCTGTTTGGGACCTCAGTTTGATTCTTACATGCCATACAAGGCTACCACTTGAACTGATGGCTATCTGCTTCATTTATCAACGAAACCAGCATTCCTAATAGCCATCACATCAGTGCGATAGATTGGGGAAATAGGAGCCCTTTGGCAGGCCCCCCTTTTACAGTTTTTTTTTTTTAAGGACTAATCTTGTTGTGACCCCACTTCAATTTTTATCTAATATTTCCTCTGAGTTCCATATTAGCCAACCCTGCCAATCCTCCACCCTACACCTCCCTCAATAATCAAGGGGCACTGTTGCACATCCTTGACTTTGGAAGAGCCCTGGAATTCTATCGGGATAGGACTGAATCCTTTAGAAAGATCTCCACATTGTTTGTCTTCTCCCAGATAGATCAAAAGGTTCTGCAGGCAATAATCAAAGACCTTCGAAGTGGGTATCTGACTGCATTCATTCTTGCTACAAATCTTGTAACGTTCAGGCACCTCCGGACATACAAATTCACTCTATGAGGTCCATTTCCACCTCTATGGCCTTTCTCAAAAATATGCCCATTATTGAAATATGTGAGGTCGCTCCTTGGCTGTCTGTACATGTGGTCACTGAATACTGGGCAACAACTCATGACTCTGCTTCTGATACCAAGTTTGGCTCAGCCATGCTTGCTTTCGTTGGACTCGACTCTGAAGTCCCCTCTGCTTTAGGCGGCACTGCTCAGTAGTCACCTAGAGTAGAACACCTGTAGGGACATTACTCGAAGAAGAAATGCTTACTCACGCTGTGCAGTAACTGTGGTTCTTTGAGATGTGTCTCTCTATGGGTACTCTATTACCTGCCTCCTTCCCTTCTGCTTTCTTCATGGGTGGGAAGGGAGTTTGTGCACACGGTGCTATATAACAATGGCTTGGGGCACGCGGCTGATTAGCACACATGCACAGACTGAATGGACACTACCGTGAGAAACCTCCAAAGGCGTGGAGGGGGGAGGGGGTAAGCATGCCTATAGGGCCACACATCTTGAAAAACTACAGTTATTGCATGGGGTTAGTAACCATTTCTTCTGGGAGGATGGGGAACGGGGCTGCGTCTTTGTGCTAGGGGCTAGGATATCCGATGGCGGGGGCTGGGATATAGCCAGGAAATGGGAGTGTGTTACAATGCTGGGGGCTTCCAGGCATTGGGACATAGCAGTGCGGGGGAGGGGGGGGATAATAACCAAGAGGATGGGAATGTGTCTCGGGGGTTTCCAGGTGCTGAGATCTGGGAGGGGGACACTGGGCCATGTCTCACTGCTAGGAGTTCCCAGGGGTGGAGGACCAGGGTCCCAGGGTGCTGCTGGTTCCCTAAGCAGACCCCTCTAGTGACGGCACTTCCCTTTCCACTCAATGACCTCTCCACACCCTCTTTTCTCCTAGTTCTACACCACGTTCCCTCCTGCCGTGTCTGGGATCCCACCTGTCCTGCCCCCTGCTGTTTCCTTTGGCTCCCTGCAGGGGGCTTTTCAGCCTAAGGTGAGTGGGGAAAAGTAGATCTTGTCTGTTCCCAGCTCTGGGCAGGGAATGGGGTCTAGAGCAGAGGTCTGCAACCCAAAAGATAAGAAGAGCCATTTTTGAAAATTCCTTCAATAACAAAGTGTTTTGAGAGCCACAATGGCTCCTGGTGGGAGGTGGGAGGTGCAGGGAGGTGAGCCAGGATTTCTGCTGCAGGGTCCCCTCCTGCAGGGTACCCCGGTGGTTGGGGGAAGCCTGGAGCTTGGCATGGGCTGCCCGTGGGGTCCCTGGTGGCTGGGGGAAGCCCAGAGCCAGGCATGGGCCTCCTGCAGGGTACCCCAGTGGTTGGGGGAGCCCAGAGCCGCAAGGGGGCAGCCAAAGAGCCGAATGTGGCTCCAGAGCCACAGGTTGCAGACCCCTGGTCGAGAGAGTTAGAGCTGGCTGGGGCTGGGAGACAGGACTTACGGGTTCTGTTCCCTGCTCTGGGAGGGAAGTGGGACCTCATGGGTTGGAGCTGGGCATCTAGGAGGTTGTGGAGGTGGGATGATGCCATCCCAGCTTTGGCTCTGGCTGTGGTAGGGAGATGTGGATTTGTTTGCAGCCTTCTGACTCCCTGTTCTCTCCCTAGAGCACTAACCCGGAGCTGCCGTCGCGGCTGGGAACTGTTGCCCCCACTTTATCCCAAAAAGGGGGTCAGGTGAGTAGAGCTGTAGACTGTTTGCATGGCGTGGGGCGTGGGCACGGATCCCTCTCTAACCGCCCGCTCTCTGTCTTTTTGTAGCTCACGGACCCTTTCAGACCCTCCCTGAGGGTAAGTAGCCACATGGAGCAATCCTGTAAGTTTGCTGATCACAGCCGGGGGTGCTATGGGGGGAATAGGCTACTATGTGCCCAGCAGTGTCGCCATGAGGAATGGATCACGGGGCAGAGGAGTAGCTCAGCAGGAGGCGCTGTGGGGAATGTCACGGGGCAGAGGAATAGCCCATCTTGTGCCCGCAGGGGGCGCTGTGGGGAATGGGTCACAAGAGTGGAGAATAGCCCAGGCGGGGGCACTGCCCTGGTGTGTCCCAGGAGCTGATGCTTTCCCGTCTTTCTTGTAGAAGCCTGGCAAATGGTGCTCCATGCACGTCCGCGTGGCCTACATGATCCTGCGGCACCAGGAGAAGATGAAGGTAGAGTCATGGTGGTGCCCTTTCTAGGCCCCAGTGGGCACTGCAGGAGACAGCAGATCCTAACCAGTAGCGCCCCCTGCAGTTACCAGTGCTGGGCGAGAGCACAGCTGGGATCCTGCTGGGAGCATAATGTAGTGAAAACTCCATTCTGGGGGCAAGTTAGCCATAGAAAAGCCAGGGAGGAGGCAAGTCTTAAATAGCTCCAGACTTATAAATTCAGTGTTATCACCCTCTGCTGCGTAACAGGGGGGCTTGCTGCTCCCCTCCTCGCCATCTCCAGGTCTTCCAGTTGGTGGAAATGTTGATAATACTGTGACAGCAGAAATTACTCCAGTTCAGTATCATTCGAAAGCCCTTTCTCCCTCAAACACAACAAACATAGAACGATTACATAGACCCTGACAAAGTAGCCTGGTACGTTTTTATTTGAATGAGTACAAGTTTGATTGATGAAGGTAACAGGGGTTTTTAACTATACTTTAACACTGGGATTCATTTTTCACATAAAAAAGACAAGGAATTTAGCCCTGACAGGTCGGACTGAAAACAGGTATTCATCAAAATCATCATCAGTGTCAACAGGGGAGCCATGTTAGTCTAGTTCAGCAAAACAAACAAGGAATCCTGTGGCACTTTTAAAGACTAACAGATTTATTTATCGCATGAGCTTTTGTGGGATTTTCTCCCACGAAAGCTCATGAGATAAATAAATGTGTTTAGTTTTTCAAGGTGCCACAGGACTCCTTTTTTATCATCAGTGTCATCTCCATCTAGAACACCACTGCTAAACACGTCACACTGATTTTTGGCCTTGCTGCACTCTTGCATCTCTGTATGAGGCAGGCTGCTAGCCAGATATTTGCAGAGTGATGAGTATCAGGTCTTTGAATGTGAGCATTGGATGGATTTGGGACCAGGTGGTATTTTACACACAACAGCTGTGATCGCTCCATCCTCCAAGATGTATCTGTGGCTGATGGGGGAGGGTAGCTTTGGATGCACTTGATCATCATGGAGTCATTGCATTGCTTGATGATTTGTCCTTCTGGTAACAGATATAAATGCCCTTTGTTGGTGGCAATTCATCTCCGTTTGTCTGCTTTTTAGAAAATATCCACCAGTGTAGCTCTGCAGGTGTCGTAATGTTGATCTTCAAATTGTAAATAAACATCTGAATGCCAGCAGTGCACTTGTGACATAGGAACAGCCATACTAAATCAGACCAATGGTCCCTTTAGCCCAGTATCCCGTCTTCTGACAGTGGCCAGTGCCAGGTGCTTCAAAGGGAATGAACAGATCGGAACAATCATCAAGTGATCCAGTCCCAGCATCTAGGAGTCAGAGGCTTAGGAACGCTCAGGTTGCATCCTTAACCATCTTGACTAATAGCCACTGATAGACCTATCCTGAATCAATTGATCTAATTAAATTCTTTTTTTTTAATCAAGTTATAGTTTTCACCTTCACAACATCCTCTGGCAACAAGTTCTGCAGGTTGACTGTGTGTTGCGGGAACTAAAATTTCCTTTTGTTTGTTCCAGCCTTCTGCCTATTAATTTCATTGGGTGATCCTTGCTTCCTGTGTTATATGGCGGGTGGGGACCTTTCCTTATTAATTTTCTCCATACCAGTCATGATTTATAGTCCACTATTACAGCCCCCCTTCATCATCTCTTTTCCAAACTGAACGGTCTGTTTTATAAATCTCTTCTCATATGGAAACTGTTGCCTATCCTTAACCATTTTTGATCCACTTCTCTGCATCTTTTCCAGTTCTAATATATCTTCTTTTGCATGGAGTGTTGAGAAACTGCACACAATATTCAAGATGTGAGCATACCATGGATTTATTTAATGGCATTATGATATTTACCGTTTTATTATCTATCACTTTCCTAATGGTTCCCAACATCGTTAGCTTTTTTTGACTGCCACTGCACATGTAGTAGATGTTTTCAATGACTCCAAGATTCCTTTCCTGAGTGATAACAGCTAATTTAGATCCCATCATTTTGTATGTATAGTTGGGATTGTGTTTTCCAGTGTGCATTACTTTGATTTTATCACAATTGAATTTCATCTGCCATTTTGTCACCCATTCACCCAGTTTTGTGGGATCTCTTTGTAACTCTTTACAGCCTGCTTTGGACTTAACAATCTTGAGTAATTTTGTGTGGTGCAAATTTTATCACCATTTTATCTTTTTTCCAGGTCATTTATGAATATGTTGAACGGCACTGGTCCCAGTATAGACCCCTCAGGGACACCACTATTTACCTCTCTCCATTCTGAAAACCGACCATTTATTCCTATCTTTTGTTTTTTGTCCTTTAATCAGTTACTGATCCAAGAGAGGATATTCCCTCTTATCCCATGACAGTTTGCTTAAGAACCTTTCGTGAGGGGTGATGTCAAAGGTTTTCTGAAAATCTAGCTACATTATTCCCACGGGATCACCTTTATCCACAGGCTTGTTGACCCCCCTCCCCACCCAAAAATCAGATTGGTGCAGCACAATTTTCCTTTACAAAAGCCTTATTGACTCTGCCCCCCAACAAATCGTGTTCGTCTATGTATCTGATCATTCTTTTCTTTACGATAGGTTCGACCTGTTTGCCTGGTACTGAAGTTAAGCTAACTGGCTTGTAATTGCCAGGATGACCTCTGGAGCCTTTTTGAAAAAAATTGGCATCACATTAGCTTTCTTCAGTCGTCTGGTAGAGTAGCTGATTTAAGTGGTAGGTTACACACCACAGTTAGTAGTTCTGCAATTTCATATAGGAGTTCCTACAGAACTCTTGGGTGAATGCCATCCGGTCCTGGTGACTTAATAGAGGAGGTTTGGGAACAAATTGAAAAGTTAAACAGTATTAACACCTCAGTCTTAGACAGTTGCTCAGATTTGTCATCTAAAAAGAATGGCTCAGATGTGGAGATCTCCTGCAGTCCTCTGCAATGAAAACCAATGCAAAGAATTCATTTCGCTTCTCCTCAATGGCCTTGTCTTTCTTGACTGCTCCTTTAGCACTTTGATCATCCAGCGGGCCCAATTTTGGGAGGCTTCTTGCCTCTGATGTACTTAAAAAAACAAAACCAAAAAACCCTGCTGTTAGTTTTTGTGTCTTTTGCTAGTTGCTCTTCAAATTCTTTTTAGGCCTTCTTAATTATACTTGACTTGCCAATGTGTTTGTTCCTTTCTTTCTCACTAGGATTTGATTTCCAATTTTTAAAGGATGACTTTTTGCCTCTAACTGCTTCTTTTACTCTGTTTAGCCATGAAGGCATTTTTGGTGCTCTTAACTATTCTTTTTAATTTGGGGTGTACATTTAATTTGAGCCCACTGTGGTGTTTTTTTAAAAGTTTCACTTTTGTGACCGTTCATTTAAAGTTAAGTTTAACTAGCTTTCTTATTTTTGTGTAGTTTCCCTTTCTGAATTTAAATGCTACTGTAATGTGCTTCTTTGATATTTCTCCCTCCTCTCAAGGGTGTTAAATTTAATTATATTATGATAACTATTACTGAAGGATTCAGTTATATTCACTTCTTGGACCAGATTCTGTGCTCCATTTAGGATTAAATCAAGAAGTGCCTCTCCTCTTGAGCATTCCAGAACTAGCTGTTCCAAAAAAACAGTCCATTAATGGTGTTTAGTAGCTTTATTTCTGCATCCAGTCCTTAGGTGACATGTACCCAATCAATATGGGGATAGCTGAAATCCTCCAGCATTATTGAGTTCTCTATTTTATAGCCTCTCTAATCTCCCTGGGTACGTCCACGTTGGAGCCTTAGGTTGACTTAAGGAAGGTTAAGTCGGCCTAAAGACCACTGCATCCAGATTGGGCGCTTATTAAGTTGATTTAAGTGCTTCCTTAGGTCGACTTAATAACGCCAACTCTGAAGGGCAACTTAACATTTAAGTTGACCTTATTAAGTCGACTTAATGCAGTATGGACGAGGAGTGCACTTAAGTCGACCTAGCTGCCCTTCAGGCCCCAGTGCAGTGTGGCACAGCTACCCACAATGCACCACTCCTCCATCAACCTAGCATCTACCAATGTGGACACTGGCAGTCGACTGGAGTGTTCAGTGTGGACTCCCTAAATCGACTTCACAGAGCCTCCAGTGTAGACGTACCCACTGAGCATTTCACAATCACCATCCTGGTTAGGCAGCCTGTAGTGTATCCCTACTGCTCTACTTGTATTATTCAAGTGTGGAATTTCAGTCCCCAGAGATTCCATAGTAGCGTTTAATCCATTTAAGATTTTTACTATATTTGACTCTGTGCTTTCTTTCACATATAGTGCCACTCTCCCATCAGCACAACCTAGTCTGTCATTCTTATATATTTTGTATGCTGGAATTACAGTATCCCCATTGATGGTCATTGTTCCACCAAATTTCTGTGATATCTATAATACAATATTCTCATTTAATATCAGACATTCAAGTTCACCCATCTTAATATTTAGGGTGCTAGCATTTGTATATGAGCACTTGTAAAATTTGTCACTTTTTAATTGTTTTCCTTCATGTGATGTAATCGAATGGGTCTCTGTTTGTTTGTTTGACTGTTTTTCTTGAGTTCTCCTCTTTACTAGGATGTAGATAATCCTGTTATTAGATTCTCCCCATGGGATGTCTGACCAGACTATGTGCTCCTGTCAGCTTTTCTTCAGTCTTTAGTTTACAAACATCGTCTCAACCGTTTCAAGCATCTTTGAAGCAAGGAGAGAGGTGATTCCAATGCCTTCCAGTAAGACAATTTGGCCTACACTGCATTCTAGTAGTGTTGCATCTTAAAAGCGCATGGACACCTGGCAGTGCAGCAGGTTTTAATGGTCCGAGTGCTAAGAACACATCTCTGAGAGATACATACTGATTCTGTTCCCGTTCAGCAGGCACAAAAATAAAACCTCGTGGACATCTTGGGCAGCATCTCACAGAGAGCACTAGACTATTGGAGAGCACTAAATCCTGAATTCAGTATCACCTCTCTTTGTGGCTGTCATGGCATGCAAGATCATTTTAGTCTCAGCTACCTCATAGGGACAAGTTCCAGAAGGGTAGCCATGTTAGTCTATTTCAGCAAAACAAGAAGAGTTCTGTCTTTAAAGACTAAAAAATGTATTTGTCGCACGAGTTGGAATTGGAATTCATATTCAAACTGGATACCTTCACACTGAGTTTGAATAAAATTCTTGAATGGCTGGGTCATTACAAAAGGCAATTTCCCTTAAATCATCCTTCTCAGCTCATGCTTTCCTATTCCACAGATGGAATCCAAACATCTTATTTACTTTAAGGAGAGAGGCTAGCATTCTATCTCTTGAGATCTATTTGAATTAACCTTGTCACCCACCCTTCTCTGTATCTTTATATTTACAGGCTTTATACTGTATTTTCCATTTCATTCATCCAATGAAGTGGGATTGTGCCCGTGAAAGCTCATGACAAATAAATGTGTTAGTCTTTAAAAGTGCCACGGAACTCTTTGTTTGTTCCGCCTCATAGGAACAACCAAGAAACTCCATTGATTAATGCGAGGCAGCAGTTTCTTTATACCACGCAATGATGAAATTCTTCTGTCAATTCTTTGTGTGCTGGAACGTTTCTCCTGTGAGGTATACCGTTAACTCATACTTCAAGCAAGTGTAAGACAGTAGCTGCTTCTTTGTGAAATGGGAGATGTTCATGGAGTCACGTGATTCCGTTTTGGATAAGGGTGATATCAGGGTTTGTTTTCTTTTGGGTAGTGTTGTTAATTGATTCCTCTGTCACAGATGTCAAAAATGAGTTGAACATCATAGGTTCAGTATTTTCTTTGTAACCTCATAATGCAGCGTTCAGCCAAATCTTGGCAGGTGTTACCAGGTTCTGGTTTGTCAAGAGCTTGTATTTCAGCCACATCATCTATGCTGGATTTGCTGAAAGGCCTCTGCTTCCATAAGGTACCGATCATGTTGTCACTAGGTTTTTGCTTAGGAAGATGACGCAAGATATGCATTAGTTTGCTTTTTTGCCTGGTACGAATGCATTGTTCTGTCGCATTCAAACATAGAGTGTGGAACCACAAAGAACTTGTGCTTTCCCAAAGTCTCACATAGATCAATGTCATGTTAAGATCTGGACACAGCCAGGAGATGCACAGACAGTGGCGTCTCTGTGGTTAGCCTTTCACTCTGATTTTTGCATTTGAGCGCAGCTTTAGTCTGTTGTTCTTGATTGGAGCCCATAGACTGACACAGTCTTGGATAACTGTTTTGGGTTTTGAAAGTATCATACACATTATACCAATTCAACTGCCTCCTTTAGCTGCCTTATCACTGAAGACTGCTATTAATGAGTTCTGGTCTGTCATATGCAAATGGATTGCCAGTGCAAATTAGCTTATTGTGTAGCTTTACAATTGTTAATGCCAAAATGGGACAACACCTAACGAATTTAGACGGTGCTTGGTTGCTTCCGGGGAAGTCCTCCCAGCCATGCTTAATGTTTCTTTTGAAATTCGATGGAGTCCTGGGGTTGTTAGGAAAGAGCATTTGCGCTGTGCCACCCACAAATCCTCCAGTGACTCCCATCGATCTGTTTTCATGTTCTGATCTTTGTCTGAACCAAGGGCACAGAAGGGAACGGGGAAACTTTTTAAAAACCCAATTTCCTTTTCTAAATTCTTCCCATGTTTTGTACATCTCTTTTTTTCAGCAAGGAACAAGCAACCATCACAATATTTGGTTACAAATTCATTGTAAGATGCAAAGGAACTAGCTGAAGAAATCTTAGACCATTAGTGATTATCTGTCAGAACTCCTGGAGGAAGTGTGATCTTCCAGAAGATTGGCAAAGGGCAGCCACAATATTTATCTTGAAAAAGGGGAACAAAGAGGACCCAAGGAATTATTGACCAGTCAGCCCAACTTCAATACCTGGAAAGATAATGGAACAAATAATTAATAATCAGTTTGTAAGCACCTGAAGGATAATAGGGTTAGATGGACTAGTCAACATGGATTTGGCAAAAAGAAATCATGTCAAACCAACCTAATTTCCTTCAAAATGCGATGTATCTTGATTATAGTAAGGCTTTTAATACAATCCCACCTGACAGTCTCATAAACAGACTAGATAAGCACACCAGACGTGGCCTAGATGAAATTACCACAAGGTGGATGCACAACTAATGGAAAGATTATACTCCAAGCGCAGTTAGCAGTGACTTTTTCTGTCAAACTAGAAGGATGAATTTAGTGGTGTCCCACAGGAGTCATTCCTGGGTCCAGTACCATTTAGTATTTTCATTAATGACTTGGATAATGAAGCGGAGAGTATGCTTATGAAATTTGCAAATGTCACCAAGCCAGGAGGAGATGCAAGTGCTTTTGAGGAGAGGATTAGGATTCAAAACAACACTGACAAATTGGAGACTGTCTGAATTCAGCAACATGATGAAATTTAATAAAGACAAGTGCAAAGCATTTCACTTAGGAAGGAAAACAATCAAAGGCACAGGTGCAAGATGGAAATAAATGGGTGGTAGTACTGCTGAAAAGGAGCTGAGATTATATGCCCCTTTTGGGTCAGCACATCCACCTTGCTTTCCACGCAATGGTCACTCTAAGGGTGACTGAGTCATTCAGTTTTTTACATATTGAAACTGTGCTTAATGAATACCTTTGGCCTTCCAACTTACCTCAGAAGAAGCAAGAGTTTATCTCAAAACTCATGGGACTTGATATAAAGCCCAGCTGGCATGGAATTTTCAACTGTTTTTGTTTTTTGTTTTTAAAATGCTCAATGAATTTCCTCTCCAACCTTGCCAATTTCGGTTTATGGCTATGCTTCTTCTCGCACATAAGGTGCCACCGAACATTGTGTTTAACCGGCTTCTCCATGATGATATTCTCTTGATCTCCCTGCTGATGCCTAAGAAATGATCAAGACCAAAGGATTTTGTAATCACTTACTTTGGGATTGTAATTAATTGTGGTGTTTGATGTATGTTACAAAGCCACACGCATCCCATTTGTGGATGGAGTACAGTAACTTCTGCCTGGATGCTGATGTCTTAACCAATGCCTCTATTGCAATTCTTTTGGCGTAATAGACAAGCTGCTGATGACAATAATCAACACCAGTGAACCGCTTCTTTTTGGCCGATGATGCCAAATCACTCCTTCCGTGCATAGTAATCTGGAACATAAAAAAACTCAATTGGTATCATGTGCTGAGGATTAACTGATACCATGGTATTGGCCATCGAGGGACACAATTTTAACTTTGTGAGGGCTGCATGATTGACATCCCAGGGTTAAAGCATAATTAAAAAAACACCTTGTTTTAAATATTTTTCTCTCATCCATAACTACTCCAGGTTTGTCACCTTTGGCATGCTGTCTTCATGGACAAATAGGCTTTCGAATGATGCCCAGTTCAATCCATTTCTGACCCTATGTTATCAAAATTTCCACCAAGCAGAGGACCTAGTGCAGGGAGCTGGGGGAGGGTGAACTGTGAGGTCCCTCCTGCCATGCCACAGAGGGTGACACCATTGAAATTACGATCCGGTAGATTTTTTTTTTCCCAAACCAGGTGCCACCTCCCTCCTGTTTGTGCCATTAACATTCCAGAGTTACACATGCTCCCAGACTGTTGGCTCCCCCAGGTTTCCCAGACCTCCAGGAGGGCCCGTTCCCTAGCGCTGGGGAGTTTGAACCTGGGGGCTGATGTCATATGGAGCCATGGGGTGACCCTGCCCTGGATGGGGACAGGCTAGATGGACCCTCTGGGTTGCAGTTAGGTTCCTCCTTCGCTGACCTGCTTTCTCCCCTCTCCCCAGCTGATGCAGGGTGATCCTCACAAGCTGGATTTCCGGAACGACTTGATCACCTGCCTGCCTGGCCCAGGGACCTTTGGGAGCCTTGCCCATGGCCAGGAGCTCACACGTCCCGCCACGCTCTTCACCCCTGCAGGTCAGCACCTTCCTGGTCCCAAGATCCTGCTGCCACAGCTCTGGGTATCAAGGCTGTTGGAAAAAACACACACGCAAACTCAAATCCCTCTGCGTATCAGAGTATCATGAGGGTTGGAGGCCTGTCTGGGGGAAGAAGTAATGGACTAGCTGGCTGGGGGATGGGAGCTGACGGGCGGGGGAGTGGTTAGGGTTCAGTCAGGGAAAGGAAGGGAGATGGTTTGTTAGCCACGGGTTGTAGGGGACGAGGGTGGGCTGTGGGGATAGGGATGGCCCTTTCTCATCCCATCTAATGTTCCACTTTTCTTCCACAGGTGCCATCCACACAAGCTCCGGTGCCTCCTTTGGACCCCCCAGCGCACCACACGGCTCTTTCCTGGGCCCCAGTCCACACATTGGTAAGAGCTGGGGGTTGGCCAGAAGGCACCAGGGCTAGGCAGTCAGGGGCTGCATATAGGGCACAGGGCAGCAGGGCATGAGGGCTGCATCTGGGGTACCATGGGTGGGGTACAGGGCATCTGGGCTGGACTAGGGGCTGGGAACAGGGCACCAGGGCCCAAGGGGGCATTTTTGTGCCCATTCACCCCTCCCTTTCCTCCTTCTTGCCTTTCAGATCCTTTCAGCCGCCCCACCAGCTTCGCTGCCCTAGGGGCGCTCTCCAACGGGGCCTTCGGGGGCCTAGGGAACCCTGCCTTTAGTGAGTAGAAGGGGTGGGCCACAGACATGAGGGTGGGCTACAGTGATGGGGAGGGTGAACCCTGCGGGCTAGTGCCCACCTGGGAGTGAGTGGGGCCTTCATGGTGGGGGCTGGGGGCAGAACAGGCGAAGGAAAAGCTGTGGAGGTGGGGAAGCATTGAGGGTGGCATCTAGCCAAAGACCCCCCACATGAGAGGAGGTGGAGGAAACCCTATGGGGAGGCAGTGCAGCTTGTCCATGAGGGATAGTAACTGTACAGGGACAACCATGGGCTAGGGCTTGTGCTGAAGGGGGAAGTGAGCCCCAGGGATTTCTGGGGGAGGGAGGGGATGTGGCCTGCACCTGCGGGGTGAGATCTGTTCTAGGAAACCTCTGTAGGTTAATCCCGTGGGGCTGGGAGGCTGGCGGGGAGGCCTATTTTAGGAGCGGTGGGGTATGTGGGCGGAGCTCTTGGTCCCTTCCGGTCTCATGCTGTGGTCCCTGTGTTCCTGTCCCAGACTCCAGCTCTATGTTCGGACAGAAGGACAGCCCCGGGGGCCAGGCCTATGGCAGTCCGCATGACCCATGGAACCGGCTGCACCGCACGCCCCCCTCCTTCCCCACTGCCCCCGCCTGGCCCAAAGGCGGTGCTGGTGATGCAGCTGACCGTGGGCCAGTCCAGCACGAGAAGGAACCCGACAAGCGGGAAATGCCTACCATTAAGGATGAGAAGGACAGGTGTGATGTGGTGGCAGGCAGCTGGGGGGTGGGGTGGGCTGAGTCGACAGGGCTGACGGGGGATCTGCGCGATGAGGTTCGGGCTGGCTGGAAGTTGGTGGGAAAAGTGGGGACTGATTCGGAGGAGATGGGTCAGCCTGGAATTGTGTGGGCTCTGAGGCTGATTGTGGGAGGGTCGGGGGGCTCAGCCCTGTAAGTGACACTAACCCCCACTTCTCTGTTCCAGGGACATCCTCTTCTCCAGGCATCCTCCCCGTGCCTCCCCGGCACCCCCCACAACTAAGCACCCTGCATCCTTGGGGCTGGAGGACGGCCCCATGCGGGCGCATAGTGAGCCAGGCCGGGAGCAGCGCTTCAGCAGCCCGGTGGGGGGCAGGGCCTCACGCTCACCCTACCCTGACCCTGCCCTCAAGAAGGAGGTGAAAGTGGAGGAGGAGCCAGAGCTGGGGGTCCTGGAGGGGGCGCTGCGGGCGGGCGGGCCCTTCCCTGGGCCTCTGCATGTCTCCCACCCGCTGGGGCCGCTGGCTGTCTTTGAGAGGCCTCAGGGCTCCCCGTACCTGATGGCTGGGCCAGCCCCCGGTAACCCCTATGCCACCCTGGAGCCCTGGCGAGAGCCCTATGCCCTGCCCCGCCTGCCCCGCTACCTGGATCGCGAGCTGCCCGAGGACTACGAGCGCGCCCGGCTCTATGGGCTAGCGCCACCCCCACCGGGGCTGCTGGCCTACCCCCGCCATGCTGCGCTGCTGGCCAAGGCTCCACCCCCAGAGGGGTTGCTTGGTGCCCCTCCACCCCTCATCCCCGCCGTGCCCGGCGCCCGGCCCAGCTCCCCCCGCCGTGCCCCGGACCTCCGCGAGCTCACTGCCGCCTACAAGGACCGGGACTCCAGATAATGATGCTCGCGTGCTCCATGCCCTGGCATCTGAAACGGCCAGGATCACCCCAGCCCAGCATCAGAGGTGACATCCCCTCACTACACCAAACTGGCCAAGACCTTCACCCCAGCTTTGGGGTGGCATCCTCTGCCACACTGGGCTGGCTAGGATCTTCCCCACCCTGCCATTAGGGGTAGCAACCTTCCTTGCCCACCCTGGCATCAGGGGTAGCATCTCCTCCTCACACCAGGCCAGCCAGGATCCCTCCCTCCTGGCATCAGCTTTGGCATCCACTCCCCACACCGGACGAGACAGGATCCCCCACTGGGGTATCAGGTGCAGCCTACCCTCCCCATTCCAGGAACTGGTGATGAACGCCCATACACACACAGTTACACGGTTCAGAAGGTATTGGGGTGCAGGATGTGGCTCTACCTCCTGTCTCCCCCTGGCCTGGCTGGGTCCAGGCAAAGGAGGACTGGCCTGGGGTGCTCCTGCCCTGTCCTGTGGAGGGAAAGACTAGATGTTGGGGGTGTTCTCTACGGGGCTGGTGGGGTTTTGGGGGCTGGATTAAAGGCCGATCCTCTCTGGGCTGATGGGGATTACGGGGCTGAGTTAGAGGTGGATATCTCCAGGCTAGTGGGGTTTCTAAGGCAGGAATCTGGGCTTTGGAGGAGTGTTCCCCAAATCTCCCCATAACTGGGGATTTGGGGGGTATCTTGCTTTGCTCCCAGTGGACTGTGGGGGCAGGATTGGAGCTGGGGACCCCAGCCTCATGTAAATATGTCTCTGCTCCCCCAGGTGAACTGGGTTTTGTACATTTATACCAGGTTTGAGGTGGTGATTTTAAAGGGTCCTTCCCCCCTTTCCCTCCCCTCATTTTTAATGTATCCTGCGCTTCTTTTCTATTCCTGTATCGACGTTGTGATGCTCCCACCCCCTCCCCGCTGGGCCTGATTGGAAAGGGTTAATATGGCTGCAGGCAAGGGGTATTGGAGACCCCTGACCCTGCTTTGGACACTGCCGGTTCCCTCCCTCTCCCCACCGGTTTAATTAAACTCCAGATTGGTGCTTCTGAATGGATTCTTTTTTGTGATTCCTTCTACCTGATGGGCATGAGGGGTCAGGGTTATAACCTGTGACAGGTCGGGTCTGAACATGCTGGTGTTGAGATAATCAGGCCCTGGGCTGTGGGGCTCCTGGGAGGAGGGGGCAGACTGTGTCTCAATGCACTGAAATGAGGGAGGCGATATGCAAGCTCTTTCTGGAGTTCAGGCACCAACCCATGATTCCTGGGTTCCATTCCTGAGCCCTGGTCTACAATGCGGGGAGATTTCGGCACCAGTCGAATGGAGATACACAAGTCACTTAATATAACTTGCATATCTCCCTTTGATTCATAGAATCATAGAACAATAGGGCTGGAAGGGACCTCATGAGGTCATCTAGTCCAACCCCTTGCTAAAAAGCAGGACCACTCCCACTAAATCACCCCAGCCAGGGTTTTGTCTAACCAGACCTTAAAAATCTCCAAAGATGGAGATTCTACCACCTCCCTAGATAGCCCATTCCAATGCTTCACCACCTTCCTAGTGAGAAAGTTTTTCCTAATATCCAACCTTGACCTCCCCAGCTGTAATTTGAAACCATTGCTCCTTGTTCTGTCTTCTGTTACCATCGAGAGCAGCCTAGCTCCCTCCTCTTTGGAGCACCCCTTCAAGTAGTTGAAGGTTGCTATCAAATCTCCCCTCAGTCTTCTCTTCTGTAGACTAAATAAGCCTAGTTCCTTCAGTCTTTCCTCATAAGTCATGTTCCCCAGCCCCCTAATCATTTTTGTTGCCCTCCGCTGGACTCTTTCTAATGTGTCCACATCCTTTCTGTAGTGGGGAGCCCAAAACTGGACACAGTATTCCAGATGCGGCCTGACCAGTGTCGAATAGAGGGGAATTATCACATCCCTCGATCTGCTGGCAATACTCCTACTGATGCAGCCTAATATGCCACTGGCCTTTTTGGCAACAAGCGCACACTGTTGGCTCATATTCATCTTCCCATCCACCATAACCCCCAGGTCCTTTTCTACAGCGCTGCTACTTAGGCGATCGGTCCCCAGCCTGTAGCAGTGCATGGGATTTTTTCGTCCTAAGTGCAGGAATTTGCACTTGTCTGTTGAACCTCATGAGTTTTCTTTCGGCCCAGTGTTCCAGTTGCCTCATGCCTTCTTACCGCGGTGTCTTCAGTGCACTGAGTCAATGGGAAATGCCATCCCATTGACTCAGAGCTACGCTATTTGCTGGGGTAACTGTCCTTTCCTTTGTTAATTTTGACTGTGAGCTCCTTGGGGCAGGGACTTTTATTCATCACAACAAAGCCCCTGATGGAACTGCAGCCCTGCTTTTAGTCAGGGAGGGGTCTGCGTGGCACCCAGGGTGACAGCAGTTCTAACCCCTCTTGTACAGCCCGAGAGACTCCCTACCCCAGCTCTGTGAGGTTTCCAGCATGTCATCCATCCAAAACCACACTTCTCATTGCTCCTGTTCCACTGGTACAAAGCAAGAAGAGGCAGAAGCTCTGTGCTTCCCCTTCTCAGCCTTTGCAGGCAAGATCCCTGTCCCTAGATTTTCCCTGTACTTCTCTCCAGTGATGGTTGTGTTTTGGCAAGGCCCATGAGTGTGCATCGCAGGGGTATTAGGCACGTTTGTGATCCCTCTCCCCAAAAACTTGCTGCTCAGAGTACAATACAGAAGTTCTGTGTTGTGCTCTGAGCAGCAGCAGAAGTGGTGGAAGCCTGCAGCGCTCACCAGGCCAGCAGGAGGTGCTTTGTTGCTGGGGAGGTCCTGGCAACCCATGCAAAGAATGCTGGGATGTGTTGGCAGCAGAGGGATCTGTGTAATTATAAAATACAGAGCTCCTCCCTACAACTACCATCTACTGCCATGGGGGCTGCTTCTACATTGGGCATGGTGTTGCAATCCAGAGGCACGTGGGTTTAGGTGAGATTATGTATGGAAAATGTGAACTAAGGTTGGGGGAGGGCTGGGAGTCAGGCTGCCTGGGTTCTATCTTTGGTTCTGAGACGGAAGTAGTGAGGTTAGAGTAGGGGAGCTGGGAGCATCGAGGGTTCAGCAAACCAGTAGAACCAGGGTAAGGGGTAGGAGATATGCTGAGCCATTTCCCCCGATCGATGGAACCAAGAGTGTTAGGGAAATGGAAGGGATGTTGTCATTCATACTTCCAAATCCTTTACAAAGGGGAACAGAAAATAGCCCAATCCCAGGACTAAGGTGAAGATGAGCCCTAATAGGTCCTGCTTTATTAATTCAAGCAAGCAAGGCATTGGGGGAAGAGTCACTGAATGGTTCACATGCATCTGACTTTGCTGTCCCCAGAGGGAAGAGATTTGTTTGCAATGAGGCAAGTTCCAGAAGGGTAGTTGTGTTAGTATGGTTGAGCAAAACAAACAAGGAGTCCTGTGGCACTTTTAAACACTAACAGATGTGTTTATTATTACTATTATAAATAAAATTGTTAGTTTTTAAAAGTGCCACAGGACTCCTTATTGGGTTTGCAATGTAGGATATGATCACATCCCATTACATTGAAATGGGATTTGAGTGGGGCCCCAAAGATTACCTGTCCCCACATCTCCCCCGTCTTCCTTATGCACACCTCTCCTTCCATCTATGCTCATACACACCCCTTTATCCACCTATCCTTGCCTGTCCACATCCACCTATATCTATGCTTCCTTCCTACTGCACACCTAGCTATAGCTGTCCATCCCTCCCCATACACCCAATTCATCCATCCTCCTACACTGCCCTTTATATCCATACCTCATCTATAGCTATCCATCCCTCCCTATGCATAGCTTTCTATCCATTTGTCCCCATATGGACCCTCCCGTCTATCTTTTCACACACACCCATCATCTCCACACAACCAAGCCTACCGCCGTCCCCCTTATTCTAATCATCCCTTCATCTGTCTGTTAGCTGCTGGAATTGCTTATGTAGAAACAACGTGGATTCTCCCTCTGGGGGACTGTTCAGCTAAAGATTTTGTTTTCTCTGTTCTCCTCTAGCTCAGCCAGAGCGGTATGGGGCTGGATGCAGAAATCTTGGGGGGAGGGGAGGGCGGTTCTCAGCACTGTGGGGCTCAGAGTGGAGCACCTAAATGGAGCTAGTTCCTGGCCCCAGGAGTTTGGAGAGAGTGTGTGCAGGCCCTCGCTTTCTCATTCAACAGAGCGGCGCCCACCGATGTCCCCCTCTGGTGCATTATGTGGATCCACACATAAGCACTGGTGAAAAAAGTATGTTAGAAAATTAAGCAGAGAAAAATTATCATAGGATTTTGTTTCATTTCTCCCCTGAAGAATACAAGGAAAATATCACATCAAATATTCAAGTGAAAAGTCCTTGGCATCCTTCCATGGAACTACATTTCCCAGCGTCCTTGTCTGTCACCCCGGAACTACATTTCCCAGCAAACCTCCACTGACTACATTTCCCATCGTTCTCTTCTGCGTCTCTTCCCCCGTTTTCCCCCCACGGAACTACATGGCTCAGGCACCCCTTGCGCCTTGGCTCCTCGGAGCAATGTTTCCCAACGTTCCTCGCCCCATTCATAGAACTGCCTTTCCCGTCATCCCCTGCGCCCTATGCCCTGGCTGGACTCCATTGCCCACAGTTCCTTGAGCTCAGCGCTCTCTTCTCCCCGGCTGGAAGTCAGGACTTCCCGCCCTCCTGTCCCTGGCTTCCCCCTCTCGCGAGACTTTTCAGCGACTGCGGCGTTGGGCCGGCTCTGTCGCCTATCATCATTGTCCCGCTCGGAGTAGTACTCCACTTCCCGTCGTCCGTGGCGGCTGAGTGTGTCTCCCTGTCACCTCTCGCGAGAGTTGTCTGGCGGCGAGGCGGGCGCGAAGGGGGGGGGCCGTCCCTGGCGGTGGAGGTGGTGGCGTCCGCCATTTTGCCGCGGCGGCTCGGCTCAGCTCTGCGGGGCCTGGTTCGGGGTCGGCGTTCGGGTGGGAGGGGCCGGTGCGGGGCTGATCGGGGTCGGCGGGACCCGCACGCGGAGAAGGCGGGGCGGCTGCGGCCGGGGGACCGCGGATGGCGGCGGATCCTGCCCGGCGGCGGCGCTGGGGCTGAGGCGGCGGCAGGAGGAGGCGGAGCAGGAGGCGCCTCCCTCCCTCCTCCCCCCTCCCACCCAGGTAAGATGGCGGCCCGGCCGGGGCTCCGCGTTTCCCCCCTCCCCGCCCCTACCCGTGGGGCGCGAGACGCGCTTGGGGTGGGAGGGAGCACGAGGGAGGGAGCGCGTGCGCCGCCAACGGTCGCTCTCCCTCCGCGAGCGGCACCAACTGCCACCCTCCCTGAAGAGGGCAGCAGCCTCGCTCTGGGGCATGCGGGGCAACGGGGGTGGGGTCGGGGTCAAAGGGCAAAAGGGGTGGGTTAGGGTCTGTAGAGGTCAAAGGGCATTGGGGTTAGGGTAGGTGGGGTCAGAGGGCAAAGGTTGGCATGGGCTTTGGGGGTCAGAGGGCAAAGGGCAAGTGGTGTTGGGCTAGGGGTGGGGTTCAAAGGGTGTTGGGTGAAGCTCTGAGGGGATCGGGAGGCAAGTGCTGGGTTAGAGTATAGGGGAGAAAGGGGTTGGGGTGAGCAGGGCAAGGGTCAGAGGTCAAAGGGTAAGAAGGGTTGGGTTGCAGCAGGTCAGATTGTGGCTATGGAATCAGGCACAGCACAGCTAGTGGTTCAGTTTGAGGGGGGAGTAGATCTGGGGATGTCTGAGCAGGGCCAAGGAACATCAGAGTTCATGCAACAGGTGGATGCTGGGTCTGTGGGGCACAGGGCACCAGGGTTGATGATGGGGCAGGATCAGGAGTTGGCACAGCAGACAGTTGCAGGTTTAGTAGGGCACGGGACAGAGGTGTTGGCACAACAGGCGTTTACGGAGTTTGTGAGGCAAGAGGCGCCAGAGTTGGTGGACCAAGATCAGGGGGCATCAAGGCTGGTGGAGGAGGATCAAGGGATGCCAGAGTTGGTGCAGCAGGCCATGCCAGCACTGTTGGGGCAGGATCAAGGAAAATGGGAGTTTGTGTCAGGAGCTGGTGGGACATGGGGTGCCGGGATCAGTAGCAACAGTGGAGGCGGGACAGGTTCCGAGCAAGACAGAGGTGGTTGACAAGGGAGAGTTAGCAGTGCGGGGTCTTGGGGAGAGAGAAATGGTGGGTCTTGGGTTGACATGTATGGCGAGTTGTGCGGTAACAGGATTAGTAGGATATAAAGGATGGATGGTGGGTATGACAGGTTTAATGAAACAGAGACTCAGTGTACCGGGATTGGCTGCACAGTGTCAGAGGCTACTGGGGTTGGAAGTAAAGGGCCATGCAGTGATGGGACGGATTCAGCGGATGGGTAGACTGGTGGACTTGGTGATGATGCCGGGCTTGAAGGACACAGGTTACAGGAATACAGGGTTGGAAGGACGGGACCAGAGGTTATCAGTGGCAGGACCTGAGGTTGTGGGACATAGCGCTAGTTTGACAGGATGGGTTCAAGACTCAAGGGGGCTGGAGGCAAAAGTGGGACAGGGTCAGGAGACAGAGACCTCTGAGATAGTAGAAAATGGGATGACAGGGCTGGCAGCCCGGGATCCAGGATTTAGTGGGTTGAAGGTGATGGGAAACAGGATGGCTGAGTTGTCCAGGCGATGTCCAGAGTTGCTGGAGTTAGAAGGGGCAGTGAGAAGGGGACGTAGAATGGCAGGACATGAGGTGAAGAGGCTGGAGGGACGGGGTCATGTATTGGGAGGGATGGGGGCAATGGGACTTAGGGTGTCAGGGTTGGCAGGTTTGGAATTGGGAAGGCACGGGGTGAGGGAGTTAGTGGGGCAGGGGCAGGCCCTGGCAGAGTTGGTAGTGGCAGGGCATAATGTGCAGGGGCTAGCAGGACAGGGTCAGAGATTGGCAGGAGAGAGACCTGGGGTGACAGAATCCATGGGGTGGGGGTTGGCAATGGAGGGTTACAGGGCAAGGAGGTTGGCTGTATGGGGTCAGGGGGTAACAGGGTTGGAGGTTGTTGGGCACGGGCTGTCTGGGTTGTCAAGATATGAGCAGGAGGATACAGGGCACAGCATCACAGTATGGGATCAGGGGGTGCCTGAATTAGCAAAGACAGGACGTGTGGGGACAGGGTGGGCACAACAGGATCGGGATCAACTAGTGGTTGTGGGACATGGAGTGACTGGCCTATTGGGGTGGGGAAATAGGGGTATGGGCTTGGCAGGGGTGGGACAGGGCATGGGATAACAAGGAGCAGCAAGGTACATGGGACCAGGAAACAGGAAGGTGTAATATATTAGGGTTGGGGCTTACCAAGGGCAGGGTAGTGAAGGGGAGGACACACAGGTTGGGTGTAAAGGTGCAGTAATGTGGTGAGCAGGATAAAGTCAGTGGGGTGGGTGGCCAGGGCTTAGCAGGTAATGACAGTGGGATGGGGTGACAGGGGTTGGTTAGGAAGCGGTCAAAGGGTGGGCCAAGATTGAGTGTAATAGGGATACCAGGGGGTGGGAGATTAGAACGGGGTGAGAGGCTGGGAAGGGCTAATATGGGGGTAAGGAATAGGATGTGGTAACAACCCAGAGCTAAGTGGTGAGTGAAGAAGTGGACCAAGATCAGAGGAGAGAACGCACGTGTCTGGGCTCCCAACTCCACCCTGTTTCTCTGGGACACCATGCCTTGTAGATGAGCCAAGCCAGCAAGCTTAGTGGAGATAAGTGTTACCTGACTTGACGACTTGGTGGCCAGGCTCTGCACTAGGACACGTTTGCTGTCCCTAGCACCCTTAACAGGTCTCTGCCTCTCCCATAGGCAGGGATTTGGTAGCTGGTGCTGAGAGAAAATTCTCCATCATATCCTGCAGATGGGTCCGTCCTCTGCTGGCTGCATTTCAGGCTCGGAGAGACAGGTTTAGCTAGATCCAAGAACTGAATACCAGGAGGACTAAAGCTGCAGGGGAATGTGGAGGGTTTGAATCCTTGTGGAATGCCCTCCCCCCGGGAAGGGCTGGGTTGGACTACTGGTTATCTCTTAAAAAGGAAAGGGTATCCGTGTGAAGTAAGAGGGCAGTCTGGACCCACATCCCCATCCTGTCCCATCTTGTTGCAGGAGCAGTCTTCCCCGGGAAAGAGAAACCCTGGAAGTGGAGTCTGACGAGGAGGAGGAGTTCTCAGCTCACACAGGTATGGCTGGGATCTGCTCTCTTATGGCTTGGAGCTTGCCCCCCTCCCCCTGTAAGAAAACAGCAATGTAACTTTCCCCTTTCTCTAAGAAGCTTTGGATGTTCTCCAGAGTTGTCATGTTCTACCTCACAGGCACGTGCATTTCAGCAGTGGGCAAGCGAATCCTTCCTCCTGTAAGAAACCCTTTTGGGATCCCAAATTAAAAGGTGATGGAAAAACACAGATCACTGATGAAAAGCGCTGAGGGATCGGATGGGCTGAGAAACTCCTTGGTTTTCCTGTGTCGCACTGGGAAACAGCCATTCTTGGGAGAATCCTGGCAAATGTGTTTTTTCAACTATTTGAAAAATGCTGTTGAGTACAAGCTTGCTCCTAGCAGGAAAAAAACATCCTGAACACCAGAGGACTCTCATCTTACTCTTATACAGTGCCAAGTGCAGTGGGGTCATGGCTTGCAACGCATGCATCTAGACACTATGGTGCTAATAATATAAAGAGTACAACATATGAGCATACTTGTTAAATACATTCATTTCAGGTGCAAGTCTCACTCCCAGGCACCTTGAAATGGCATTTACACTAGTGGTGCTGAAATGGAGAATTACTGATCAAGTCCTCCAACTTAACGCCCAGAGACTGAAGTATAGAGTTGCCACAGTGCATGTTGATCAGTGTAATGTAAATCAATGCAGATATTCTTTAATTTAGATGAGGCCAAATTACTTACTATGCCACCTTCAGCACCTGTATCCCGAGTTGATTGACAGGCAGCATTAGCAGCAAAAGGCCTACTCCTGGAGGGAGTTTTTCCTCATTATAAATTTGATTTTTTTTCATTGAAGACAAGCATCTACCCCAGAGCACAAAACAGAACCTAGGAGTCCTGGGTCTGTTCCCTTCTCCTCTGGCCCACTAGACTCCACTCCTCCCAGAGCCAGGGGGAGAACCAGGATTGCTGACTCCCAGCTCTAAGCACTAGACATGCTCTCATCTAGTTCTGTTTCTGAAGGGCAAGTCTCTCTCTGTTGCCTTCAGAGTATGACCAGGCTTTGGTGGCAGAAGAGTCCCCTCAGATCACTCAGCCAGTAGTGTGAATCATGTTTGATGGCAACTTCCCCATCTCTTGCCAGGAGATTCAGAGACAGGCGGCCCCGAGCGCAGGCTGGGCTGCCAGGGGACCCAGGAGCTGGACAGCTCGTCCCAGCAGCTGCTTGACCAGAATGAGGCCGGTTCCCAGCATGCACTGGAGCAGGACGTCAGCACTTCGGCCACGAGCAAAGCTATCGGGGCGCGAGGCGAAGAGCAAGGGAGCAGTAAAATGCAGAGCAATCCTCCCCGACAGCACCATGCACTGCGCACTGAGGTAGGGGCTCCCTGCCTGGCCTTGGAGCTAAGCAGGGACATGCTGAGTTTCCGCCTTGGTGGGGGGCTGGAGAAACCCAGGTTCTGTTGTGGATTCAGTAGAGGGTGCTCTCCCCTCACGGTCAGTGCTGACCCCAGTGCAGTCCTTGGGGGAGCTGTGCTGCAGGGTAGGGAGTGCTGTCACCTCGGAGTCCATGTGGAGCTAGAGGTAGCGGTGCTGCCAGGAGCAGTGTGGAAGCGCAGTAGGGGGCGCTCTTCCCGTACAGTCAGTGCTGGCCCCAATGCCCCAGCACCATGCTGGCAATCTCTATGGCCATGTCTCCACTACAAAATGTCAGTCTTACTTGTGCCGGGGTACAGCCACCGCAGTTATTAAAAGGCTTGTGTGCGTGCGCCCTTGGCCCCCTCTGTCGACTGGCGCATCCTCACCAGAAGCACTTGTATTGATTATGGTGTTGTGGGGTGGCTCCTGAAAGCCGGTGACAGTCAGTGTAAGCAACATGGTGTCTTCACTGACCTACTTACATTGACCGTGACTCAGAGCTGTTCAGATCAGCACGGAGTGGCACTTAATGTTGGCGGGATCCAGGTTTAAGTGAAGGCTTCCACAGCTAGGTTGATGCAAGACAGCCTGTGTCGACCTAACCATGTAGTAGTGTAGGCTAGTCCCATTTCATTAAGACAATGATACTCGGACAGATACTTGGGAACTGCAAGTGGCTCTTTCATGTGTCTCCTGCGACTCTCTGCAGGTCACGTGTGATTTAATTATTAACCAGTCTAAGTTATTAACCAATCAGGATGCTTTTATTACATTAGTAACCAATTGCAGTGGATAAAATAATGCTTGGACAGTCATTTTGCTGTGAGAATAATGCATATATAAAACCAAATATGAATATATAGCACTATAGTAAATGAAACAATGAATTCACACGACTGTGGCTCTTTAATGTTGATGGCTAATTTGGCTCCTGAACCCCCTTTCTAGTAAAGCAGCCCTGGCACTTTTTTCGAGAGTTAGTGTGTGAATCTCTCTGTGCTGTGCAAATCTTAAATGTA
This sequence comes from Pelusios castaneus, assembly GCA_007922175.1. Taxonomy (NCBI): domain Eukaryota; kingdom Metazoa; phylum Chordata; order Testudines; family Pelomedusidae; genus Pelusios; species Pelusios castaneus. Next base: position 171,421 of record ML686013.1, read on the forward strand.
ATTCCATTCTGCTCCCTTAATGCTTTCTGCAGTTTCAGGTGGATATGGGCTTCTCAGTCACTTCCTGTCCAAAATTATGTGCGGTTAATCATTAAAATCCATGCCTCAGTCTAGAGCTGGCTGCACCTTGGTGCTGGGGGAAAGATTTCTGTATAAACAGACCCTCTCCCCACTCCAGAGACAGGTGCATCTCAGCACCAGGCAAGCCTTTCTTGTACAGAAGAGCACTTTATGAGCCTTAGGCTGCCAGGGCTGCTGAGTTCACAGGTTCCATGCATAGCTGTGGCAGCCGCTGTTCCAGTCACCTCATCCTTTTCCTCCCACAGATTGCACCAGACAAAATGACGGGGAGCAATCCTGTGTCACCGGCCTCTTCGGGGTCCCCTGCCTCCAGCGGCAGCGTCTCACCACCCCACCTCACTCACGATTCCTCCCTGGATAGTCACCTGGGCTTTGATGTGCCCAGGCTGCAGAGCAAAGTTCTGGCATCCCCAGGGGCTTATGCTTCGGACCCGGCCAGCATGTGGGACAAGACACACGCTGAGATCGCTGAGCAGGCCAAGCATGTGAGGAGCTGACCGTCTGTTTCTGAAGAGTCCCCTGGGCTGGAGCCCTTCATGCTCCCAAGGGCACAGCCCAGATGCCTTGAAGGAGCTCAGTCCTCAAGGAGTCTTTGCTAGGGTGGAGTGGTGTCGCAGATCCCCTCAAGGAGCCCTTTACTGGAAGTTGGGGTATAAGGGCCCAGATTCCCTCTGGGTGTCAGAGCTTAGAAGGAGGGGTAACGTGACCCTAATCCCCTCTAGGCCCCGTACTCTTGTGTCACTATTGGTCATCTTTCATTTAAGGTCAGGGGGGTTTTGGCCCAGAGGACAGTTCCTGATGGGCACCAGTTATGCTGTGGTTCTCCCTGATCTCTCTTCACCTTCCAGTTTCCGGTGATGGGTGGGGGAACTAGGATTCCCACTGATTTGGTGCTGTTTTCCAGGAGGCGAAGATCGAGAATCGCATCGCAGAGATGAAGAAGGAGGGCTTCTGGTCCTTGAAAAGGCTCTCCAAGGTGCCAGAGCCGGTTCGCCCCAAGGTGCACTGGGATTACCTCTGTGAGGAGATGCAGTGGCTTTCAGCAGACTTCGCCCAGGAGCGCCGCTGGAAGAGGGGTGTGGCCAGGAAGGTGAGCTCTGCTGCTCTCTGGAACAGCTCCAACTGGTTTACTGAGTCCCTTAAAACCTAAAGGTGGCTTGGATTGGCTTGGAAATTGCTGTGCTTCGAGGAGCCATAGAGGAGGGTAAATTGTCTAAATGTGGGGGCATTTGAGAGAGAACTGTAAAGATATCGCGTGCCATCAAAATCTTCTTGGTCTTCTGTCCCTCTTTTGCATGCACCTGGGGCTCAAACATATGACTTTGATCTTCCCTCACTCAGGTTTGATTTCAGCCAGCATTTGCACCCACCAGCCCTCTGAGGCAGCAGTTCTCATCCTTTTGAGGGTTGTGACACACTTGGCAGTGTATTGCAACCCTACAGAACACACCAGCCCAACCTCCCCAGGCCAAATCCAATCATCTCCCCAATTTTGCAGCACTTACAGCTGTGTGGTGACACAGTAATGTGTCCCTACACAGTGGTTGAGAACCGCTGCTCTGGGGGATCAGTAGCACAAGATCCAAAGGGATAGCCATGTTAGTCTAATTCAGCAAAACGAACAAGGAATCTTGTGGCACTTTTAAAGACCAACAAATTAATATATCGCATGAGCTTTTGTGGGTAGAATCACACTTCGTCAGGTGCTTTCTTCTAGTGATTTGGGATTCTACCCACGAAAGCTCATGCGATAAATAAATTTGTCTTTAAAAGTGCCACAGCACTCCTCTTTTGTAGTAGCACAAGTGTCATGGAGGGACTAATTTGGTAATTCAGCATAGGTCAAACCACATTGCATAAGGATTGGTTTAAATCGAAGCTGTTTATTAAGTCACTGATTTTAATCATGATGTAAATCTGCAACCTGGTAGCCTAGATTTAAGCAATTGATTTTGACCCTTGTTTTGCATTTGTACTTTTTTGTTACTTTCCTCAAGAAAGATTGATTCTCATTGATTGTTACCTATTATAACATAACATGTTGATTTACAATTAAATATAACCTTTACACTAAATTTGGTGTTTCTTTTAGTTAACTAGCAAGATCTGTTATTTACACATTCATTTAAGCAAGTACATAATTTAACTTATATTTACTCAGATTCTTAATTTTTTACATTTTTTTTGTTAGTTTAGAAAATCATGAATGATGTATTCCTTATTTACTGGATGATTTGGTTTTTTACTTAACATTTTGTGTCAAGCTCTATTTGGATGGAATTTCAATTAAAATGCACAAAAGTAGCATTTTTTATGTTTTTAAATAGTTAAATAAAACTGTCTTAAACATGCTAGAAAAATAAGAAATATCAACATGTTTATCAATGTGTTTTGCATTGACAGCTAACTGATTTCTTAAACAAAGGAAGTACAGTGCATATGGGCACGAAGTCCTTCAGAATTTTAGATATAGTAGATCTCATCGTGTTCTCCCATCCCTAGTTTTTATTCGTAGATTGGAAGAAGAAAATAAGCTTTTCTGCTTTTCCTACACCCAGCTGGTTTCGTAACTGTGACTTAACTAGTCCTTGAACTAAATTAGTTGGATAAACTGAAATGAAGACTATGTTCTGCAGGTGCAGAGTAAGCTACTTCGGTCAAAAGCTGGTTTGCTACTATAACCGACTCTGGTTCCAGCTGCTTTGCTTGTGACTTCCACCAGCTCAGTGTTTCGACTTGCTCTAAAATTTGGCAGCAAATATGAGCTGCTAACTTTTCTATTCCATTGTAATCATTTTATAGACTCAGTAGATTATAGTAAATTAATCTTAACGTTGGTTGTTGTCATTTCAAATTAAACTTTAAGTAGGTGTATTTTTAAAATATAAATCTGTAGCTAATTTAAATGTTGACCATCTGATTTATAAATAATCATTGATTTTTGTCCACTGTGCCACGCCCAAAGAGTGAAAATGTACTTGTGCACCAGGACAGGGTTGCCGTTTCAAGGCAGAGAGTTTGCAGGCTGCCTAGTGTCCGTAGCTGGATGGCTCCCATATGCTGTGATCAAGCCCTGCCCTCAGCAGCTTTTTGTGACTGCTGGGCACATTCTGCAGGGGCTTTTCTAGTTCTTCCCTGAGATCAAAGCTTCTGGTTTATGAGGTAGTGTTTCCAAGGGCTCTGAAATCCACATAGGTGCCATCTAGTGTCTGTCCATCCCTCCAAGCGCATGTTTATCTAGCATGTTCCTGTGCTCCATCTAGGCATACCCTGTGTTTCCTAGGTACCGAACAGAAACCTCCCTGACCTTTCTTCTCAAACTGTGGCTGGGGTCCCAGCTGTTAATTGGCAGTGTGTCTCCTAGGCTGTGGCTCTAGCTAGAGCGAGATCCCCCATTTCCAGTGCAGTCTGCCCTGGATTGCTGCAGCCCTCTTCTCCACTGCATGCATCTCACTCTCTTCCTCCTTCTCCTCCCCAGGTTGTGCGGATGGTGATCCGGCATCATGAGGAGCAGAAACAGAAGGAGGAGCGAGCCAAGCGGGAGGAACAGGCCAAGCTGAGGCGCATCGCCTCTTCCATCGCCAAAGAGGTCAAGCAGTTCTGGAGCAATGTGGAGAAGGTGGGTGACACTTGCAGCCTTGGAGCATAGCACTGGAGGGAGTGCTCAAGCTGGCTTTGGACCAGGGCTTCCTCTTGTGAGAATTGTCACCCAGCATACAGGCCTCTCTAGCCTGGCGGTTGTAGCTCTTCACTGCTCTAGCATAGGCTGTTGGGCTCCTCTTTCCCAGCATCCACTGCTCTTCATCACTTCAGCTTGGGCATCAGGCCTCTCCAACCCATCCTCTCTGCTGCCCATGCTTAGCCACTGGGGGCCTCTCTAGCCCAACATCCCTGCCTCTCTGTTGCCTCAGCTCACACCATTTGGGCAAGTCCCTGACTCTCTCCTGCTCCAGGCTGGGTTTCACTAACGCACCGTCTTGTATCAAGCTGTAGGATACAACTATGGGGAGATTTCCTTTTGCCTCTCAACTGAGCCATGTCAGGAAGGTTCTTCAGAAGGGAGAATGACAGCTTAACAATATGCTTCCTGTTGAGAGCTCCCTCTTACTCTGCTCTTTCACTTTTACATCCAACCCCATCCTCCACTGGCAGGTGGTGCAGTTCAAGCAGCAGTCTCGTTTGGAGGAGAAGAGGAAAAAGGCCTTGGACCTACAGCTGGACTTCATCGTGGGCCAGACAGAGAAGTACTCAGATCTGCTGAGCCAGAGCCTCAACGAGACTTTCCCCATTGCCAGCAAGACTGGCTCCTCCTCCCACATCAGCTCCTCGCATGCTGGCTCCACTGCTTCCAGCCCTCCTCCCCCACCGCACCTCACCGACGAAGAAGGTTGGGAGCCAAAACACCCCGTGTCCCATTCCCTGCTCACTTGAGCCAGCCAGTCCTCCCCTAGAGGTTAACAGTCCTCTGCCCCATTCCCCTGAGTTGGCCAGTCTCCTCTGCCCTGTGTCTGGATTGGAGCTGGCCCCCTTTAGAGCGGAAAGGTTCTGTGTCCCATTCCCTGCACCCTCCAGTCCCATCCTTCCCAGGGCCAGATCAGCTGGCTCCCCCTAGGAGAAAGGCCCCAGATCTCCTTCCCAAGGCTGCTTAGTCCAAGAGTTCCTCACCACTCCAGGGGTGTGGCTCACCTGATTCCTCCAACCACAGATGGGGACTTCCAGCCCCATGAGGAGTCAGACGATGAGGAGACGATTGAGGTGGAGGAGCAGCAGGAAGGGAACGATTCGGAGACACACCAGCGTGAAATCGAGCTGCTGAAGCAGGAGAGCGAGCTGCCCCTGGAGGAGCTGCTGCAATCCCTGCCCCCCCAGATCTTAGAGAATTCATGCAGCATCGCCCCCTCTGCCTCCAGCTCCGACAACGAGGAGGGGGCACGGGAGAGTGAGGAAGAGGTAGAGAAACGTGCCAAGATTGTAAACAGTGCTGAGGGGTGGATCCGACCAGCCTGGGGGAGGCTAAGGGGTGATCAGTGCCAGTCTGGGGGCTGGAGCCAGGACACCCCTTACTGAGACAGCACTTTGCTTAGAGCAAGCACCCCCACTATGAACTCCACTGACAGGAGGCAGCTGCAGGCGGATCCCCAGAGTTGCATGGTCTGTGTCCTAGCTAGGCGAGTGTAAGAAGGCTTGTGAGGAGGCCCTCCTTTCGGGGTGGGAGGGCCTGGCCCCAGCCTCTCCTCCCAGCCCTCTCCTTCATGCCTCCAGCAGGAGAAAGCAAAGTCTGTTATCCAGAGGAACAAAAGGCCCTGGAAGCCCGACAAGGAGGATGAGGAGTTCACAGCCAATGAGGAAGAAGGTGAGCATAGCAAGGGGGCTGCTAGAGCAGCCACTCTGGGAGGATGGGAGGGACATGGCTGCCTCTGGTGGCTGATGGGAGTGATGGATTTACAGGGCCTTCTCCCAACCCCATGGTAACACAGCCCCCTATCTCCTCAGCTGAGGATGAAGAGGAGACAATTGATGCTGAAGAGAAGCTGGAAGGGGACCTGGATCATAGGAAGGAACTGGACGACTTGGCCCAGGAAGGTATGAAGGAGGTGGGAGGAGAACATATCTGAGAGTAGGCTCTTCCAAGCTCTGGGATCCTGTCCTAATCAATAACTGCATGGGTGCAAGAGATTTGAATTCATTAACCAAGCCCAAGTTTGTAGGGAATGGAGCCCTCAAAGCGTAAAGATCTTCTTGTGACCAGCTATTAACCCCAACGACAGCAGTGGTAAATCCAACACCTTGGGAAGCCCCAGATTCTTCCTGGGCAGATATGTTGGTGGAGCCTCATTTTGAAACCAGTTCCTGCACCTTCCCATTCCTGAGCCCAGAAGAACAAGGCTTTGTGAGACTGGACTGATTCCAGCCACATAGAAATGATGTTCAGCATGGCTTGGATCTCTGTCAGGGACATAGTGTTGGTTTCTCTGTCCCGCTGTCCATAGGGCTCCTGGCCAACTTTCCCCCCGATCATGTGATCTGTGTTGAGGGAGCACTTAAACAGGTCCCCGCCTGGCCTCGTAGGCTGGGATTTGGTAGCTGGTGCTCAGAGGAACCTCTCCATTGCAACCCGCAGCCAGGTCCTTCCTGTGCTGGCTGCGTTACAGATCTGGAGAGACATCTCATCCCAGGGTGGGTGGTGGTTGAGGGTAGGGGGTGGGACACGACCCCTGCTCCATCTCAGGCTCTGCACATTCCTGTGTGCCCCTGACCCTCTTGCTATCTGGCAGGGGAGCTGCCCATGGAGGAGCTGCTGGAGAAATATGCTGGCGCCTATGCCTCTGACTTTGAGATGGATGAGTCGGACAGCTCCTCAGAGGCCTCGGAGCCCAGCACCTCGGAGTATGAGGAGGAGTCAGAGGACGAAGACAGTAGCAGCCAGTCGGGTATGGAGAGATCTGGGAACACGGCCTGAGGAGTGGGAGGGTGTCTTAAGGTGGTGCTGATGCTGGCCGGATCTTCCCCCAGACTCCAGCACAGAGGAGGAGAGTGAGGAGGAGGAGGAAAGCCAAGAAGAGGAGGAGGAGGAGGATGCCACTGCTGAGGAAGTGACAGCGGCAAGCCAGGAGGAAGACTTTGGTGTGGAGTACCTGTTGAAAAGGGATGAGGATCGAGGAGAAGGGGGTAATGACGCAGCCCCTGCCCTGGGACCCAAGAAGGAGATCACAGACATCGCAGCCACTGCTGAGAGCCTGCAGCCCAAGGGCTATACCTTGGCCACCACCCAGGTAAGTGGGACCTCAGTGAGGAGGGAGCTAGGGAAGGAGGGAGAAGGCAGCCTGAGTAACCCCATCCCCCTTTCCGCAGGTGAAGACGCCCATCCCGTATCTGCTCCGGGGGACCCTGCGGGAGTATCAGCACATCGGCCTGGACTGGCTGGTCACCATGTACGAAAAGAAGCTCAACGGCATCCTGGCGGACGAGATGGGGCTGGGCAAGACCATCCAGACCATCTCCCTGCTGGCTCACCTGGCCTGCGAGAAGGGTGAGGGGGTGGGACGGGCACGCATGGGTAGCTCCATCTCTGCTGGGGATGGGTGGGGAGAAGTTAAGATAGCTGTAGCCGACTGCCCTTTTGCAGCTGTCTGCTGAGAGTCAAAGGGCTGACAGGCCACGGGAGATGGAAGCTTCCTTCCCACATCCTCCAGGATGGAGGAGGTTCTTTCGCAAGGAGGGGGCATGGGGAGAGGCCCACACATGGGCTGCTGCCCACACTTTGCCCACCTTGATGCTCCAAGATCCCTAGGTCATAGCTTGAGAGTAGCCCTGCTCTGTGTTGGTCCTACAGGTAGCTGGGGTCCCCATCTGATCATCGTGCCGACCAGCGTCATGCTGAACTGGGAGATGGAGATCAAGCGCTGGTGCCCCAGTTTCAAGATCCTCACCTACTACGGGGCACAGAAGGAGCGCAAGCTCAAGCGGCAGGTGAGGAGCCAGGGGTCCCTCCTCTTCCCCAGTGCACCCTCCAACTGGGATACAGGACTGCCTCTCCACGGTGGCTGGGGGTTGTCCGGTTTCACTGGCATGGGGGGCAAGAGTCATAGTCACAGAGTTTAAGGCCAGGAGGAACCACTAAATCTAGTCTGACTTCCTGCGTAGCACAGGCCACCGACACCTTCATGCTATACCCCCCAATGCATTGACTACTCTGTTGCGTTCCACGGGCAGGGAGCAGGGACTGAGATTCCCCCAGGGCAGACTGGCTGGGGCTCTGGGTGGGTTTCACCTCCCACTGTAGCATGGGGAATGGCTCACTTGCTGGTGGATTCTCTGTATCTTAAAGTCTTTAAATCGTGATTTGAGGACTTTAATAACACAGTCATAGGTTAGAGGCTTATTGCAGGAGTGGGTGGGTGAGGTTTTGTGGCCTGCATTGTGCGGGAGATCAGACTAGGTGATCATACTGGTCCCGTCTGACCTTCAAGTCTATGCATGGGTCCCCAAGGTCCCTGCAGTGGCAGAGAAATTATTACAAAAGCCCTGCACAGATACAAAATGTGGATCCACATCCACAAGCAGCAACCTCTACCGAATCCGCACCCCTGGCCGCCAATCAGCTGTTGTGCCCAGGCCCCTCCCGAACAACTGATCAGGCTGCCTAGAGGAGCAAAGGGGAAAGGAGCTGGGCTGACTGGAGGGTCGAGGAGAAAAGTGAAGGAGGGGGAAGTGGGAGGCAAGGCAGGCTGTCCACAGGGTCCTCTGGGGTAGGGCTAAGTAGGAGCTGTCTGTGCTAAGAGGGAGCCAGCTCTGGACCCTGGCTCTTGCTCTCCATTCAGGGCACCCACATGGTAAACTTACCCCTGCTGGTAGTGGGGCTGCCCTGCCTGGGGAATCTCAGCCCCTTCTTTAGGGACGTAGCGAATCCAGACTCCAGCTGATCAGGGGCCCCCACTGAACAGCTAATTGGTGGCAGGCCTCTGCTTCTAATCTTGAAGGCAGGGAGGCAGCCTGAAAGGCTATGAGCTGTAGGCAGTTTCTCCGCCTTTGCGATCCACATCTGACCCACCATCTGCATAACGGTCTGTGCATATAAAGTGGATATCCATGGATTTACAGAGCTCTAAGTGAGAGATCCCACATGATCCCGGCAAGAGATCTGCACCAACACACTACAGAGGAAGGATTCCTACCTAGGATTCCTGCCAATATAACCTGGGAAAAATTCCCTCCCACCTCTATAAACAGTGATCAGTTAGAGTCTGACGTTGTAAGCAAGAACTAGCCTTGAGAGAGAGCACATCCTCAGTGGCATGCTAGAACCCAGGCCCACTTTCCCTGTGTCCCTTTTCCAGCATGTCCATCTCTCATCTTCAGAGGAAGGAGATAAAGAAAAGCCTCATGAAAACAGAATACAAGAGGGGGTTAGAATCCCTTCCTGACCCCTACCAGTGGTTGGCAGAAGCCCTGAAGCATGAGCTTTAGGAACATAAGAAATAAATCTGCGCCCTATCAATACAAGTAACCCAGTCATAAAATCACACTCATAATTTTTTCCGGCTTAATATTAATGAAGATTTTTGCTCCCAGAACTTCTCCTGGGGGGCTATTCCAAAACCTAACTTCCTGATAGTTAGAAGCTGTCTAATTTCCAGCCTGAATTAGTTCATGGCCGGTTTATATCCATTTGCCTCATGCCAATCTTGTTCTTTAGCTTAAATAGCTCTTCACCTTCCCTTGTTGTTTAACCCCCAGTGTATTTATAGAGTTCAGTCAGACAGAAGATAACATATTAAGACAAAAAGTATCATATTCCTGCTTTATGGTACGTCCACATCTGGAATAGTTATTGCAGGTCTGGTCGCCTCATCTCAAAAAAGATATATTGGAAAGACTGGGACTTTTCAGCCTGGAAAAGACAACTAAAGGGAGATATGATCGAGATGTATAAAATCATGACTAGTATGGAGAAAGTAAATAAAACAAAAACTGGGGGTCACTCAATGAAATGAACAAAAAACAAAGTTTTGCATTACACAATCTGCGTGGAACCCCTTGCCAGAGGATGTTGTGAAGCCAAAGAAGGGGTTCAAAAAAGAAGTAGATAAGTTCACAGAGGATAGGTCCATCAGTGTATATTAGCCAAGACAGGCAAGGATTGCTGTGTGCCAGAGGCTGGGAACGGCCAACAGGATGGGTCACCTGTTCTGTTGATCACCTCTGTAGTCATCCTGTGATTGACCCACACACCCAGGTCTCTCTGCTCTGTTCCTTCCAATTGATGAGCCCCCAGATGGTAAAAGACATTTTTATTATGTGGTCCTAGATGCAGGAACTTGCTACAACTAAATTTCATCCCACTTTTGTCATTAAAGTCTTACCGTCATGTAGTTCTTCCCGGATAACGTTCCCATCTTCTTCTATATTGGTGATTTTATCATCAGCAAATTTCATCAGCATATTTCTGCTTTGTGAGCCAGTGGCATGAGCAATCAGGCTTCTCGCACAGGACACTGGACTGGCTTGGTGGGGTAGGGAATGGACATGGGTCTTTTCCCCTTTCTCCAGTCAACTCCTGGGCACCACCTGGCTTGGGGATGGGAAAGGGACCTGGGGAGCCCATACTCTAGTCTAGCTGCTCACAGCCCCTCCCTGTATAATCTGGATCCCTCTTCTAGGGCTGGACCAAACCCAATGCCTTCCACATCTGCATCACCTCGTACAAGCTGGTGCTGCAGGACCACCAGGCGTTTCGGCGCAAGAACTGGAAGTACCTGATCCTGGATGAGGCCCAGAACATCAAGAACTTCAAATCCCAGCGCTGGCAGTCACTGCTCAACTTCAACAGGTGGGTACCTCCCAGCGGAGGTGGGAACAGCCTGGCTCAGCTCAGCATGCTCACTGCTCTGTACTTCCTTTTTCTTTGACTCCAGTCAGAGGCGGCTGCTGCTGACAGGCACCCCCCTGCAGAACAGCCTGATGGAGCTGTGGTCTCTCATGCACTTCCTGATGCCCCACGTCTTCCAGTCGCATCGCGAGTTCAAGGAGTGGTTTTCCAATCCGCTGACGGGCATGATAGAGGGCAGCCAGGAGTACAATGAGAGCCTGGTCAAGAGGCTGCACAAGGTGAGAGAGTGGCTGCGGCTGCCATGGAAGGCGAAAGGGAGCTGCTGGGGATTCTGGTGGGGATGTGTCAGGACCGGAACGTGGGTGGTTTGACCTAGTGTTCAGTATAGAGGCCATCAGGCCAAGTGGGCAGAGGTCAGGCCAGAGGGCTGGAGTCAGGAACCATCAGGAAGATATTCAGTTGCTCGGACATCTTTCCGTACCTCCTGCTGGCTTAAATAATGCTATGGGGCCACTCGGTCAGGGCTGGGCATCATCCCAGTCAGGATGTTCACGGAGGTGCCTCCGAGAGGAGTTCGTGTTTCACTAGCCTCACTTCCAGTAGGGCGGGGGTGGCCAGGGTGTGAGGGCAGACTCTTTCCCAAGAACGTTGCACCTCGGTGGGTTGGGAGTGGGCACTTCCACCTGGCTGTCCGGGCACATGTGATCGTTGGGCACGGGGCTGGCTTCCCGACTGATGGCTCTGCTCCGCCCCGGCAGGTTCTGCGGCCCTTCCTCCTGCGCCGGGTGAAGGTGGATGTGGAGAAACAAATGCCAAAGAAATACGAGCACGTCATCAAGTGCCGGCTGTCCAAGCGCCAGCGCTATCTCTATGACGACTTCATGGCCCAGGCCACGTGAGTGCAGACGGGAGGGAATGCCTGGTTTCTGTCCCTGGAAAGCCACACAGTGTTTAGTGGGTTAGAGCAGTTGGGGCTGGGGAGCAGGACTTCTGGAATCCATCCCAGCTCTGGGAGGGGCATGGGGCCAAATCCCCACTCGGGTGATTCCATCCTGCCTCTTGAGATCCTGCCTAGAGCTTCAGCTGGATACAGAATCCCCCTTCACTTCCTGTCCCAAACTGCTCTGCTGCACTGGTGTGTTAAACGGCCGCGGCACCCGTCCCAGAGCTGGCTGCAATTCAGTGCTGCCTGAGGGATCCCTGTCCAGTGCCCAGCGTTGTTCTCCAGCTGCTGCACTCCTCCCCGAAGCAGCTGCATCTCTGGGCGGTCGATCCCAAGGTGGCGTTGCCAGGTGGTTGGCATATGCCTGGAAGCCCAGAAATTCAGCATGTGGGGGGTTGTAGCTGACCCTGCTCTTGGTTTCCCTTCAGCACCAAGGAGACTCTGGCCACGGGGCATTTCATGAGCGTCATCAACATCCTGATGCAGCTGCGGAAGGTGTGCAATCACCCGAACCTCTTCGACCCCCGGCCCATCCACTCACCCTTCATCACCGAGGGCATTTGCTTCAGCACTGCCTCCCTCGTACTATGCGCCCTCACCAGGGACCCCTTTAAGGCAAGTGCCCTGGCCCTTGAAAGGGGGGCAGGGAGGGGGACACAAGGCTCTTCCCCTCGAGGGGTCTTCCGCTTTGATCCAGCCCCAGGATGGGGGACTGGCTGGCTCAGGGAAGACGGGGGGGGGGGAGAGGTGGGGTATGGGACATGGGCTTTTTCCCCCTCCTGCCTGCCCTGGTGCTGGGGTGAGCACCTGCTGCTCCAGGGGGGTGTCCCAGGAGCTATGGGAAGGCTGGTCCTCTCCTCTCCTAACTGGGCTTGGTCCCCTGCAGCATGTGGACATGGGCATTTTCGACCTCATCAACCTGGAAGGGCGTGTATCCCGCTACGAGGCCGACACCTTCCTGCCTAAGTGGAAGGTGACCAGGAAGCTGATCGAGGAGATCGCTGAGTCCCCAGACCCCCCGCCCAGGCCCAAGCCAGTCAAGATGAAAGTAAACAGGTACCGCAGCGCCCCCCACCGTGGGGATCTCAGCAGAAGAGAAGGGGAGGGGGAAGCTGTGGCCCGGATTGGGGAATCTCAGTCCGGGGAGGAGACTGCCAGAACCAAGGCTGGGGAGACCTGGGGGGCTGCCATACGCAGAGCAGCGGGTTGAAGGGGGAGAGGCCTGGATTGGCAGGGGATTCACCGTCCCCTCCCTTAACCTTGTCTGTCTCCCCTCCCGGCAGAATGCTGCAGCCGGTGCCAAAGCCGGAGAACCGGACCGTGGTGCTGGTGAACAGCCCTCGCCCTGTGGTCCCCTTGCAGAGACCTATGGCTCCCATGCTACCCGAGGCTCTGGCCCCCATGCATCCCATGGGCCCAGTTCTCCCAGGGCCCGTTCAGCCTCCCCTGCTCCCTCACCCCATGGCTGTACCTGTCTCGCTGCCCCTGCCCATCCCCCCGGTTCCGATGCCTCCCGCTCTCAGGCCGCAGGGCCCAACGCTAGTGCCTACGCTGAGCCAGAACAACACCGCTGCTGCCGTGCTCCAGGCCCCGGTGTCCGCGCCACAGGGTAAGGGCCCTGACCCAATGGGATGGGTGGGGGGGTACGGCTAGGATTTCCCCCCCCGTCCTCTCTGTTTTGGGGGAGCAAGTAACAGCACCTTGGGCCCTGCCCCGTTTTCCCAGGATGGAGGGACTGGGCTGGGCTGGTATCCCCCCTTCCTTCCATGGGGGTGAGGCTAGGCTGGCTGACCCCACCCCTCTAACCAGCCCCTCTTTCCTCCCGCAGTCCTGCCTACACTGATGCCTGCGGCCCAGCTGGTCCCGAATGCCCCCCAGCCCCCTGTGCTGCCTGCCCCTGCTGCTGCTGCCTCCACCCTGAAGCCCGGCCCGGTGCCAGCGCCCGCTGTGCGGCTGGCCACCAACCCCCTGAGCCCGGGCGCCATTGGGAGCATGATGAAGCCAGTGACAGTCCATTCCACCACCAGCTCCCTGCCTGGCTACAGCTTCCCGGCCTCCAGCGCGGTGCAGCAGAGACTGCTGCTCTCCCCGGACATGCAGGCCCGGCTGCCCTGTGAGTACAAGGGACAGCGCACGGCGAGCAGGCGGGAAGCCAGCCGGCACGTGGCCTCTGACTCTGTCTCTTCTCTCCAGCGGGTGAGGTGGTGAGCATCGCGCAGCTGGCCTCGCTGGCCAACCGGCCCCTGCAGAGTGCCCCGGGCAGCAAGCCCCTCACCTTCCAGATCCAAGGCAACAAGCTGACCTTGACGGGCACCCAGGTGCGGCAGGTCGCCATGGCCCAGCCCCGACAGCTGCAAAGTAGGTAAACCCCTTCCCTCCCACGAGGTCACCAGGGCACCTCTGCCTCCCTCGTCCCCTATGGGATATTCCTTCCATCCGGGTGTGGGAGCTGTGTACAAACAGCTCCCACGCCCTGCCCCAGAGGTGGCTGCCTCTCAGCAGACCCTGTATAGCGTGAGATGCTTCCGATAAGAGCCATCTCCTTGCCCCAAACCCTCTCTGTCTCTCCCCGTCAGCCCCCTGAGCCTGGCTGCTCAGTTGGCTGGCCCATGGTCTCTCTTCCCCTCCATGCAGTCAGAGCTCTGCTGCCCATTCCTGAGTGCTGGTTCTTAGACCAGATGAAGGAGGGGGCCGAGAGACTGCATCACAGGGGGCAGGAGATGGAAGAGCCAGGGGGTCTGATGGGTGGAATAAGTGAGGATCTGGGAGGAGTGGGGGGCTGGAAGGAAGCTGGGGGTGCCGGTGGGTAGGAGAATGAAACCAAGGGGCATTGGGTCAAGGAGCACTGGTGGGGTACTGATTGGGGGAGGGGTAGCACCAGTGGGGTGGGCATGAGGGCATTGAGGGATGCTGGTGGGGTGGGCAGTGTGGAACCGAGGGGTGTTAGTAGGCCAGGGGCGGTGGGGTGCCATGAAGGAGTGTTGGGGGTTGGCGTGGCAGCCGGCTGGGATGTGATCCCTCTAAGCTCCAGTCGTCTCTGTCCGTGAGGCGTCTGTTGACCCGAGGGAAAGAGCAAAACTCAGAGCCTGGCCCTGCCATAGGGCCCCAGTGCCAGCTGGCCGGGGTGCCGCAGGGGGGCGCACAGAGGATGAGGCTGGGGTGGGCATGCCCTGGTGGGGAAGGCCTGCCCAAACCAGCTATTCATGCGCTCTCCTCCCCCAGGGAATGTGGTTCACCTGGTCTCTGCTGGGGGGCAGCACCACATCATCAGCCAGCCGGCCCAAGTGGCGCTCATCCAGGCCATGACACAGCAGGGCGGGCAGGCGCAGGGCGGGGTGCAGGCCATGGCAGCCCCCCAGCCCACCGCCATCCTGCCCGCCCCAGCCTCTGCCACCACGGCAGCCGCCACCTCAGCAACCATCAGCGTCCCCATAGCTGCCACTCAAGGTGAGTGTCGGGGCCTGGAGGCACGTTGGGGTGAGCAGCAGGCTCCATCCCCAGCTGCGGCAGGGGAGTGGGGCGCACTGGTTAGTGTGGGGCCTGCAGGTTGAGCTGAGTGGTGGGCTGTGGGGAAAATGCCTGCCAGGCTCTAATCCTGCTTTCCTCATGCCCAGTGACCTCCTCCATGGTGAACAGCTCCGGTGTGGTGAAGATCGTGGTGCGGCAGGCCCCGCGGGACGGCTTGGTGCCTGCCCCAGCCCCACAGCAACTTCCACGCCCAGCCACAGCCACCACCCTGCCTAGCTTGCCAGCCACCCTGATGGCCCAACGAGCCCAGCTCCCTGTGGCACCTGTGCCACCAGTGCGGCTGCCCACACAGCCACTGGTTCCGGTGCGGGCGCCCAACCCACTGCAGGCCCTGGTGCGGCCCATGATCCGGGTGGTGCAGGCACCGGTGCCCAGCATGGAGCAGTCAGGTGAGTGTGTCTTCTCTGCCTTCCTAGAGGGGGCATCGTCCCCCAGGACTCACGCTAACCACACTTGGCTTTACTCTGCAGCTCCGGCACCAGCTCCGCCATCTCCCACCATGGTGGCCCCTCTCCTCAACCCTCCTGCCACCACCATCCCTGCTGCCGCCTGCCCCGTAATGGCTTCACGGCCCACTCCTGCAGCTGCGCCCAGCCCAGTGCCCAAGGAGGAACCCGAAACACTAACACTACGCTCCAGCACGCCCACCCCGCCTCCCCCATCGCCGCGGGCTCCACGGCACAGACGGCAGCCACCTCCGCCACCCCGCTCACCCTTCTTTCTGGTGAGTGAATGTGCAGGGGGGAGTGAGAATGGGGGGATGAGGTAGCCCAGGCCAGATGGGGCAGGGAAGGGGTTCAGGAAGGTGTGGTTGATCTTGGGTAGGTTGGTGGGAGGAAGTGCGGTGTGGCTGGGATAGCTGACAGATTGGACCAGGTGGAGGATTGTGGGAGGTGGGGTGGGGACAGCCCATGGGTTGGGGGGTGTCTCAGCTGGGAGGCGGCTCAGGGAGGTGTCCCATGGCCAACGCTGACCTCCGTGCCGTCCCGGTGGCAGGAATCACTTGAAGAGAAGCGGAAGAAGCAGAAGGAGGAGCGCCTGGACCGGCTTTTCCGCCTCAATGAGCAGCACTGCAACCTGGCCCCCATCTACGGCACCGAGGTGCTGCGCCTCTGCGCCCTCTTCCCACCCGGCCCCCTGCGGGAGCAGGAGGGGCAGGAAGTGGCACCCAAGCTGGACGGCTCAAGGGGGGCCGGCTACACCCACTGCTACGTGGCACAGGTGCAGCGGGAGCCCCAGCACCTGGAGGCGTATTGGCAGCGGGCCACAGCCCTTGCCCAGGCCATCCTGACACCCCAACAGAGGGTTGAACAGTTGGCAGACATCATTGAGAGGTAACGCCTCCCGGCCGGGCCATCTGGGAGGAATGGGGATCTGTGCCGCTGCCTTGGGGATGCGCTCCCAGAGTTGGGCTAGAACCCAGGAGTCCTGGCTTCTAGGCCCACCCCATTCCAGGCCGGGGGGATAGCGACCAGCAGCCCTGGTTCTCCTAGTCCCTCTCTCCACCCCCCGGAGCTGACAAAGGTGTGTGTGGCGGCACGTCCTCAGTTCCCGGCCTGCTGGTATGCCGTACCCGTTCGCACCCTCAGCCCTGCCCGTTGTGTCTGCAGGTTCATCTTTGCTATGCCTCCCGTGGAGGCACCTGCCATCACCATTCACACCTCTCACCCGCCCCCGTCACTCCTGCTCCACCAGGCCATCTTCAAGGAGACGCTGCGGCGGGAGATCTCGCCCCGTGCCAGCGGCCTGCATCGCATCGTCTGCAACATGCGCACCCAGTTCCCAGACCTGCGCCTCATCCAGTATGACTGCGGTATGTGGGTGGGCAGGGGAGGGGCCTGTGGAGCTGGGGGTTGAGGGAAAAGCAGAGAGGTCAGGTTGTTCTTAGTCCGCACCCTGCTTGGCTGGCCTGATCACTCCCCCCTTTCCTCCCTGCAGGGAAGCTCCAGACCCTGGACCTGTTGCTGCGACAGCTGAAGGCTGGGGCGCACCGTGTCCTCATCTTCACCCAGATGACCCGTATGTTAGATGTGCTGGAGCAGTTCCTCAACTACCATGGGCACATCTACCTGCGCCTGGACGGCAGCACCCGTGTGGAGCAGAGACAGGTATCTCCGGCCACTGGCCTTGTGCCCATGTGTCGTGGGGGTTCCCTCATCAGCCAGGCCAGTCCTGCTAGTCATCTCTCTCACACACCCGGAATTGGGGATAGAACCAGGAGTCCTTCCTCCAAGCCCCCATATCCTGTCTGCGACTCCTCACTGTGGCTTCCCCTCCACCCGGCAGGCGCTGATGGAGCGTTTCAACGCTGACAAGCGTATCTTCTGCTTCATCCTGTCGACACGCAGCGGAGGTGTGGGGGTGAATCTGACGGGCGCCGACACTGTGGTGTTCTATGACAGCGACTGGAACCCCACCATGGATGCCCAGGCCCAGGACCGCTGCCACCGCATTGGCCAGACCCGCGATGTCCACATCTACAGGTCAGCCACGGGCCCGGTGTCACCTGCTCTGACTCTTCCCATCCAGCAGAGGGTGCCTGTGCAGTGCCTGTCCCTTCCCACACTGTGGCTGCCCTGGCCCAGTGGTAAGTTGCCTCTTTGCCTCCCTGTGCAGGCTGATCAGTGAGCGGACGGTGGAGGAGAACATCCTGAAGAAAGCCAATCAGAAGAGGATGCTGGGAGACATGGCCATTGAGGGTGGGAACTTCACCACAGCTTACTTCAAGCAGGTACTGCTGCAGCCAGCGTATTCCCTTGCTGACTAGCCACTATGCCATGGGCTGGAAGCTGAAACGCTCGGCCCCATCCCCGGAAATCCCCAGCCCACCAGACCCCACTTGCCTCCCAGAGCTGGGAACAGAACCCAACTCCTGATTCCCAGGCCCTCCCCTCTGCCCCCCAATCCTTTAGACCCCACTGTCTTCACTTACTATAAGATAGAACCCAGGAGTCCTGCCTGAGTCTGATCTCCAAGGCTCCAATCCCTCGCTCCTGCTTTTATCAAGTCCCTCACAAACACAGGCATTACCCAGTGCAACCCAGGGGGGCCTGTGCCTAACCTGGGCGTGTCTGTCCCTCAGCAAACCATCCGGGAGCTCTTTGATATGCCCTTGGATGAGCCAGCCAAGAAGGAAGGGGAGTTTCTCACCGCGGCACAGGACGAGGAGGAGGATCCCATGGCCAACAAGCAGACCCAGATTTTGGAACAGGTAAGCCCCACCCAGCCATGGGGAAGTCGGGGTTTCTCTCAGCTTTGCCTTCCCACCCACTGAGGCAAGTGCATCTGGCTTCCAGGCACTGTGCAAGGCTGAGGACCCTGAGGACATCCGGGCGGCCACGCAGGCCAAGGCCGAGCAGGTGGCGGAGCTGGCAGAGTTCAATGAGAACATCCCTCTGGACGCAGACGAGCGGCCCAGCAAAGAGGAGGAGGAGGAGATGTCGAAGGCCGAGCAGGAGATTGCCTCACTTGTGGAGCAGGTGCGGTGGCTAGAGTGGGTTCCACCTTGCATCATGTCACTCCCCTATCTGCAGTGCTGTTGCCTAGTATATTTCTGTTGTGGGAGCACTGCGCCATGGGGAGGGAGGGGGTGGCTGTGTCCTTGCTGCCCCCTATTGGAGAGAATGAGCCCAGCTTTCAGAGGGCTTCCTTTCCAGCTCTTCCAGCAGACCCTGCACTCAACCAGATGGCTGGACATTTCAGGGCTCGTACTTTTATGTGCAGTAGAACCCAAGAGATGTGGCTTCTAGCCCCCATCCATCCAGCAGACCCCACTCTCCTCCCAAGGCTGGGGATAAACCCAGGAGTCTTGATTTCCCAAATTCTTCTGGTAACATCCGTCCCTTTTCTCCTCCCCTCGCAGCTCACCCCCATTGAACGCTACGCCATGAACTTCCTTGAGGCCTCTCTGGAGGACATCAGCCGAGAGGAGCTGAAGCAGGCAGAGGTGAATGTGACCCTCTTTAACCCCGTCATCACTCAGGGTTGGGTTGTGAGGGGTCTCTGATCCTGACTGACCAGAGTAGCTGTTAACTGGGAAGACCTCTGTCCACAGCCTTGGCTTTGGCAGCACCTCCTAAACTCAAGCGCGTGGCTCCCCACATGCAACGCAGCTTGGTGGTGTGGCCGCACAGTGACCATCTCTCAGGCTGTTGTGAGCCCCACTCTCCTGGGTTTACGACCTTTCATGGAGATGACACTGGGACGTCAGCTGGGTTGGAGAAGGGGGTGGCCTCAGGACACTTGAAGCATTGTGTAAGAGAGCTCCCTTCCCAGTTTGGCCCATTTACCTCAGTATCCCATCCCACTTGCCACTCAGGATCAGACCCAGGGGCCCATCCAGCCATCCCATATCCGACACACAGGTAGTCCCCTGTATCCTGCTCCAGATCACTTCCATGGGACCATATAGAGGCACATACATCCCTCATGTATCTCGCCGTGGATCAGAGCCACAGTACCATGAAGCCCAGTATCCTGCCTCATTCATGCTTCCCTAGCTCAGACCCATAGGCCCATCTAGCCCAATATCCTACCCTGGGTCAAGCCAATGGTATCCCATGCCATCCTTGCCACCTTTTGCTCTATGATAGCCTGACAGATGACTGCTCTGTCTCTCTTTTCCAGGAGCAGGTGGAGGCCGCCCGGAAGGACATAGACCAGGCCAAGGATGAGGTGGTGTTCAAGCTGCCGGACGATGAGGAAGAGGGCCGGCTCAGTGAGGAAGGCTACATCAAAAAGAGCAAGAAGGCCAGGGTGCCCAGCCGAGTGGGCCCAGAACGGACTGGCACGCGCATGAGCGAGCGGCTTCGGGGCACTCGCCTCTCCCTGCGCGAGGCAGATGGATTGGACACTGAATCGCCTCAGTCCCGGCTCCCTAGCCTGCGTCACCCACGGGTCCAACATGCCAGGCTGGAGGCCGAGGAGGCAGAAGACCACCTGTCTCTGGTGGCCCAGCACACACGGGGCGCTGTCATCCGCAGGGAGCTGGTGCGGGAGGAGACACCAGCCCCAACCCGCAGGGCCGCGGCCAAGAGAGAGGAGCCAGGGCCCAAGGTCCTAGGAGCTGGCGAGAGGGTGCTGCGGCCCATCCCTCACAGAACAGAGGCCCCTGCCACCGGGGAGAGGGTACTCCGGGCCTCCCCGCAGAGACCTGACCCCCCCACCACTGGGGACAAGGTGCTGCGAGGCACCACACAGAGAGCTGAGCCCCTGGCCACCACAGAGCGGGTGCTCCGAGCCATCCCTCAGAGAGCAGATGCCCCGGTCCCTGGAGATAGGGTACTGCGAGGCACCGCGCAGAGAGCAGAGCCCCTGGCTGCCATGGAGCGGGTGCTGCGGAGCGCACCCCAGAGAACAGACGCACCAGCTGCTGGGGACAGGCCAACCCCACTCAGACCAGAGGTGCCACCTGCTGGGGAGCAGGACTTGAGACGCGAGGCACCGCCTGCCAGACAGGAGATCCCCCAGCCAACACTTGCAGCTGCCGAGGTGGGGATGGCCGGAGGGGTGCAGGCTCCACTAGGACAGGAGAGCACAGTACCCACAGAGGAGCTGGCCTCGAAGATGCCCCCTGCTGACCACATGTTGAGGATGGAGCCCCCACCCACTGGGGAGAGGGCACTGGGGTCCACAGAGCTGGTGACAAGGGAGAAGATGGAGACCACAGAGCCAGCTTCTGCCTCCGAGAAAGTTCCCCTACTAGCCCCCTGTGGCCTGGAGATCCCAGCTCCCGAAGAGCCAGTGCCAAGCCCAGAGACCCCTGCCTCTGGGGAGGAGCCACCTGAAGAAGCCAAGGGATCTGTGGGCAACGCCGAGGTGGTTGGAGAGCTGGCCCAAAGCCTGGTAGAGCTGGACAGTGTGGACGTGAGCAACGTGACGAGGGGTAAGCCAGTCAGGCGTGCCATGGAGGAGCTGGAGGGCCCTCACCCAGCATCTGAGAGGTCTGCAGCAGAGCTTCCCCCAGAGATGCCTGCCCACGCTGCCACTAAAATGGGACTCGAACTACCCATTGTTGAACCCCTCTCCACCACAGAAAGCAAAGTGCCAGAAGAGGTGGAAACCCAGCCAGCCCGACCTCTCACAGGCTCTCAAAACCAGTCCAGGGAAGACTCCAACTCCCAGCCTCGGCTGAAAACACCTCCCCCCAGCAAGGAACAGAATGGGCTTGAGCCGCCTTCCTCTCTCTCTAATAGCCTGGCTGAGCCCCAGCCCCGGGAGCTGGTACAGGGCACCATGGAGCCACTGGAGCTAGCAGGTGGTGACAGTAGCAGCCTGAAGGAGGTGCCCAAGAGAGGGCTGGAGGACCAGGAAGACAGCCCCCAGCACCCAGACAGAGTGAGTGCAGCCAACACGGTTTCTCTGGGGCTGGGGGAAACGCAGCCAGGGACAGCCTCCTCCTCGGACAGTCCGTCGCCAGCCAAAACACCACGCCGGCGCACCAGCGCTGATGTGGAGATTCGGCAGAACCACCAGGGCCAGGACGGCCCAGCTGCCAAGGTCTTGCGCAAGCTGCCAGGCCGCCTGGTCACCGTGGTGGAGGAGAAAGAGCTGATCCGACGCCGGCGCAACCGCATCCACAAGCCAGATTCTGCTGGTGGCACTGTGGTAAGCCCTAGCAGCAGTTCAGCCCACAGCATCTCAGAGCTGGAACTGTCCCCCTCCAGCAAGGAGCTGCCGCTGCTCCGCGACCTGCCTGCCCGTCGCAGGATTGAGCTGGAGAGCCGGGCTGCCAAGGAGAGGGGAGACGAGGGGTTGGGGCTGGAGCTGCCCTCCAGCCTTCCCCCGCCTCCCCTCAAGCGTAAACGGGGCCGGCCCCCCAAGAACAAGTCTCCAGAGCAGCCAAGCCAGGGGGAAGCACAACCACCATCCAGCACCCCTATGCCCCATGTCAGGAAGCCAGAGACCAAGGTTCCCGAGCCATCCTCACCCAAGACCCTGGAGCAGCCGTGCAAGGGGGAGACACGGCCACCTCCCGGCACTGTGAAGCCACGTGCCCAGAAACCAGAGCCCAAGGCCCCTGAGCCAGCCTCACCCAGGAGCAAGGCAGAGAGCAGTGAGAATGACTCCCCCCTGGAGAAGCGCCGGCGGGGCCGGCCCCCCAAGACACACTGGGCCCCCACCACCCTGGGCACTGAGTCACCCCCCAAGCGCAAGCGAGGCCGGCCCCCCAAGAACCCCCCTTCCCCCCGTGTGGAAACATCAGCCCCCCACCCTGGCTCAACCTCGGACCGCGACACCTCCACCGAGAAGGAGCCACCCCCACCTGGCCGCAAGAGGAGGTGGAGGAGGAAGGAAGAGCCTGGCCCGGCTGCCAGCGAGAGCTCCTCAGATGGCGAGGAGGCCCGCCCTCTCACCCGGCTTGCCCGGCTCCGGCAGGAAGAGAAGCTGGAGTCGGGCAGTGAGTGCTCGGCCCTGCTCCCGGCCCAGAGCACTGCCCCCAAGCCAGAGCCAGATGGCACCTCGTCAGGGGAGAGCAGCACATCTGAGCAGGCCCCGGCCCGCTCCACTCGCCAGCGGCCAGGCAGCTTGGTGCCACCACTGGAACAGGAGCATCAGAGGCGCAAGCGGAGTTGCCTGTCAGAGGGTGGGAAGTCTTCTGGGGCCGCTGGCTCGTCGGAGGAGGAGGGGGGTGGTGGTGAGTCGGAGGCATCTGCAGAGTTGAGCGGTGAGGAGGGTGAGCGGCAGCCCAAACGCCAGCGCCGCCATACAGGCCGAGCCAGCAGTGGCAGGAGGCGGCAGTGTCCCCGGGGAAGCTCAGCTGACCGCATCCTGCGAAGCGCCGCCGCCACCCCAGCCGGCAACACCCGCTCGGCTACCAGCGCCACGCTGGGGGGCACAAGTGGAGCCCCCACCCCTTCAGCCACTGCTGCTCCTGCCGCCATGGTTACCTCCTCACTAAGTATCAGAGGCCGTAAGCCCAAAACGTGACCACAGCCTGGGAGATGCCAGAGTCACTTCCCATGGGGATAGATCAGAGCTCACCTACCCACCTGCCCCTGTGCTCCCCTTCCTGGAGCAGCAGGCCAGCAACCATGGGCTTCCCACACCCCTGCCACCCCCATCTGGACTGTTAAACCACTACTTGAACTCAGGAGGGACACGTGGCACAGCTCTCCGGTTCCCCTCACTCCTGCACCCACGGTCGGCTCTTGGCTTGGTGGGCACAAGCTAACCAGCAGCACTCAAGACTTGTCAACGTGGGGTGCCCCTGCTGCTCCATCCCTGGAGAAGAGGCATCTTGTGAGGGAAGGGGACCCTGCTTCCTGGCATCATGGAGCAAGCAGGGCAGCAACCAAGGCGGGTGGCATACGTATCTCCCCCTGCTTCTGGGCATAGGATTAGCCCAGGGGGTCCAGGCGTTTCACACTTCATTTCTATTCTCTTGCCCAGTCCGGGGCTAGTTCAAATCCCCCCACCCCCTGGTGGTGGGAGCCCCCCTGAGTTCTAAAAAGGCACCCTTTCTTTTTAACTAGCTTGGGTTGGTTTTTAACTGACGCGACCAAATTCGCGGCCTCCCCCTCCTGCCTGGGGTTCCTCTTGATTTCCTTCCTGCTCTTCCATGCAGGAGCTGAGTTGTCAGGCTGGGCAGCCAAATCTGGCCGCTGGGGACAGACTGGAACACGGGGTGCAGCGGCCCCCGACACCCACATGGGAGAAATTGTCCTCTTTTTAATTATGTACATTTCAGACTCACAGCTTCAAGGACTTTTGGGGCTCTTATTGGTTGGACCCCACTCCCCTGACACACAAGCCCCCACTTTTCCCTTTATGTACAGCCCTTGTTGTAAAATAGATTCTTTTGAACATAATCTATGCAAAGGTTATTTTGTATAGGGGAGCACACCATTCCCCCCTCCGTGGCAGGACTGGGGGCAGCAGCCGTTCTCTGGGCTGGTGGGGGGAGCGTGTGGTTGGGAGATGGGGGTGCAGGGGCTGGGGGGGAGGTGTTCCCATGGAGCTGTCTTTCCTACTGAAGCATGTTCAAAACGTGTACAGAGGTCCGATGTAATCTTTCTTCAGAATAATGCTATGAATAAAGTGTTTAAAAAAAAAAAAAACCAACAGCACAATCCTCGCCTTCGTCATGTGGTTTGTGCTGCCTCTACTCTGCTTTCTCCCTTCCCTTCTTACCCAGCCTTCTCTCCATGCTCTGAATATATTTGACCTGTCACTGCAGGCCTCTCTCACTTAACCAGTCTCATGCCATTTGTATCTCAGGGCCAAGCTCGTAGGGATGGAAAATAGTTCATGGTTAACCATTAGGTATTAGTCTTG
This sequence comes from Pelusios castaneus, assembly GCA_007922175.1. NCBI lineage: Eukaryota > Metazoa > Chordata > Testudines > Pelomedusidae > Pelusios > Pelusios castaneus. The sequence goes on from ML686013.1 coordinate 195,579, forward strand.
CCGTTAATGCGTGGTGCAGGTGCTCTGTTTCCATGGGACAGTGTTGAGCCATGTCCGAGATGGCCACTCTGCTGCCTGGGAAGGTGGAGGTGCTGCAGAATTCCCTGCTGTGGGACACCGGGGCCCATGGGTCTGAGATGGGGGTCCCCCACAGAGTGGGGCTGCGGGTGTTACCCAGGGGCAATGGAGAGGTGGCAGTGCATGGGGGAGGAGACAAAATTATGGCAGCTAAACGGTTAACTGATAAAATTCTAATAGTTTAAACTGCCTTTTTTACCACATTTTGTCTACGAGCTAGGGCATGGCTTTGAGAGAGGATAAAGGAATGACCAGACTGGCTCGGGGAGCCATAGCCATCTAACCTAGTATCTCCTCCAGCAAGGACCCAGCACTAGCTATTGAAGAGGAAAGTGTGAGACCCTCACAATAGCAGATGTAGAGTCATCTGACCCTGCTTTAGGTTTGCAGCTTGATCTCTCAAGATTTAAAGATAGGTTCCCGCCCAACCAGAGGAGCTGTAACCATCTCCCTGTGGCAGAATTGACCATACTAACGCTGACTGACTCTTATCCATAGACGTGACCAGTCACTTGAGCAGGCCTCAGAAAATCCTGGTGTTGCCCATATCACGTGGCTGAGAGTCCTGTAGTCTGATCACGGTGTTCGCAAAAAGATTTCCTTTGACTGGTTTTGAACAATTCTTATTTCACTGTCCCTTCAAGGTAAGGTGAACACACTCTTCTCCCCACTCTCAACCCATCACTATAAAGACTCATGTCCCACCTGTCTCAAATCAACCCTATTCTCAATCTCTAGGGGAGAGGTCCATCCACTCTGTGTCTGATGACACCAAGGAAGGGGGAATCCACCACACCCCATGACAGGGCAACCGATCCCTCTGCTGCACTTATTCTTAGGGCAAAAGTGTCACAAAGAAAACATTTTAAAATTTCCTAACCATACAGACAGTCCTCCCAACCCTTCCACAAGCATTGGGGCCACTTTAGGACCATTGGTCCTGTCCCTTTGCCTGAGTAGGTCAAGCTTCAAAGGCTGGGAATCTCCATAACCAGTTTGGGAATTTTGTGTTAATCAGCTCCTATTGGGTAGGAGGGAGACTGGTGAGCCAGGGATGCACATGACCCTATGGTCCCCAAAGATACTATCACATTGCAAATCTGTCACACAGCCCCATGCCTGGTATGGTTCAGCCACATGATTGGCACCTTCCTATGCCCTTGCATGACCTAGCTGGGGGCATGACACATTCCCATACTTATAACATGCCCTAGCCAACTGGCTGACAGCTCCCCATGCCCTCCAGTGGCACTGCTGGGTGCCTGACAGCAGCTGTGGGTATAAGAGATGGGGGGAGGCGATTTTTTTGGTACTATTTTTTATGACGCACACACACTCTGACCTTTGGGCCAGGAGAGATCAAGGCTAGGGTTTGAGTCACATTGTTGGGTTGAGCCCTAAAAGCCTAATGAGTTGGCAAGAAGCTACATTCCTGAAGAACAGACCCTGTGCTAGCAAAGGAAGAGCCATGAGTGGGTCACCTGAGGAAATGACCCACAGCTGGAAACAAAGGTCTGAGGTGCCAAATGAGTGGCTTTTAAGAACAGCCAGGAGATACAGAAGCTGAGAGAGTTGGGGAAGCACGATGGATCTGAGAAGAGCACGGTTGCATGGGGCTCTGGCTCCTCCTAGTGTATATGGTTTGAAGTGTGGCTTGTCCATGCTGCCCTAAGGACTTTCTCAGGCCAATAGATACTGCCTTGTTTGAAATAGTTACATGGCATCAGAGGTTGATCTCCGTTGGATTCACAGCTGTAACAGCCTGGCATGAGATCTCCTCTCCAACATGCCCTTTTTTAGTCTATTCTTTGTGTGCGTGAGATATACACCCCTTGACTATTCCCGTAGATCACATAGCCTGGTGTGTATGTGTTCTACATGTCTGCCCCACCTCCAGTCCACTCTACATCCAGCACCCCATCTGCCCTGTGCCCCACCTACCCACCCCATCTTCCACCTCCCCATGCCCTATACCCAGCCCACTATGCACCCAGCACCCCACTTGCCCTGCACTCTGCCCTACTCTATATGCACCCCACCCTCTCTGCCTTGTGCCCCACCTCGCTTATACTTCACTCCCAGCCCACCTCATGCCCCACTCATGCTTCGCCTGCCCCACACCCAGCCCCTGCTCTCTCTGCCTGGCCTGCATTCTGTGTTCCTACATCTACACAATGAAATGTAGCAATATTAGAACATTTATTTGCTTGTGACCCATTTACTAGGCAATCCAGATTGCACTGAATCATTGACCTCTCTCTTTTCCTGTCAGTGATGAGTTTGTTTTGTGCCAAGTCACTAATGAAAATGTTAAACAGCATAGACCCAGAACTGATCCCTTTAGGACCCCACTAATAAAACACCACCTGTTCAATGATTCCCCACTTACAGTTACATTTTAGTCAGCTTTTATCCCATTTAATCAGTGCCATGTTCATTTGACTTTGTTCTAATTTTTAATCAAAATGTGTAGCACCAAGTCAAAGGCCTTACAGAAGTAAGTATATGAGGTCAACACATTATCAATCAAACTTGTAATCTCATTCAAAAAAAGATCTCAGGTTAGTTTGACAGGATTTCCATAAACCCATGTTTATTGGCAGTAATTATATCACCGGCCTTTTAGTCTTTCTTAATCATGTCCTGTATCAGATTCACCATTATTTTGCCTCAGTTCAATATCACCCACACCATTTTGTTTACCCCCTTTAAAAACTGGCACAACATCAGCTTTCTTATAGTCTTCATATGTGGGCCAGAGATCTGCTCAATTAATCCCTTTAGGACTCTTGGGTTCATGTTATCTGGGCCTGTTGAATTGAAAATGTTTAGTAGACATTGTTTCACATTGTCCTCAGTCAGTAATGACTGTAACCCACTAGACCCAGTCCCTGCCCAGCAGTGGGGCTACAGCTCCCAGGCAGTCTGACCTGCAGTCCCCATTGCTGGAAGTTGCTTGAATGCCCAGGGAGCTGGACTGGGACTCAGCCAGAGGGACAAGGTGCATAGATGCATGTGAGTCAGGACACCTGGGTTCTTAGCCTTTCCACTATCTCCTAATATGTCTCTTCCCTTCTTTGTGTCTCAGTTTCCCCCTTGCTGATGGCATGTTTCTGTTTAAATCTTTCTGTCTCTGGGCGGCATGCCAGGAGGGCCATTTGCATTGGGCTGGGAGCTAGTGTTTGGGCCAGAGAGAGCTGGGTGATCAGCTATGGCTGCCTCCTTCACCTAGCTTGGGAATGTTGCTCGCTCCATGCCCTGACAGGCCCCACACCCGGACAGCAGCAGCAGTAGGACAGGTGAGTGTGTCTGTCCCTCTGCCTCCGAGCACGTGTCTGTCTGGGGATCAGCCCCAAAAATGAATAAACGTGTCACAAGCCACCGGGACCAAATCAGGCAGCACGTGAGGCCAGGGGCGGGGGATGATCCATCCTGGGCCTGGCAGAGCCAGGGAAATTACAGAGTTGGCCAGTCTCCGCGCTTTCCTGTGCCCAGGGCATTGGCCAGGGAGCAGGCCTATAGCCGGACACGCGACCCCGCTGCTACCCCATATGTTGTGTGTGTCCATCCCACAGGCGGAACTCTGCACCATCGGCTCTGTGGGCGTGGGGCGCGGAGACCTGATTGGCCCCTCCTGACCGGGGACCCCTAGACCCCCATAGGGACAGGATCGTCCCAGGGCTCGAGCCACATGGGGCTCCGCACGAGGAAGAGACGGGTATTCGGGATTGGGCCAGACAGGCGAGGCGCCGGCACCAGTCATCATGTGATCATCCGGGAGGCGGGACCCAACCCTGCTTCTAGGGTCACCCATCACGTGGCTAAGTGACCCTTTGTTGCCCTCAGGAAGCCATCCCTTAGAACTCCCCCGCTCGTTCCCCATTGGCTGGCTCCTTCCCCAGTTTTGGTTTCTGATTAGTTGGCTACTAGGAAAGCTGCTCCTTACTCCACGTCTGATTAGTTGAGTGGTTCGCCTATCATAGCCGAGTGCTGAACCCGCGTTGCTGATTGGGCCACGGAGCCGTCACTCAACTTCAAACCCCTCTCCCTCTCCTTGTGATTGGCCGCGCTGCCCGCGGCTCGCCCACTCGGTCCCAGCCCCGGAGCTCGATTGGTCAATCGCGCTGCCGCCCAATTCTCCTAACCCGCCTCCCATTTGCTCCCTGCCCAGTTATTGGCCTCCCGTCCCTTCTCACAGCGCGAGCGCGCTCTTCGTTCTCGCCGTCTCTTTCCGCGGAAGTGTGAGCCGGGGAGGCGCGCGGGGCCTCGTTGAGCCTGAGCGGCGCGAGCCCGGGTCGAAAGCGAGGTGCCGTGCGCGTGAGGGTTCTAGTTGGCCGTTGGGGGCGCGTGCGGTGTGAGGCTGCTGATCGGGGGGAGGGGCGCTCATGTACTGGGGGTGGGGTGCCGCTTCTCCCCCACCCAGCGTCTGACTCTCCCCTCCCCCAACAGGTGGGGCCGTCCCTGAGCAGAGAGCAGCGACCCAGTGTGAGCCAGGCCATGGAGCTGGGCCAGGAGGACGAGGACAGCCGGGTCTCGGGGCTGATGCTGAAAGAACTGCCAAGGAGTCGCAGCCTGCCGGCCGGCCGCAAACACCCCCAGGACACCAACACTGAGCTGCAGGTGGCCCCTGGCCTGGTCCCAGTGCCCCTCAGACCGAAACGGGGCCGGCCACCCAAGGACAAGGCCGGGAAGCAGCCGAGCCAGAGGAAGGGCCGGCTCCCAGCCAACACCACTAAGCTCTATGGCCAGAAATCAGAGACTGAGGCGCTTGAGGCCGTCTTGCCCAGAAGCAAGCTGAGCAGTGGGGAAGACTCTCCTTTGGAGAAGCGCAAGCGGGGCCGACCTCCCAAAGGCATGCCAAGCAATGAGCCACCCCGCAAGCGGGGCCGGCCTCCCAAGGGTGTGCTGAGCGCTGAGTCAAGCACTGGATCGCCC
>ML686013.1:200601-250775 GCA_007922175.1 Pelusios castaneus
CGCAAGCGGGGCCGGCCTCCCAAGCCACGCTGTGTCCCAGTTATGCCCAGTGCTGGGTTGCCCCGCAAGCGGGGCCGGCCTCCCAAAATGAAGTCCCTGGAGCAGCTGAGCCAGGGGGAGGCACAGTTGCCATCCGGTACCCCTAAGTCACCCATCAGGAAGCTGGAGACCAAGGCCTCTGGACTGTTTTCACCCAAGATAGAGGCAGGGGGCAGTGAGAGCAGTTCCCCCCTCGAGAAGCGCAAGCAGGGCCGACCTCCCAAGGTGCACTGGGCCCAAGTCACCCCCGGTACTGATTTGCAGCATCAACCCTCCAAAAACAAGTCTCTGGAAATCAACAAGGGGGATGTGCAGCCCTTACCTGTTACCCCCAAGCCCCATGTCATGAAGCTGGAGACCAAGATGTCTGAAACCTCCTCACCGAGGAGCAGGACCACAGAATGGCCAGGGGAGGGGGAGGCACAGACCTCACCCAGCACCCCAAAGCCACGTGCCCAGAAGTCAGGAACCAGTGCCCCTGAGCCAACCTCATCCAAGAGCAAAACAGTAAGCAGTGAAAATGGCTCCCCGCTGGAGAAGCGCCGGCGGGGTCGGCCCCCCAAAGCACCCTGTGTCCCAGCTTCCTCTAGTGCTGAGTCACCCCGTAAGCGGGGCCGGCCCCCAAAAAACCCAGTTTTGCCCCGTGTTGAGGTGACAGCCCTGTGTTCTGGGTCCGCCTCAGACCGTGATACCTCTGCTGAGAACGAGCCACCTCTGCTTGGCCGCAAGAGGAGGCGGCGGTCAAGGAAGGAGGAACCCGTCCAGACTGTCAGCGAGAGCTCCTTGGATAGTGAAGACTGGGTGGCCCTGCTCCCACCCCAGAATGCCTCCCCTGAAGTGGAGTCAGATGGCATCTCGGGAGAAAGCAGTGCCGCTGAGCACCCCCCAGCCCACTCCACTCGCAGCATGGGAGCAGTTAACAGCAGTAAAACGGGGCCCATCAGTGGATCGCTCAGAATGTAGAAAAGGAAAAGAAAAGAGTGGAGAGCAGTTTTTAAACCTCCCAGTTCCCACGCTACCATCTCATGAGGACAGTTTAACTCAAAGACATCGGTGTTTATGGGCTGCTCCTTTCTCTCCTGCACACCTCACTCAACTCAGGGTGCTTAACTTGGTGCTGTTGCCTGTGCTTTGAAATGCTTTGCTGCTTTCTTCATACCCTTGTTTATTTCCAATTCTGTGTAGGTATGAAATGCTTACACAGAATTTTTTCTTTTCTAATAAACCACCTCCACATCATGCCTCTCTCCTTTCCTACATTGCTTCTCTTGCTTCATACTTTCTCTTTGTTCTAAAGGTTTCCTAGATTCCAAGACCAGAAGGGACCCATTATGATCATCTAGTTGCGAGTCTGGCCTGCTGCCCTGGCCATAGACATCCCCTCCCATCTCTTAGAAATTACTTTTCTTCCCAGTTTTTCTGCTGTCATCCCAGAATTTTTTCTCAATTTTTTGTGTGTGCTTGCATTCTCTGTCCTCATCTTGTGTCCCACCGTATCCTTCTCATTTCATTATTTTGTTTAAAAGATACTTTATTCTTACCAGAATCACTGGTAAATTTAGAAACCTTAAAGTGCAGCCTCCCAGTCTGTTGTGGAACAAGCAGGGAGACTCACCACTGTGCTACTGAAAAAAGCTGTAAGGTGCTGTTTCATTATGAAAACCTCTCTTGCTAAACCAAATGCACAAGGAAGCGACAGTGGAGCAGTGGGCTCTTTCCATAAAATTGTGAGCATTTTTGTTTTAGCAATCAGCATTGCAGAGGTACCTAATTTGTTGGCTCTGCAGAGGGTAGGATACAGTGTTGTCAGAAGCAGTAAAACAGGTGCAGGCAAGGAAGGAGTTGTCACAGGACTCCCTCTTAAAATCTCATATATCAAAATATAGAGCAACAGAGAATTGATAACTAAAATACAAGGGGACTGAGGCACTAATGACTGGTGCCAGAGGAAATTTGGAAAGATTTGATTTATTTGGTACATGATGTTCTCTCAGGAGGCGAGTAAGGGACTGATAAAACAATGCAAAGATTGGAGACAGTAGGTTTGTAGCTCGAGATGAGAAATAATGTGAAACAATACCATGAGAATTGCTTAATTTGTGTGCAAAATGATCTTGCAATAGTAAGAACAGCACTCCTAAAAATTCAGGACCATGGTCCATTTTGAAGATTCATTTTGTTGGATTGTTACTTACAAATAAAAAGGGAAATATTTTTGGTGGTTCTTTAAATGTACAAAGGCTTTTCCGGTACAAACAATTTCAGCTAGGGCTCATGTGCTGATAAGTCAGGTGTTCGCCTATTGGGATCTACTGGCAAAACTGAAATCTGATTGAGGAACTAATTTTACAGGGAAAATCTTACAAAATTATCTTTTGGTGTTAAAAATAAAACAAAAGTTCCACATTCCATACTGTCATCAGAACTCATGAAAAGGATGTACAACCTTCAAAGTGAAGTTGAGAAAGTTTTTGTTTCTCTGAATGGAAAAGACTGGGACGATCTCATTCCATTACTTGATATGACTATCGGGGTTACTTTGCTAGATGCAACAAATTGCATTTTGTTTGAGATGATGATATAAAGAAATGAAAATATATATGAAAAACTAATGCGTAGGTTGAGGGAATAAAAATGGATGTTTCATGCAAAAATGTCAGGGCCAACTTCAACAAACAAATCTGTACTAAAGAATTGGGAATGTCAAAGTGAAAGTAAAAGTATTTTTACAAAGAGATATAGGAAAAGATTGGAAAGTAGATCAGGTCATACTTCTGTTATATGCTTACTGGAGCATAGTTTGTGTAATAAATGGCTTGGTCACTATTATATGGAAGCTCAGTTAAGCTCATGTGTAATTGGGTTACTGGGAATAAGAGATGTGAATAAAGTTTAGCATGCTAACCAACTTAAGCTGTTGAGAGGCGCGCTGCACAGATCAAAGGTACAGATTTACAGTGAAGAAACCCCAGACATTGCAAGGGAAAAAATAAACCTATGGATGAGCCAATTACATTTCCTCCTGTGCAATAACAATTGAATATGCAGTTGCCTATAGAAATGCCCTGGGGTTGGACCGTGCTCACTTCGTGGTCTAGCTGTTATTTCAAACCCTAGTGCTTTGTTTAATGTAGCTTATGCATATAACTGTTTTAAATCTTTCCTCACTGGAATATTGCTAAATTTGTCCACTATGTAAAAAACAATGTATTGTTGCTGTACGTGTCTCTGTTATTAGGCTTAACAGCGTTTTATCAGGAATAGGTGCAAAAATCTGGGAGCTTCTCAAGAAACAATGACATGGCCTGATATCTTTCAAAATAGGCAACTTTGAAGTTTTGATGAAACTGGTACCGTTACTTGAATCAGGGATATCTGTTTGGAATGGGGAGATTTGGAAATGTGAACAGATGCGTTAACTAGTTGGAGCATCAGGCAGTGGAAACGATTTCTAAGCCTCTAATTCAGCATTTTGTCCTAACTACCAAAGAAAGATATGCTGTGTATGAGGATCATGACATTGCTAAACTGTTCAGCCAGACACAAGTAAAGGTTGATTAATGAATTACAGAAAATAACATGGCATAGGTAAGGAGATTTGAATCATTTAATGGTAGCCATGTGGTAACTACCCATGGCCAGTTTGTCAAGGGACGTTGAAAAGGATAAATTTCCTGATATTTCAATAGCAAACAATTAGCTAGATGGTCTTTCCCTCAGTGTATTTCAAAGGTTCTTGTAAACAGTTAGTTTCTCTCAAATCCTGTAATAAATTCACTTTACCACAATTTGTAATTTGGAGTTAGCGACACCTTATAAAAGCGGTACTTGTGATCCAAAGACTTGTTCAGCGCTGGGGTCCTTGTCCATTTTCTTTGTGGTATTGAACATTAGTGTTGACACGTTTAATAAACTCATTTGTCATTCACTTGATTATCATTCTAGACGAAGACCTCTACAAAGAGTGTCTGTATGTACCACAGCTGCTGGTGTTTCATTCAGCAATACAAAGCTGGAGTGCACTCCACTCAGCTTGTGGCGATGAACAAGTGCATGTATTTGTAATGTCTTTGATACTGTAGCTGCTGTCTGTGGCCATGCCAGCCTGACACGGCTTAACAAGACAGAAGAGCAAGCTGCTACTGTCTCTACTGCAGACCTACCCAAGTGTGATGCCCAGCAGCTACCATGACCCAGACTCTGGAGAGATGCAAATACATGGGAACCAATCATAAAAATTACTGTAGAGATCTTGTGATACGACCACTCAATTTTCTGTTTGACCTGCAGTGTTGCAAGTCAAACCATAATGATTCATGTTCTGGCCTCCACCATGAATCCCATTATCCACAGAGAGCCCCATCAGCAGGACAAGTAATACCAGTTTAACCTACACCTTGATCCACTAAAATCATTAGGCTGAAAAAATACTCTTACTCAGATTAGCAAGGTTATGCACAGAGCAGAAAGACTAGATAATCACACGCACAATGGTGACTTAGAAATGCTTATTTCTAATGCTTGGCTAGAGATTACTTTTAAGGCTTTAATAGTTTTACAAGTAGTGTTGATTTTGTTTGTGTCCATTTTCTTTTGTCACATGCTTTGTTAAAACAGCATAGATTTCATTAAATGCTTTAAGAGCACCTGTTTTTTCCCCCTGCCAGGTTATCACCCTGTTACTATAAATCAAGAGGAAGGGGGAGGGTATCAGCCAATATCATCTATTTCTAGAAAATTTTGTATTTTCTGCACTTGCGCTACTTTGTGAAGTAGATTCCTAGCATGCTTTGTGTCCATGCTAAGCTTACAGTTGTTGATTTGTGATCTTGAAAGGTCCATATTTAAAAGGAAACTCTTTTCTGCTTGCTAGGAATTGCTTGCTTAAGATCTAAAGTAATTTGTTGGAGCTTGTTCCGTGGAATAACAAACATGATCAAGGGGCTGAGATCTAATTAAGTCAGTCTCATCTATGGGTGTTGGGAAAATGAATTATAAAAGATGGACAGATCAATCCTGTATACCAGGGTAGCGGAAACTAAAACATGCCTGCTTACAGAATTCCTCCACTTGCTGTATATTCCATCTTCATCTGTGATGCTGCCAGTGATCTCCATGAGGGTCGTGAGTATGTCCAAGGCAGGAAACCATTTTGCTGTTTTCGGTTGTTATGCTTGTGTGTGTGTGTAGCTGTGTGTAAAGTCTTCATATCCAGGAGAGACCCACAAGTCTATCCATACAATAAATTTTACATAGTTGCCTGAGTACTGTGATCTGTGACTTGTGCACCCTAAATTAATCAGGCTCCACAGTGAACTGTATATAACCTTTGTTTAAGTATAGGAACTGTCAGACAAGATATATGTTCTGGAAAGGTTTGCCAAATAACAATTAGTGTACAAGATCGGTGCAGGTGTCTGGGGATAATTGGTGATGATGGCTGTAGACCTTGAAAAACAGGTGTGAAATGAGGTAACAATAGGAAAATAAGGTCCTTAGTGCACCAGTGAGATTTGGGGAGGATATAAATCTGTTGGTTAAGCTCATGATTTTGGAACAGATTGAATACTGCTGTGAGCCTATTTCCCCAGCTGGTACAGTACTAACCTTTGCCTGTCTGTATTGTGCTAGTATCTTTGCTTAATAAACTGATGGAGTGTGGTTAGCTGGCTTATTATTGATCAGTAATCTAAATCGACCAGCCATTCTCTGGGAGGAGGTAGAGAGTGTGCGGGGAGCAGCGAGATCTGGGCTATGGGAGGTGGGGAAATGTTCCTATAGAGCTGTCTTTCCTACTGAAGCATGTTCAGAATGTGTACTGAGGGCCTAGGTAATCTCTCTTCCGAACATTGCTCAGAATAAAATGTAGATGAAAAATCACCAGCACATCCTCCACACTGGTACGTGCCTCTTCCATTTTCCCATTCCCTCAAGGCTATGCCTGTCTCCCATCAGGTTTTTCCCTTCCTCTGGACCATAGAGTGTTCGCCTGGTGGGGTCATCAAGTGTGAGCTCCCCCTGCCCTCTATTCTTTACCTGTGGTACATGACAAGGCTGAAATGATTTGGTCTAAGAAGTCATGGGCCTCAGCTCAGCAGGAAGGAGGTGGGACTTGTAAGAAATACAAGGTATAAATTAAACTTCAGTTAAGCAGTTGCTTAACAGATTACCTGCTTCACCTTTTTTTAGGGTTCTTTTCCTGTTGATTGCTTAACTATAGAAAAGGTCATGGCTATTGAATCCAATTTACCTCTCAACAACTAGTTTAGAATACAAAATGACAAGAAATAGTGTTGGACTGCAATGTGGCTACCTAAACTAGAACATTGGTCAGTATAACCATTTAGTTTTCAGAATCAAATGACCCAATAACGGTCAAGAACAGTCGCTCAGAAGAGGGTCTCGTTTGTGTTGGTTTGTTTTAGCACACACCAGAGGAAAACCAATCCAAGGCTTGATCAGAAGGAAAAATTGGTCAACCCCGTACATGCCAGCTCACAAATGAATGTTTAGTAGTCGACACCTATTTCCCAAGGAATGATGTAGTCCCAGTGTCTAATACTCCTAAGTAGCTAAGATGAATTCCTACATTATAACAAGTTGTGTAGACTGAGTGCAGTTTAAGAAGCTTGCATGTGTGGTCTCATTTTAAATCAGTATATGTCCAGGAGTTGAATGGCAGCCGCAACAAGTTGGCGCTACCCTGTAATATAGTGAGCCAACCATATAGAATTAAGAAAAGCTTCATTGAGTGATGTTTTATTGACTCAGGGTTAACACTTTAGGGATATGTTTCTATTAAAAATGCAATTGGATAGGTGGGGTTGCAGAGCTCTATGTACCATATCTAGTAAGAGAGTCGTGCTAGTGAACTTCCTTGGTCATCAGCCCTGGAAGCCACCCCCGGGAGAGAGATGTGGTTACTAATGCCACCTGGATTCTCCAGACACAGAACACAGACTTTTGCATTAAGCATCTGCGATTAGCTGGACTCTGGTCCTTTTTCCTGTCCAGCTAACAGACTGGACCTGGTCCACGGAGGGCCCTGGTCCTTTGGGGAAGATTAAAGGGATGTGGCCTACTGAGCCCTCAAGCCTGTGTCCTTGTTCTGCCAATCCCCAAGAAGTTCCTACGGTGAAAGGTTGAAAGACTGTGCTTGCCAAAGCCCATGCGAGAACTGGCTGGTTGCTGGTAAGCTTGCAGTACGTATGTAACAAACAAGGAGTCCTGTGGCACCTTTGAAGACTAACAAATTTATTTATTGCATGAGCTTTCATGGCAGAAAATCCCACTTCATCAGACACTTTTAAGATGGGGAACTTACACAATGGGAGGAAATAAATGCAGGGAAGTGTGAGTCATAGGATCAGGTCAGACTATTTCAGCAAATCAAAGTAGTTGTTTAGATTCAAACACTGGGGAACAGTATATAGAGGAAGGTGAGGTCAAATCAGCTTTTATAACGAGAAAAAAAATTGGTAGTCCGTATTTAACCCTGAGGCAATGGTGTCAAATCTGTTTGAGTACATGTGAAGGTTCTCTCATTGGTTCTAATGTTTTCTCTGTTATGCTTTGTACCTTAAGAATAAAGTTGGCTTGCCTAGAAAACTCTGGATGGTAACTTGTATCGCTGGCCATCTCTGAAGAGAAGCAAGCGGGTCGGTTTGGGGAGGCAGGGAACTACCCAGCCTGGAAATATCCCAGTCAGAAGGCAAGTGAGGTGCCCTTGCGAGGGCTGCCGTGCCTCTGAATGGTGATAGTAGCATGAAATCATTAACTAGGGCAGATACCCAGATGGTGTCCTGCCCTCCTAGTTAACAGTCCTTTGTGGGGTAAGCAGCCGTCCCCTCAGTTGGTGGAGGCACAGAACTCTTTGGGCCACTGGAAGACTCATAGACTTTAAGGTCAGAAGGGACCAGTATGATCATCAAGTCTGACCTCCTGCAAAATGCAGGCCTCAAGACCTCACCTGCCCACTCCTGCAATAGGCCACCAACCTATGACTGAGTTATTTACCTCCTTAAATCATGATTCAAGGACTTTAAGATACAGAGCATTCACCAGTAGGTGAACCATGCCCTGTGCTACAGAGGAAGGTGAAAAACCCCCAGAGCCCAGGATAATCAGCCCTGGGGGAAAATTCCTTCCCGACCCCAAATAGGGCGATCAGTTAAACCCTGAGCATGTGGGCAAGTCTCAATAGCCAGTTACCCAAGAAACAATTCTCCGTAATAACTCAGAACCCACCCCATGTACTCTCCCCTCTTAGGCCACTTGTAAATCCACCACACAAAACGACACCTCTGGAACCGCAGGGGGTAAGAGTGCCCTTCCAAAAGCAGCCAAATTTGTATTGGCAATCTTGATTGGTATCTGTTCCAGAACAAGGACACACTGTAACTCGGACAAGCGTTCAAACCCATACATAAGCATATTTGCTCCTTACTGATGAGGTGCCCAGTAGAAGCGGTCATTGACTGAGGTGGGTCATCACTCAAGAGGAAGTCTGTGCTGTTCTTCACCAGATCTTTGCTCAGTTGTCAGCTTTCAGCTCTTATCATTCACAGTAAGAATTGATGTGGCAAACACAGATGCAGCAACCATAGTCTTTTCCTGGTGCATTGCCAGTAACTTGAATTGCTAGAAAATAGGGACAAAGGTTCCTGGCTGAGACAGGTACTTTTATGTCATCAGAGGGACTCCTAGGGAACCAGTTCAGGATCTCAATTTTCTCCCTTCCTGGTGTCTTCTGCTTTCAGGAAGTTACATGCTGAATGAGACAGGTTGGGCACCTCTCTTTGGAGTGCCATTCTTTTGTGATGCAAGAGTGGTGTGTGGGGACTCAAGGAGAATGCCTGAGACCACTGATTTTGGTGTACACTGTTTTATGTAACTTTTATTGACTAAATACTTTAAAAATACATCACTATCGTTCAATTGCCTAAAACAACACAGCAAATATACACACAGCATTCCAAATCCTACAAGCTAAAGCAAGATTATAACTACTCCTCCTCCTATTCCCACAAATAGCCCCGTTAGTAACTTTTAGCTACAATTAGTATTATTTGCAGACATATTTACCCAACAACAAGCAGAAGCAGCTGCAATAGCATTCTGGTTACAGATTTCTTATATGTTTTGTTACTTCATCCACAGGTTATCATCAGTCAGCAGTGCAGACTGGTTCCGGTCGTCCACGGTTACCAACCCAAACGATTCTAGGGTGGCCTTCTTTCGGTCCAAAGATTTTAGGACTGGGGAGCTGCCTCCGGGTGATCAGTCCGATGGCTTGTCAGGGCGCTACTCCTGTCGACTCCGCCCTTGCTGTTCTCGGGGCGCTGCTTGTATAGGCACACCCCTATGCTTGCAAATCATTCCTTAGTTTTATTTTTACTTTTGGGTGGCTTTTTTGCCAGTCTGAACCAGCTTCAGGGACTCTGCTGCTGATTTTGCAAGGTTACCCGGATCTACGTCTTTGCATAGCCCATTACTAAGTCTGCGTACATTGCTGGGCAAAACAGTCTCAGGGCCAGATCTAGTCAAGGACATGCACGTGTCTCTTTCCTCATCCCCCCATGGCCTTGGCTGGATTTGTGCAGCTTTTAATTCCTCCCATACTTTATTATCTTATTCTAATTCATTTAGCTCTTGCTGCCTTATGCGTATGTATTTAACTTGCTATTTTTTACACACCATTCTATTTAACCAGAAGCATCTAACAATAACATAACAGACAAACACTATTACAATTATTCAAAACCACTTTCCGGCCACTATTTAAGACGACCAATTCTACAATATCTCAGTCCATGATATTGCTCCAGATACAGTTTTTTGAATGGCATCATTAAGTCCTCCAGGAATGTTTGCTACTGTGGGTGGTGCTTCATCAACATGTGAGACAGTCTGCTTTGTGATTTGATATTCCAGTACGCGCTCTTCTCCCAGGAGCAATAACCATTTGCAGTGCTCTTCCTTGAATGTAATTTGTTGGAAGTTTAGTAGGTGCAGGTTTGGCAGGGGCTTGGGGTCTGGGTTGTTTCCTGTGGCCGTTATGGTGGTATTAAGCTGAAAGATACTTAAACATAGAGTTATGCCATAGTATTCCAAAGCCGCCCCCCCCCCCCTCAATTTTTTCTTTTTGGTAACTTAATTCGCCTATTTGCCTGGTGGGGCTTTTAGTGCACCTGGTACCTGGGATATTTTTGCATGTAATATTTACACAACTTACATTGTACCAGCCCACCACGTTGGGGATGATGTAACAACGGTTTTGATTGGTACTATTTAGCCCTATTACATTCCACCGACTGGTGTTACAGTGACATAATATGATGTGGGATTGATTGTTGCGCACCACTTTGGGGTTTTTTGCAAATATTTGTAACAATTGCTAGTTTTTTACAAACAGCTGTGTTATATGTGGGTCCCTGAATTTTAATAATGGGAGGGTTTTAGGTTTTGTTGAAGTTGTGCTTTTACCTGTGGTTTTAAAAGTTTCCATTAAGTGCAACATCATACATTTTGGTTTGTTTAGGTTTTTGGTTATATTATTTTACCACATTTCCAGTTATATCGTGTTATTTTGGATTACACGTCAATTACTTAATTTATTGGCAAGGTGCTGCCACCCTGCCTTGTTTATATGTACTTGCGGTTGTTTCTGTGAATACAGTTAAAGGGCTTATTCATTCTTTTTTGCCCAGTACAGTATTTATTTTTTTTTAACATAATACACAACAATGCTGGCAACAAGACTACAGCACAGAACAAAACAATCTTCGTCACGACAGTAGATCTATGATGTTTTGGATTTTTCTTCAGCTGGTACCAGCTCTTCCTGAAATTCTGAAAAACAAAAAAACCCATATTCCTACCCCCGGGTGGTGGCAGATTATTGCTTAAAATATCTTTTTTTTAATGAAGTACACTTGTAAGGGGCTTCTGTCTTTTAAAGGTTATTCTATTTCCTAGGACTGACTTGTTGCTTACCCTTTTCTTTTTAAATCAAAAAATTTTACCTGGCATTTTGTTTGGCTGGCCCTTTTTTCACAATAGTTACTGTATATATTTAATGTAAAGTGTGGTATTCACCTTGCCCTTTTTTCCTTTTTTGTATGCTTTCATTATTTTTAAAGAACAGTGATTTGAAAAAAAAGAGAACCTTTCTTGGCTCTGTTTTGAGCCCTTGCAGGACTTTAATAATAATAAATCCACATTTCTTTCATAGCTTAACTTTCATAGCATTATACTAACCATACCAGTTTTTATAAGGGGTAACTGTTCTATACTTGCCAAGTTTGAAAAATTTTACAAAATATTAGGCCCAGGGTACTTTTTTCATTTTTGGCATCATAGGATTTTAGTTTAACTATATTCCTGGGAAGACAACAGAGTCTTGTGGCACTTTTAAAGACTAACAGATTTATTAATCGCATGAGCTTTCGTGGGAGAAAATCCCACTTCGTCAGACGCTTTGAAGATAGGAAAGTTACAGAGTGGGAGGAAATAAAATGCAGGGGAGTGTTTTATTTTATTTTATTTTATTTTATTTCCTCCCACTCTGTAACTTTCCTATCTTCAAAGCGTCTGACGAAGTGGGATTTTCTCCCACGAAAGCTCATGCGATTAATAAATCTGTTAGTCTTTAAAAGTGCCACAAGACTCTGTTGTCTTTCTACAATAGACTAACACGGCTACCCCTTTGGAATATATTCCTGGGGTTTGGCTGGTCAAGGGTTAACCTGAGCCTGACACTCAGAGAATAAAGCTTTGAGGTTTGAAACCAGAGTTTCTGGTAACCTGATCCACTGTCTTACTAGGTGTTTTCCATGCTAACAGCTCCCAGTCTGGCCAGTTCTTCCCATGCCAGTGAGTCAGGTAAATTCTGTTAAGCCACACACTAGGTTGCTTAGTAATTTTTAAATTTCGACTGTCTCCAAGATATAATGAATATTTCACAAACAGGGTTCTGATGTTTATTTCTTAAGCTTTCATTCTACATGGCCTCCGAGAGACTTTAAAATACTTCCAGAGTACTCAGAGTAAAAGGTTGGTCTGCTCCCTGAATTTTTAAGAGATCAATCCCACAGAGCCAAACAACACTAGTTTACTTATGTCTGACAAGAATGTTTGTCAGTTTTACAACTTCAAATGGAAAATTCAATTTAGTTTCTAGTAACACTACTTAAATAAACAAAACAAAAAACTTTACAAACTAAAAGTATTGGTTTAAACTCTGAATATTTTAAATATTTACACAATATATTTACATACATACAAATTCCTTTTTAACATCCCTTACACAGCTGCAATTGTTTTTACACATTTATACAGATTACATTCTTTACTATACATTGCAGGCAGTTAAGTTCCAGTGAAAAAGAACATGGGGGTTTAGTAAATTTGGCTAAATTGTCCAAATTCAAATAACTTAATTCACATTATTACTTTGCCTAAAGCATTTAATTTCAATTATTTTCATATTTGCAGACCAATTATTTGGGAAAAGGGCCCATTTTTCCTTCAGAATGGCTGCAAAGTCTATAAAATTTTTCACAACTTTCAGCTGTCCCTCCAAACTTTGCAGTTTTTATTTCTCACTCTTCTTTCTTAAATCACTTGCTTATCTCCTTGGAGGACACCTCTGTCTGCTTAGATATTACCATTTAAAGCACTGGTTAGGGATTTAAATTCCCTATACTGCCTCCCATGTTTTTGTTTACTCCTCTCTCTGTTTCCTGCCACAATGCCCCTTTGGGCTCCTTTCACTGCATTTTTTCTTAACCTTTTTACTACATGGCTACTGCTGGCCTGATCCTGCTGCCTTCCTTGCCGTAATCCTTCATGATTTAACTCTGCTCTTAAGGCTGTACTTTTTTTTTTTTTTTTTAAATAATTTAGCCTGTAGATGTGCTCTTCACCGTTCTCCCGCTTATGGGTGGTCAAGACCGAGCAGTCTATCCCCTTAGTGTCTTCATTAATTGTGTGGTAAAACCAATGGTTGAGAACGTTCACCGGAGTCCCAACACACTCCCCAAATGGGCACTTTATGCTTCCCACTACTGACACCATGCCGTTCTTGAGTGGTGTGCGGAGACTCAAGGAGAATGCCTGAGACCACTGATTTTGGTGTACACTGTTTTATGTAACTTTTATTGACTAAATACTTTAAAAATAAATCACTATCTTTCAATTGCCTAAAACAACACAGCAAATATACACACAGCATTCCAAATCCTACAAGCTAAAGATTATAACTCCTCCTCCTATTCCCACAAATAGCCCCGTTAGTAACTTTTAACTACAGTTAGTATCATTTGCAGACATATTTACCCAACAATGGGCAGAAGCAGCTGCAATAGCATTCTGATTATACGTTTGTTTTGATACTTCATCCGCGGGTTATCATCAGTCAGCAGTGCAGACTGGTTCCAGTTTTCGTGCACGGTTACCAACCCAAACGATTCTAGGGTGGCCTTCTTTCGGTCCAAAGATTCTAGGACCAAGGAGCTGCCTCCGGGTGATCGGTCCGACGGCTTGTTAGGGCGCTACTCCTGTCGACTCCGCCCTTGCTGTTCTCGGGGTGCTGCTTTTATAGGCACACCCCTGTGCTTGCAAATCATTCCTTAGTTTTATTTTACTTTTGGGTGTCTTTTTTGCCAGTCTGAACCAGCTTCAGAGACTCTCTGCTGCTGATGATTTTGCAAGGTTACCCAGATCTATGTCTTTGCATAGCCAATTACTAAGTCTGCGTACATTGCTGGGCAAAACAGTCTCAGGGCCAGATCTAGTCAAGGACATGTACGTGTCTCTTTCCACATGGAGGTGCAGGCATGGACCAGACAGATAGTGACCTGAAGATTTGAACTAGCCAACCCAAATGGGCATCCTCTCATCCTCCAATCAGGGGATGAAGCAGCAGCTTTTGAGGTTTTGCAGGTGGGACTGGACCTTTCTAGTCTCTTTGTGCAGCTCATGTTAGCACCCCAGCATGTGTAAGACAAGTTAGGCCATGACAGTTGTACAAACCACCCAGGGCCACTCGCTCACCTTTGCCTTGCTTGCCGCAGCCAAACTTCACCTCCACAAGCTGCTGTATGTGGGTCTTCCTGCATTGCATCCCTTGGCCAATTTTGCAGTTAGGTTTGTTCAAGTTGCAGTTTCTCCCTCAAAACTGCTACCTGCTGAAATGGCCCATTTAAAGTTCAGAATGTCTACAGAGACTTCATCTGCTTTGATGCTCTTTAAACTTACTTTAACAGTCCATAATACAACACCAAGTCACTTCATGATCTGTTGTTCTCTAGCAGGTTGCAACAACTGTACAAACCTTCCATATCTTGTCTTGTTTTGACAAGAAGGGTGAGCCTTTGGTACGCATGGCCTAGATCAGTCTGTGCGTTATCAATTGAACAGTCTGGGGAAGATACTCAAAGGCATAGCTAAATACGACATGGAACAACTTGTTTAGCATTTTTGTTTTGGCTTAATGAAAGAGGAAGAAGTTTAGTAAATGAAAAATTACATTTCATTGGTTAAAGCTCTTCTTCTTTCCCCACATTTAAAAAATGTTAGCTTGTTTTGAGAGTTTTGCCTAAATGAATTGCCAGCCAACCAGAAACCTTCTCTCCAGATGATGGGCCATACACCTCTTTCTAAGCCCTCTTTGTCCATTGTAAAGAAAATCCAACCTAGGGCATGCTATACGGCTGCTGAGTGCAAAGGATTTCACAATAAAAAAGTAAAAGGCAAAAAGCTGTTGCTTAACGGCTTGGAGGCGAGGGATAAGGTTGCAGCCTCTGACACTGTCATCTGAAGAAATAGCCACGCCTGCTCCACCCTTTCTGATTTTTTTTTTGGGGGGGAGTCTAAAACTGCAAATCCTCTTCCCGTTCTCCTCCTCAATGTACATTTTTAATCTCATCAAATAAAGGTGTCAAAAAATAAACTACCTGAAACTTAAAAGTTTGCCATGAAAAACAAGCCATAGGGAATAGAGGCAAGGAGCTAGCCTGGATTTTCGGGGAATATTGATACCTATCTGCCTGAAATCTTTTGTTTAGTGAAACAGAATTGTAGCCATTCTTGATTGGCTCTCAGGCTTTAGCATGGCCCGGTGGTTTGGCATGCAGAAGTTTTCCAGAGCTTCATAAGGCATTATTCTCCTTTGAGTGATTGCTCACGTCAACTCTAATTAGGTGTGCGCACGCGTCGTGCATGGCCGTCGGAAAGAATTTCCCTGGCAACCCAGAGGGTTGGCTACAGAGCCCCCTGGAGTCATGCCACCATGGCGCCCTTTATAAGGGCTTGCCGACCCTCCCCTCGCCAGTTCCTTCTTACCACGGTGACGGCTAGTCGGATCCCTCGGCTCTCTCGTTTGTAGAGATCCACCCTAGCAAATCTAATCTTGTTCCTGAAATCCCTTTAGTAGTTAGTTATATAGTATAGTTAGTTAGCCATTGTTCAAGCCTAGGGGACAGGCATGCAACAAACCCATGCCCAAGAGCAATCTGCACCCCACGTGTCTGAAATCCCTGGGCGAAAAGCACTTAGGGGAGAAGTGTAAGATCTGTAAGTCGTTCCGCCCCAGGACACAAAAGGACCGATCCCAAAGACTAAAGGTACTCTTGATGGAAGCGGCACTTAGACCCTCTCCATGCGCCTCGGCGCTGACCACAGGTTCAACTCTGGCGAAAAGTTCCCCAGTAACGGTGCCCCTGGCGCAGAGCAAGGACAAAGGAGACAGGCAGCGGGTAGCGCCAGTACCGAGGAAGATTCACCACACGGATAAAGGTTGGTTGCCACCTTCCAAGGACAGCGTGAGATGTAAGGACACCGTGCAATCTGCGTCGGGCCACGTAGCTGCCACCCCAAGAACGCCCAGACCGTTGACTCCGCCCTGGGGGAAAGGGGCATCAAGTCCAGCCCCAGAGACCTCCCCAGTGCGGAAGGTAGAGGAGGAGGTGGAGATTACCAGATCTCCCTCCACACCGGAAACGTTTGAAGCGGCCAGAGAGCTCATAGAGAGCATGGAGCCACACCGCGCCCACTCGGGCTCCTCGGCCACCGCCTCGGCACCGGGTAAACGTCATCAATCAAGAGGCAAACCCACTCTGATGCCATTCCAACACTCCCCCCGGCTCCGCTCCCCAATGCCGAGATCCACGGCACTGCCATGGTCCCTGAGGAGCGAATCACCGTCGGGGTCCGAAGCAGGATCAATTGCCTCCGGAAGAAGCTGCTCATGCTCTTTGTCCCGGCACCATAGCCAGCACAGACCACAAGCGTACCCAGCACCGTGGGGACCTAACTGGCAAAACCCCAGTAACTGGTCCTTCTGGACACTATGGGCCTACCAGAAATCTAGAGGGGCCCAGTCATCCCATTCCCTCTCCACAGCACCGACATCCTCGAGGCTGCACACCAGGTCTGAAACGGCTTCCCGACCAGACGCGGCACTGGAACGGGATCAACGCCCATCACGTGGCGCGGCACCACAGAGCGTCTACGCCAAAACCGTGTCCGAGGGCACCTGTGCTGCAGCTGGTGCATTGACGCCGTGGGACGCCCTGGAGGAGGAGGACCCAATTCACCTAAGGGAATCCTTGTCTTCCTCGCCCGACGAGATGGTGGCAGGGTCAACTCCAGCTCCCCTATCAGAAGACGGCAGGGCTCGCCAGGACCTCCTTAGGAGAGTAGCCCTCAGCTTGGGCATCCAGGCCCAGGGGGTTATCGAGGACACTCTGGACCCAATGACAGACATTCTGGTCTCCACAGAGCCTTCGAAGGTAGCTCTGCCACTGATAAAAAACATAGATAAGACTCTGAAAACTATTTGGCAGACCCCCTCCTCTGTCTCGCCCACCCCAAAGAGGGTGGAATGCAAATACTTTGTACCGCCAAAAGAGTACGAATATCTGTACACCAACCCTGCCCCGGGGTCCTTGGTTGTTGCGGCTGCTAACGACAAGGAAAGGCAGGGGGCCCAGGTGCCAACCCTGAAGGCCAAGAATGCCAAAACGCTGGACCTATACGGACGAAAGGTGTATTCCACAGGGGACTTGCAACTCAGGGTGGCGAATCAACAAGCCATCCTGAGTAGGTACATCTTTAACACTTGGAGCTCAATGGAAAAATATGCGCATACGCTACCACCCGACTCAAAGAAGGAGTTCGTGGCATTAACGGGCGAGGGCAGGGAGGTGGCAAAGGCCTCCCTACAGAGTGCCCTGGACACGGCAGACGCAGCAGCCCGTGTAATGTCCTCGGGGATCTCTATGCGCCGCAGCTCCAGCTATAAGCATCAGGACTCCCATACGAGGTCCAAGAGACCGTGCAGGACCTCCTATTCTCCGAGCAAACAGACTCAAAGCTTCATAGTCTAAAGGACTCTAAAGCAACTCTTAAATCCCTGGGGATGCATACCCCAGTGACACAAAGGCGCCATTTCAAACCCCAACCACCACCGCGCCCCTATCAACAACACCAGAGACATGACTTGGGCCGCAGGAGGGGCAGAAACAATATCAACAACCAGGCCAACAACAGAAAGAGATCATGCCCCCCTTCTGGTAGAAATGATGGCCCCCCGAGCAAGTCCCAAGGTCCAAAGCAGGGCTTTTGACGGACCGCTCGAGGATGGAGCACCAATCCACAAGGATCCAGCCCCGTTGTTCCAAATCCGCTTATCCCGCTTTTACCGTGCGTGGGCCCATATTACAACAGACAAATGTGTCCTACGCATGGTAGAGGTAGGATACTCTATCCAGTTCCACTCTACCCCCTACCTCTGCCCCCCCAGTTCCCCATCCCTCTTCTGGGACCCATCTCACGAACACCACCTCCTCGAGGAGATCCAACAACTCCTGGACCTAGGAGCAGTCGAGGAGGTCCCAGCAGAGCTGAAGGAGACGGGATTTTATTCAAAGTACTTTCTAATCCCAAAGGCCAAGGGAGGACTCAGGCCCATCCTGGACCTCAGAAGCCTAAACAAGTTTATAAAGAAACTCAGGTTCCGCATGGTCTCCCTAGCCTCGATCACTTCCTCACTGGATCCAGGGGATTGGTATGCCACCCTCGACCTCAGGGATCCATATTTTCACATATCAATCATCCCGAGGCACAGAAAGTTTCTGAGATTTGTAGTGGGAAACAGACATTTTCAGTTTACAGGCCTTCCCTTTGGGCTGTCCACCGCACCCAGAGTTTTCACAAAGTGCATGGCGGTGGTGGCGGCCTTCCTCAGGAAGCGGGGAGTGCATGTTTTCCCTTATTTGGACGACTGGCTGGTGAAAGGGAAATCCAGCAAGCAGGTGGCGGAACACATAGACCTTATAAAACACACTTTCAACAGCCTTGGACTGCTGATAAATGTAAAGAAGTCCACTCTAGTGCCAACCCAGAAAATAGAGTTTATTGGAGCAATCATAGATCCCACCACCTCCACAGCATCCCTTCCACCAGCACGTTTCAAGAGTATCGGCACCCTAATAGAAGGTCTGTCTCACCACCCCATGACTACAGCTTGGTTCTGCCTAAGATTGCTGGCCACTTCACAGCGTGCACTCAGGTTGTCCCTCACCTAAGACCCCTGCAGCTCTGGCTAGCCTCAGTCTACCGACTGTCCAGGGACCCCCTGGACAAAGTGGTATCCGTCCCACCACACGTTCTGACCTCCCTGCGATGGTGGACGATCAGAAAGGTGGTCTGTGCTGGGATACTGTTCTCAAAACCTCAACCAACCCTGACTCTGGTGACGGACGTGTCAGACCTGGGCTGGGGGCCCCATTTAGGCCGGTTGAGAACCCAGAGGCTGTGGACCCAACAGGACCTGTCCAACCACATCGATGTAAGGGAGCTACGGGCAGTGTCACTAGCATGCTGGGCCTTCAAACACTGCTTGACGGGCTAGTGCATCGCAGTAAAGTCAGACAACGTAGTGACCATATTTTA
The DNA here is from genome assembly GCA_007922175.1 of Pelusios castaneus. Taxonomy (NCBI): domain Eukaryota; kingdom Metazoa; phylum Chordata; order Testudines; family Pelomedusidae; genus Pelusios; species Pelusios castaneus. The sequence goes on from ML686013.1 coordinate 219,598, forward strand.
CATAAACAGGCAATGGGGCGCTCATTCCTCTCCCCTTTACAGAGAAACCCTAGCCCTCTGGCAATTCTGCATTCCCCGGGGAATCCACGTGGAAGCTTCCTATCTACCAGGAGTCCAGAACACCCTGGTGGACTCCCTGAGCCGGGCTATTCTGTCGCACGAGTGGTCTTTCCACCAAGACGTGGCCCAGTCCATCTTCCGGAAGTGGGGGACTCCCCGTCTGGACCTCTTTGCAACAAAAGACAACACCAAGTGCAGGAGGTTTTGCTCCTTCTGGGGCCTGAGCGAGGGCTCGGTGATGGACGCATTCCAACTCACATGAAGCGGCGAGCTCCTCTACGCATTTCCTCCCTTTCCCCTGGTCCACACAGTGCTGTCAAAAGTAAAGAAGGACAAGTCGTCACTCATTTTAATCATCCCAGCATGGCCACGCCAACACTGGTTCCCCACCTTCTTGGACCAACTGGTAGCAACACCCATCAACTTGCTGCTATATCCACACTTACTTACTCAAAAGAGGGGCGCTGTACGTCACCCGAACCTTCAGTCGCTCCACCTAATGGCTTGGAAGCTCCATGAAAGCCAAAAAGAAATGCAGTGCTCACAACAAGTGAAGGAAATTCTGTTGGAGATCAGAAAGACCTCCACAAGATCAACCTACCTAGCAAAATGGAGATGGTTTACCATCTGGTGTGAAGGGAGGTCACTGTCCCTAGGGAGGCAAACCTTCCTACTATCCTCGATTACCTCCTCCACCTCAAGCACGAAGGTCTATCTATGTCATCATTAAAGGTCCACTTAGCGGCCATCTCCGCCCTACACCCACCAATAGAGGGCAACTCAGTCTTCTCAAATGCAATAGTGGCCCGATTCCTTAAGGGAATTGCTAAAAGGTTCCCATAGATCGTGGAACCGGTTCAACAGTGGGACTTGAATCTCGTTCTTCGGGCACTCACCAAAGCTCCTTTCGAGTCGCTAGCAACATGCCCGGAGCTTTACCTCTCATGGAAAGTTGCATTCCTGGTGGCAATTATGTCAGCCAGGAGAGTCTCCGAATTAAGAGCTCTTACATCGGAACCACCATATACGGTGTTTTTCAAAGACAAGGTCCGCCTGCAACCACACCCAGCTTTTCTACCTAAGGTGGTCTCCGCCTTCCATACAAACCAGGACATCTTCCTGCTGGTATTCTACCCGAGACCCCACACCTCTGACTGAGAGCATGCCTTACACTCTCTAGATGTGAGGAGGGCCCTGGCCTTCTATATTGATAGGACAAAAGCTTTCAGAAAGTCCCCCCAACTGTTCGTGGCAATAGCCGACAGGATGAAGAGACTCCCAGTTTCCTCGCAGATGATTTCATCCTGGGTTACGTCATGCATAAAGATATGCTACAGGCTAGCGAACTGGTCAGCTCCGAAGTTCACAGCCCACTCAACAAGGGCCCAAGCTACGTCTACGGCCTTCGCTGCATGAGTACCGATCCAGGACATCTGTAGGGCAGCAACGTGGTCCTCAATTCATACGTTTGCAGCCCATTACGCAATTACCCAACAGGCAACAGAGGATGCGGTGGTTGGCAGAGCGGTGCTGAAGTCCGTAAACAGTTGAGCTCCGACACTTCCTCTGGTAGGTGCTTGGGAATCACCTAATTGGAGCCAACGGAGCAATCACTCGAAGGAGAAAAGACGGTTACTAACCTTTCTGTAACTGTCATTCTTCAAGATGTGTTGCTCACATCCACTCCAAACCCGCCCACCTACCCCTCTGTCAGATCCTTGGCAAGAAGGAACTGGCGAGGGGAGGGTCGGCAAGCCCTTATAAAGGGCGCCATGGTGGCGCAACTCCAGGGGGTTCTGTAGCTAACCCTCTGGGTTGCTAGGGAAATTCTTTCCCACAGCCGTGCATGACGCGCGCGCACACCTAATTGGAGTGGACGTGAGCAACACATCTCAAAGAACAACAGTTACAGAAAGGTTAGTAACCGTCTTTTCCCCCTGCTCAATACTAGCAGAAGAGTAAATGAGTGAATAACATTAACAAAAGATAGGAGGAGGTACTCGCTGGGTGATATTTTGTAGCAGTACCTGTAAAACTGAAGGGTGAACTGTCAGGCTGGAGAGAAGTTACAATTGGAGTTTCTCAGGGATCGATCCTGGGATGGATCTTATTTGACCTTTTTGTTACTGACCTTGGCACAAAAAGTGGGAATGTGCTAACTAAGTTTGCGGATGATACCACGTTGGGAGGTGTTGCTAATACAGAGAAGGATCGGGATATCATGCAGAAAGATCTGGATGACCTTGTACACGGGAATATTAGGAATAGGATGAAATTTAATAACGGGAAGTGCAAGGTCATGCATTTAGAGACAAATAAGATTTTTTCCTATAAATTGGGGGCGCATCAGTTGGAAGGGACTGAGGAGGAGAAGGATCTGGGAGTACTGGTTGATCACAACGTGACTATGAGCCACTAATGTGATGTGGCCGAGAAAAAAGCTAATGCGGTCCTAGGATATGTCAGAAGAGTAGAGATAGGGAGGTGTTAGTGCCAATATACAAGGCGCTGGTGAGACCTCATCTGGAATAGCGCGTGCAGTTCTGGTTTAAAGAAGATCAATTCAAATTAGAACAGGTGCAGAGAAGGGCTACAAGGATGATCCGCAAAATGGAAAACCTGCCTTATGAGAGGAGACTTAAGGAGCTTGGCTTGTTTAGCCTAACCAGAAGAAGGCTGAGGGGAGATATGATTGCTCTCTAGAAATACATCAGAAGGATAAATACACGGGAGAGAAAGGAATTATTTGTACAGCACCAATGTGGACACAAGAACAAATGGTTACAAACTGTCCATCAGGAAATTTAGGCTTGAAATTAGATGCAGATTTTTAACCATCAGAGGAGTAAAGTTCTGGAATAGCCTTCCAAGGGGAGCTGTGGGAGCAAAACACATAACTGCTTTCAAAACTGATCCTGATAAATTTATGGAGGGGATGGTATGATAGGACAGCCTAGTTTGGCAATTGACTGATCTTTGACTACTGGTAATAGATATGCCAGTGGCCTAAGAAGGGAGAGTACGTGGGGTGGGTTCTGAGTTATTACAGAGAATTCTTTCTTGGGTGTCTGGCTGGTGAGACTTGCCCACGTGCTCAGGGTTTAACTGATCACCATATTTGGGGTCGGGAAGGAATTTTCCCCCAGGGCAGACTGGCTAGGGTTCTGGGGGGTTTCGCCTTCCTCTGTAGAATGGGGCATGGCTCAGTTGCTGGTAGATTCTCTGTATCTTAAAGTCTTTAAATCATGATTTGAGGACTTTAATAATAATTCAGTCATTGGTTAGAAGCTTATTGCGGGAGTGGGTGCGTGAGGTTTTGTGGCCTGCATTTTGCAGGAGGTCAGACTAGATGATCATACTGGTCCCATTCTGACCTTAGAGTCTATGAGTCTAAAACAGCAATTACAATTTTTCTGATTTTGTTTTTATCATTATTATCAAAGGACTGTAAAGTTTTTGGGGGGGGGGTTTTTTTTTTGGTTCTTACCTTTATAAATAGATAAAGTTTTACACAAGTTGTACCTGTAGATACTTCACAGCACTAAAGAGGCCGATTCAGTAGGGAGAGAGGTGAGAAATTATTCAAAACAGGCTTTTGATGACTAAGGCTCTAATGCAGAAGGACTGAAGAGGGGAGGAGATAAAAGGCCCAGTTGAAGTGGAAGTGGGGATGAGAACAAATCGTGTCAAACCCATCTAATTTCCTTCTTTGACAGGGCAGCTGACCTAGTGGCTGGGCAGAAGCAGTATATATGATGCAAGTTGATTTTAGTAAGTCTTTAGACCTCGTTCCACATGGCATTCTCATAAGCAAACTAGGGTAATGTGTGTTAGATGAAATTACTGAAGGTGGTTACTACAACCAAAGGGAATAGTTATCTCTGATTCACTGTCAAAGTGGGGGAAACATGTCTTGTGGGGTGCCACAGGGGGCAGTTTGGTATCAGGGACTGGGTCAGTCGTGGGTCTGGTGCTAGTCAATATTTTCATTCATGACTTGGATAACGGAGTATTTTTGTCAATTTGTAATTGACCCTAAACTGGGAGAAGATGAAAGAACTTAGGACAGGATTCGAATTCAAAATGTCCTTGACAAATTGGAGAATAGAACTGAATTCAATAAAGACAAGTGTAAAATATTACACCTAGGAAGAAAAAGTCAAAGGCACAGTTACAAAATGGGGAGTAACTGGCTAGGCCGCAGTGCTGCAGAAAAGGATCTTTGGGTTTAAGTGGATCAAAAATTCAGTCTGAGTAAACAATGTTATGCAGTTGCATTAAAGGTTAATATTCTGGGGTCTTTTAACAGGGTGTGAGCTGCTGCACTCCACATACACTATTATGGTGTGCATCATTCATATTCACCCTTACAGAGTAACTGTGTATTGCCTGATGCAAACTAGGTTGTGTAAAAAAAACAAAAAAAAAAACCAGAGGCCTGTGGCACTTTTGAAGATTAACAGATGTATTTATCACATGAGCTTTCGTGGGAGAAAATCCCACTTCGTCATCTTTGAAGATGGGGAACTTACAGAATGGGAGGAAATTAATTGCAGGGGAGTGTATGACATAGGATCAGGTCAGGCTATAACAGCAAATCAAAATAGGTGTTAGGATTCAAACACTGCTGTTATGTAAAGTGTTTCGGTTTTGCTCATGACATACGGAACTTTACTGGTATGGTAGCACGTTTCCTGCAATGTCATATAGGTATAGATATGGGGAAACGCTATGTCATGACCCCAACTGAAACACAGAGCTGTGGTTTCAGGCTCCACCAAGGCCTGCATACAGGAACAATGGGTTTGTCTAAGCACGTAGCTCAAGAGGGAGAGAGGATCACTTGACTTTGGGGGCGGGGAAACTGACGATACTTGCTAAAAGAGAGAGACTTTTTGTGTAGGGCTCTCTCCCTAGAATCCATCTTCTATGCAGCACTAAGGACTGGCACCTACTGACAGGGTGTAGGGATATGTGGGTGATTTAGCTGTTTATATAACTGTCAATCTTTACTGTTATATAGTTTTTCATTGATTCATAACTTTCTATCGTCTTACTTGGTTTCATTCATAACTTTGTGTCAATCTTTGTATAGTCTTAATTGGTTTATGATGATTGACATTTGTAATGAGTTATTGTTGATAAGATTGTCTTCTCTGACTCTGTGCTGCTTGTAGCTGTTGGGGAACACTGGCCTCGAACAGAGCGCTCTCCTTTGGGTTTTCGTGGGTGGGAGTCTTTTCCCTCTGAGCCACTCTCTCCCAGCTTGCATTGCTGTATAAGTTTATGCCTATCTATCCTTAGACAATAGGTATGACAACCCTTTTTACCCAGTCTCTGCACCTTTTGAAGAGATTTATAACATTTGAAGTAATGTAAAACTTCATATTGAAAATGTAAAACTCCATCTTTGGCCAATGTACCCCATCTTGTGTGAAACTATTTCTAGAGTGAATAGGTAACATTATCTGAACAAGGTGTGGATGTGTGAACCAGTCCCAAACTGCCAGCTTGTCCTGATGAATGCGAAGTCCATTCCACTGGCTGAAGAGGGCGAATGCATCCCCAAAAGCAAAAGGAGGAGCCACCCCAGAAACAAAAGGATAAAGTTAATCAAGGTATCAAAAAACGAGCTGGAAGTCACGTCTGCAACTGCCTGGTGACCAATGGACACACAAAGCCCCTGGAGCAGCATGACATATAAAGATTGGGTGAGACTCCAAAGTTTTGGGGAACACAGTTCTGCAGGCGACCTGAGAGAAAGGAGCGTCGGTGCGTGCCCAACAGAGACCCCGCTCTTCCTTGTGTTCAGCTTCCCTGACCAGCTGGCTGCCACAAGCAACGAACTCCAGCAACGGACTCAAGCCACAATCAGTACTGGTAATTGTATGAACTGCAGAACATCGTCTGGTGTGTTTGGGCGCATGGATGAATGTGTGTGTGTATGCGTATAGGCATAGGTTAGCTTATAATTTTATTTCCTTCTATAATAAATGCGGTGTGTTGCCTTTTCCCCTTTAAAAGATCTCGGGCCCTCTTTTTGGTATAACAAGGGCGGGAAGAGTCTGGCTGCAAAACACAGATCACAGCCAACCTGTATGGTAAGCTGAGAGTACACTGAAACAGTGCTCTTAGTTTAGAATGCGAGTTTTCTTTTATTTGGTTGGAACTCCTTGACTGAATAATCATTTGATTTTATATTCATTTGACTTGGAATTGCTTAAAATCTTAATATGGTCAATAAACTTAAAGCAGTGTAAGGTGGAATGAGTGTGTGTGTAGAGGCCTCAGTGAGAGTAGTAAAGTGGGTGCCTATCAATTTCTTTGTTAAAGTGAGAGACACTTGCCAATGAGCTGGTAAGGTGCAATGGGTAGCACTGAATTCTGCAAGATGGCAGTTTCTGGGATTGTGTCTGGGACTGGGGTTGTTTGCTGGGGGACTATCCCATGAATGGCTAGTGAGAGAGAGTCCACTGGGTGAAGGACTGATTACATGCATGAGGCTGGGCATGAGTTTCCCAGGAGAGGGGTTCATGCAACAAGGTGGGGTAAAACGGGACCCAGGAATGGATATTGGGGAAGCACAGCTGCACACCAGTCCAGATTACAGCTAGAACAGCCATGGTGATGATGATCCACTATAACTGGCTTCAGAAACGAGCTGGGTAAGATAATGGAGGACAGGCCCATCATTAGCTATTAGAGAAATGGAACCTCCTGCTTCAGGTGACCTGAAAACTCTTCCAGAAGCTGGGAGTGGAAGACAGGGTGCATCACTCAATAACTGCCCTTAAGCTCTGGTACGGGCCACTAGCAGAGACAGGATACTGAGCAAGATGGTCTGATGTTATGCTTTTTATGATGTGAACGGTAAAATTTTAAAAAGTGTCAATTTATGCATAGAGAGTGTTTTAAATATTATCGCAGTGGGAGACACACTGCAGTGTCTCTGTTTAACACAGAACTGTTTGCCTCAAAGACCACAGCTGCTTGACAAGCGACTGAAGCAGTCATCTGATCAAGCTATGGCTGGGATGATTTAGCAGGGGTTTTGAGTGAGGGGGTTGGACTAGATGACTTCCCAATGTCCCTTCCAACCTTAATCTTCTATGAGTCTATGCCCCAAAAGAGTGTTTGGTAAAATAATCAGAATGGCAGATAAATGTTTTATGTGGACTTTCTTCTTTGTTCAGCTAATTACAAAACCTTGTTTGGTGGGAAGAAAAAACTTTGTAAATAAAACAAAAAGTGAGCTGTGTTTTACTAATAGTGTAAGAAATATTAGCAAATCTTTCTACAAGCTTTTAAACAGAATTTGTGTCAACTGCTTGCCTCAGGTAGAGGTCTATTTTTAATGTTATCCCTCAAAACTTTCCCCATCAGTGAACACGTCTTTAAAACTTGCTTTACAACAGCCCTTTAATTGTGTTAGTGCACCCTATGAATGCAGCAGGGTTTTTGCAGCCCATATGTGCCACATTTATGGCCACCTAACAGTACCCCAAATATGTGTGTACACACAAATTTTACCACACCTGTATATGGGCAAGATGTGGCAGAAGCAGAATGTATCGCTAGTTGCTGGCGTATAGTCTAAACTATCCAGTTTGCACCTTGATGGGGCACTCGCCAGCTGGGCCGGGTAATGACATGGGGAGGTGTCATGTAGCTTCTTTTGATTCAGTAAACTGATAGGCCCTGGGGCAACACCAACGCTTGAAGATGGGCTGGAAAGATTTTGTTCTCACGGCCTCTCCCACCCACGTGGAAGACAGGACTCCTGGTATGTTTCGGGAGCACTGAACTCCTTTTGCGGTTTTTCTGGTATTTGCACTCTGCCGTGCCACGATTTCGTGTCCTTTGCTTTGGAAGAGCTAGGGTGGTGCCTGGTAAAAATACCAAAAAGGGGGAGCCGTGTTAGTCTATTGCAGAAAAACAACAGAGTCCTGTGGCACTTTTAAAGACTAACCGATTTATATATTTAAATAAATGTTTTTAGTTAAATAAATCTGATAAATAAATCTGAGTCTTTAAAAGTGCCACAGGATTGTGTTGTTTTTTTGGTAAAAATACAGGACTCTTCCTGATGCCTTTATATGTGCTGGTTTGGATGGTCTCTCCCATGCTTTGAATGCTGTGCCTCATTTGTATGATCTTATCTGCCCTTATATGGCACTGCCAAGTACACGAACGCCTCCCCATGCCCTTCTGTGGGACTGCTGGGAACATAATGTGGAGAGATGCCATAGAAGGGTATGGGGAAGTGACACACCTTCAGCTGTCCAATTCCAAAGGGGTAGCCGTGTTAGTCTATTGTAGAAAGACAACAGAGTCCTGTGGCACTTTTAAAGACTAACAGATTTATTAATAGCATGAGCTTTCGTGGGAGAAAATCCCACTTCGTCAGACGCTTTGAAGATGGGAAAGTTACCTTCAGCTGTGCCATAGAAGGACATGGGGGCGGTAACATTCCTGGCATGCCGCAGGAATGCATGAAGACCGGTTCCCCGGCTGACTCTTGAGAGCCAGAGGACGGATCACCCCCAGCATTGGGCCCCAAGTCCTGATCCAGTGCCTCCTGGAAGAACAGTGGGGTCCCATGATACATTTGCTCGGCCTTGGGGCCGCCCACCCCCTGCAGACAGATACACATACTCTGAGGCAGAGGGACAGATAGGCACTCACCTGTCCCGCTGCCACCTCCTGCATGTGGAGCGGGGAGGGCCCTGTCGGCATGGAGCAAGCAAAGCACTTGCTCACATGGCTTCCCCTGCTCCGCAGCCTCCCCCAAACAGTCCTCCCATCATACATATCAGAGCGCGGCAGCAGGTCTCAACAGTCAAACGCTAGCCCAGCCCAAATATCCACCCAGGGATCTGGGCTGGGACTCAGAGGGACTGGTGGGTGGGTGCAGCTGACAGGCAGCTGGCCAGCTTTGAGTCAGCGTCAGTGAGCTCATACTGAGAGGCTGGGCCCAGCCCTAAAGACGCCCTGGCACACCTGGGCTGGGAACTCACCAGTGTGTGGCCAAACAGATGGAAACAAGTGCTGCTGTGATCCCAGCGCTAAGACCCAGCCACCAGGTGAGACGATTCCCCAACAGAGGAAGGGGCTCCTTCTACCCCATCCCCTCCTCATCCTCACAGCCCCCCGTTTCCCCACCAAAGATGAAGACTCCCTATCAGGGCCACCCACCCCGTCCAGTGAGGGGCAGGATTGTCCCCCACAGTCTATCCCTGCCCTTCCCTAGGGCAGGCCAGCCTCAGTCACAGCTGCCCTGGCGCTATGGGATAGTGGCTCTGCTCAGCACCCTCCTCTGAGCTAGAGGCTCAGGCCCCTCCCAGGCTCCCGGTGATGATTTTCCAGCTGGTGCTGGTGGGTTTGGCCTGAGAGTTGCTGTGAGGCCCCAGCAGGACACAGGGGAAACATTCCCGACTTTAATCTGTTTAAACTGTTCCCCAGTGTTTTGATTCCCGACTTGTTCCCGAAGCCTGGGAGCATGTGTTTGCTCTGCGCTCAGATCTGCCTTTGATGTGAGCCGACAGAGAGCCAGATGGTAGAACTGGGGAGGGGAACGGTTCGGAATCAGAGCCTGGGGGACTGGCTGACTTGGTGCGGGACCTGTTCCCCCCTCAGGGTGGCTGGGGCATTGCTGGCTAAGGCAGCTGCTGTCTCTGGAAGTTCAGGAATGCACCATGCTTGTGCTCTGGCATTCGTTGCCACCCTTCCGTCCCTAAGCAGCTGAGAAATCCCCTGCCTCAGAGTGATTGAAACCAGGGAGGGGACCGGGAATACCCGGCACAGACAGAGCCCGAAGCAGGAGCCTACAAAGGACTGGCGGACCCTGCTCAGAAGGGAACCCAGCCTGCTCCATCACTCTGGGCTCAGAACCCCATCCACCTTGCCCCTTGATTCTCCTCCCCAAGGGAAGAGCTGGAAGCGTGCTCATGCCAGGGGCGACAGCAGCTGAAGCTGGGCAGGGCAGGGATGCGGCATGTGATTGTCCATGTCTCCCTCCTGCAGGCGGCCTCGCAGCCCCACTGCAGCAGAGCCCTCAGTGCCCCATGGGGGAGGAAATGGAACTCAGACTAGGGAATGGTTGCGCCGGGAAACCTGCAGGGGATGAGACAGAGACTGCGGTGATGATCCAGGTGAAGCCCCCACAGCCGGAGCTGCCTGCCTGGACCTCACGTCCCCGTGCCCTCCGCTACCTGGCCATAGGCAGCATTGTCTGCGGCTGCTCCTGCCTGGGGGTGCTGGCCCTAATCTACGCTGTCAAGGTGAGGGGATGATGGGGACATGTCTCAATGCTGGTGGGTTTGGTGGTACAATAGGGCAAGGAGGGGCAGGGGTCTGGCTAGGTGCTGGAGGTTCCCGAGAGCTGGATATGTGGGAGGATGGGGTCATGTCTTAGTGCCAGAGATTCTCAAGGGTTGGGATATAGTGTGGGGGGGGAGGGAGCACAGGGCTGTGTCTTGGTGCTGAGGCTCCTAAGGGCTAGGTTATGGGAGGGCAGGGGAGAAATGGGGCTGTGTCTCAGTGCTGAGGGCTAACAGGGACTGGGAAATAGCGGGGGGCCATGAGACCTTAGACCCCACTAGCCACTGGCTCAGGGACAAGTTATAGCTGGGCATTGGGCTAGGTCTTAGTGCTGGGTGGCTACTGGGACTGGGAAAGGGAAATAGCAATGAGAGAGGATGACAGGGCTGTGTTTCTGATGGCCATTCTGTTTCTCCCCAGGCCAATGAGAAGCGGAAGACAAACTCCCCCGACGCAGCTCTCTGGGCCCAGAAGTCCTGCCGATGCTCCTTTCTCAGCATTGGCGTCTGCATGTCTCTGCTCATCCTGGTGCCGCTGCTCATGGGGCTCATATCCTACCTGATTGCTAGGGCTGAGTGACTCCTGCCACATTCCCATTGGCTCCAGGGAGTCAGGGGGGATTCCCGGTTCTGATTTGCCTCTCCTGGGAGGGACTGCAAGTCCTGGCTTCATCACAATTGGCCTGGAATCTCTCCAATCCTGCTGACTCTGGAGTAGTTTGCTTCCCAGTGGCTTGAGATTGAGACTTCAGAGAGACCATGGTGGGTCGTGGGACAGGATTGTCTCGACTGGCTGTTCCCCGAAGAGATGGAGATAAGAGAACCTAGAAACACCAAGGACAAATGGCTGGCAGGGCTAAGGACGAGACACCTTCCTAGACAGAAATAGTAAAAGAGTTACTAGCGATGTAGAAAGAGCAAACATGGTCAATAAATAGATATATATTTTTTTGTATTTGGCAAGAAGCAGGATGATGAATTCATATCATGTGAAGATTATGAGGAAGTGCTTTCCAGCCCATTAGGGGAATTGTAGACAGTCTAGCTTGACATCAATCCTGGGCAAAAGAAGGGCAAAGTTGATATGGCATTCGCTCAACAAAGAATGAAAAACTCAGCAGCCTTGTTTTGTGGAAAAAAACATTTTGTCTCACAAAGCTGACTTAATTCTTTAATGAGGTTACACATTTGGTTGGTACAGGCAGTTTGTGCTGGTCTTTGTGAGGTGCTGGTCTTTGTGAGGCAGTTGACTTAGAAATACATAACGTTCTGATTAAAAATAGAGCACAATACGACTTCAGTGGAGCATGAGTCAAAGGGGTTAAGCAGGAGCTGACTGAGACAGCTCAAGAACTAGTTGTGAATGAGGACGGGGCGCGTTTCTAGCAGGAGACTGTAGGGATTGGTACCAACCAGACATTATTCATTTTCATCAATGATCTGGAAAGAAATAGAAAATAGGGGCTGATAGAACTTGCAGGTGACACAAAGACTGGTGGAGAGGTAAATAATGATGAGGACTTGGCTGTCTTACAAAGCGATCTAGTTTCCCTGGTGTGTGTGATATTTCCCAAGGTGAGCACCTTGCTACCTCTCTGCCCTTAGCGTGAGGAGCATTGTTTGTGCCTGTGTCAGAACACAGCTCCGCTCAACACATAACACTTAGTTTCATTTATAGTGATAAGAAGTACAGGGAAAGCAAAGAATAGAGATTCCCATCATAGCAAGTATTGGAAACAATTGGCTATATCTAAACCAAAATCACAATATGCCTTCCTGGTCTAATGAAGTTTAGGTCACCCAAAGTCTTTCCCCCAAAGAATAACGAGCAGAGCAACTGTGATCTCCGGTCATAAGACAAACTTGGTGGCTGCTTGTCTCCAGGTGAAGGACAGTGTATGTATCTCTGTGTTTTCCTCATGATGTAGCCAACTAATTCTTTGCTCTTAGTCATCAATAGAGCAGTGCCTCCTTCCTGCTCAGTGTTCATTCCTGTAGCTTTTGTGATCTCTTGTTGACTTTGCCATTTTGTTTAGCTGGTGGTTCCATATGCAAATAGATTTCCATGGGAAGACACACAATAAACAATGATCAGCCAACACCTCCGTTTTCAATTGATACCTTAAGAACGTAATGTTCTGTACAGAAATATAGCTTCTTAAATATTGTCTAGACATCATTTTGCAAAGATTAAGATGGTTAGTGGGTTATTGGCTGGCCATAGAGACTGTTGGTAAATTAGTACGCATGTACCTGCCCCAGATGATCCCTGTAAGCCCCTGTGCATCACTTATGCCATCTACCAGTTAGCACCAAGAGATCCCTGGGTTAGAGTTAGCTGAGCCCACTTAAACAACATTTTTTTTAACACAACCAAATGAAGTGTTATATAGCTAGGAATGAGAAATGTGGGCCAGAGAAAGAGAATAGGGGGCTGTGCGCTGGGCAGCAGTGACACGGCAAAGGATCTTGGGGTGAGTGTGGAGAAATGTGGATAATTCCCAGCATGATGCTGTGGCAGTAAGGGCTAATGTGAACCATATCTGTAGTAGATACAGGCCCAGTACAAGGCCTTTAGTAGTTACAGGCCCAGTATAAGGCCTCTAACCTGAACCAAAGTAATGTCAAGACATTGCTAAACCGAGCTACGTCATTAAAAGTTGGCAAGAAGAGGATAAATGTTGCATAAACATAACTAAGCATATTATATAAACAAGGTACCAAGACACCCAGGCACATTCCATAGATAAGGAAGAACAGGCAGACCCATCCCAGTAACAAGAACATGATGGATAGTTAGAACCAACATATACAAGGTAATAGGCGGCACCTAACTACGTTAAGGGGTCGAACCTTAATACGTCAGAAATATTGTGAAAGTTGTTTGTCTAGGTGTGTAAAATGTATTTGTGGGGTGTGTTCGGGGTCCGGCCTAGGGGGTGGAAAGTGCCGCCACTGACTGAGCTGAGTCCATTGTCCTAGGGTCAGTATCCGTAGTGTGCCCTTGGATGAGTCTTAGAGCACTCCAGGGGAACTGCTACTGTATCCACCGTGACAATAAACCTGGTCGACGTGCCTTCGTACCTTGCTAGACTCTGTGGTCATTGGGGTTCTCTTCGGGTCTGCTGTGTCAGCTATCTGCAGAAGCTGGGGCAGCACTTAGAGGGAATACACGCACGCAGACGAGTGATACCAACATTGGAGAGAGCAGAGCACCACACCGGTAGCTTCTGACAACAATACCTTTGTGATCCCATCTTCCCTTTCTCCACCTCACCCCCTCTCTGACAGCGAAAGAGGAGACGGATAGATCAAGACAGGCAGCAAAACCCCCCATGCTCCTATTTAAGCAGCCAAGCAATTTAGGAAACCTCTGACTTCACTGCCTATCAGGTCAGTTGGAGGAGGCACTGCCTGCTTAAACCATGGAGACAGGAGGCTGAGGACAAGTTCCAGAGGGGTAGCCGTGTTAGTCTAGTTCAGCAAAACAAACAAGGAGTCCTGTGGCACTTTCAAAAACTAACAAATTTATTTACTGCATGAGCTTTCATGGGCACAATCTCATTTCATCAGATGCATGAAATGGAGGTTACGGTATGCAGAGAAGGGTAAATCACAAGTTCAGTTCATATTTTTTCAGCAAACCAACAAGTTGTTTGGATTCAAACAGTGAGGAACAAAAGGTAAAGGTGGGAAGGTTAAAAGAGGAGCATGGGGGTTTTGCTGCCTGTCTTGATCTCTCCACCCTGCCTCTCTCTGCTGCATGGACAGGTGGAGGGAGAAAAGGGAAGACAGGATCTCCAAGGCACCAAGCAGCCTCATAGGCCATGAGCTGCAGACAGCTGCTTCCCTGCCTTTGAATTCTTGTATTTAGAGCCCTCTGTGGGTACAAAATTCACATCAGCCTCCAGTTTGCAAAAGGGACCATGGCTGTAAAGGAGAGCTCTATGGCTCTGCGGGGCTCTGTGACTGGGGAGCGATAGCTGGTAATGCCCCCCCTTGGATGGGCTCAGCACAGCAGGGACGGGACAAGACTCCCCCCCCCCCCCCCCCCCGGCTCGCTGGGGTCTCAGACCCATGGGATCACGAGAGGGCAGCCCCCACCACTCAAGGACTCATGTCACACGGACAACACCAAGGCTGGGGACTCGTGACCCAAAGGGGCTGGAGGTTCGCGGGAGGGAGTGTCAGCAGAGGGTGCCACTGCACCAATAACCTCTTGGTGCAAAGGCCCCTAACCTGCCCCTGGGGTCAGAGGTCACCTGTCTGACCCCTTGTTGACTTAGGAAGTTGTCCCTTTAGGAGCTCCCCCTTCCTCTTGGCTTGCCCTCTGTTGGTTTCTGATTGGTTAGCTACAGGACTCTACCCACCGCCCCCTCGACTGACCGGCTGCTTGGTTTGTCAATCAGATAGAAGAACCATATTCCCATTGCTGATTGGCCATTTTAGCCGTCACTCAGCCTCAAACCCCCTTCACTTCCTCATAGGTCCGTCACCCCACCATTCATCACACCCTGGCCCCGCCCGCCTGGATTGGCCTATCAGAGCCTCGGCTCAGTTCTTAGACCCGCCTTTTACTAGCTCTCTGGAGGCCCTGGCTCGTGACCCTCCTTCAGGGCTCGGCGCCCCGCCTCTTCTCCTCCCACGTGGGCTGGCAGGGGGCGGGGACGGACGGGGCGGCCAACCGGGGCTGGTAGGGGGGCGGGGCTGGGAGTCCGGCTTGCTTCGAGTCCCAGGTGCCGGTGAGTGGGGGGAGGGGGGATCCCGGCTGTCCGGAGCGACTCCAGGCCCCGCCCAGCCGGTGCCCCTCCCCCCTGCAGACAGACCATTCGCCCCTCCCCCACTGTACCCCCCTCCCTGCCCCCGTTTAGGGTGCCCAGGCCCAGCCAGAGCCGCTCTGGGGCAGCCACCAGAGAAGGGTCCAGGCGTGGCTGGGGGCAGCGGGGTCGCCCCACCCCAAGGTGCTGGCTGGGGGGACCAGGGCGAGATCAGGCCGGGCTGGGGCAGCGATGCTGAGTGACCCATAAGGGAACTCGTGGGGCGCAGCCAGCCGGGCTGGGTCCAATCCACTGCAGCGCTGATGGGGCAGAACCAGCGCCTTGCCACAGGGTGCCCTGATCCGGCACAGGGGACCTCATGGGCCCCCCCTTCCCCACCCGCCTGCTCCCTCCCCAGCCTCCCACCACAGCTCCTCCAAGTGCTTTTTTGGTGAAAGTCCAGTGTGGGGGGGTGTCTATGGCAGGGCTCATGGCTCCCTCTCTGCTGCCCCTCTGACTCTTCCTCCCTCCAGCAGGTGCGGGGGGTCCTCGAACCCAGCTCCTGGAGCGTCAGCCAGCATGACTCGAGGTGTGGGGCTAGAGGATGAGCTCCCCGATTGGGCTGGTGCCAAGGAGTTCTACCAAAAATATGACCCCAAGGACGTCATCGGCAGGTGGGGCCTGAGGCAGAGGGAAGGGGTTCGCTTCTTTCTTGGGTGGGTGGTTTTTTGAGGGGTGGGGGCTCTGCGTGCAGGGATGGGGGCTGCGTCCATCTCTGGCAGGGGGAGTGAGGATCATGGTGTGAGGGGGCTGTGCGTGTCAGTCTGTCACACTGCAGGTGTCTGTCCATGGCAGTTGGGTGAGCAGGTAGAGCTGATGTGATGCACTTAGGCTTCTGTAAGGCATTTGACTTGGTACTGCATGATATTTTGTTTAAAAAACAAGTACAATACAGAATGAACATGGTACATGTGAATTAGACGCTGGCTCACTGATAGCTCTCAAAAACATAACCATAAATTGGAACTCATGATCCAGTGGGTGTGTTTCTAGTGGGGTCCAGCAGGGATCAGTTCGTGGCCCTTCGCTATTTAACACTTGAAGAAAACATAAAGTTTGCAGATGACCAACAAATTAGGGAGTGGTGAATAATGCAGAAGACGTCGCCGATTGAAGGCGATCTGGATCATTTGATAAACTGGGTGCAGGCAAACAAGATGAGTTTTAATAAAGTTAAATGTAAAATTTGGGTACATCATGTAAATGGAACAAAGAATATCAGCCACACTTGCGTGATGGGGGACTCTATCCTGGGAAGCAGAAAAGATTTGGAGGTAGTAGTGGATAATTGGCTGAATATGAGCTCTCAGTGTGATGCTGGCCAAAAGGGTTAACGCTGTTCTTGGATACATGAATGGGAATTTCAAATGGGAACTGAGTGGTTCGTATACCTCTGTATTTGGCTCTGGAGTGACAACTGCTGCTGGAATTTTGTGACCAGTTCTGCAGCTCAAAATTCAGGAAAGAAGTTGATCTCTTGGAGAAAGGTTAGAGAAGAGCCACAAGGGTGACCAAAGGATTGGAAAACCTAATTTATAGTGATAGAGTCAAGGAGCTCAATCTATTTAGCTTAAGAGAGAGAAGGGTAAAGGGTGATTTGATCACAGTCTATAAGTATTTACAAAATTTGATTATGGGTTCTTCAGCCTAGCAGAGAAGGATCTGACACAATCCAACAGCTGGAAGTTGAAACTGAACAAATTCAGACTAGAAATGGGATGTAAATGGGTTGTGGTGGATTCTTCATCATCGGCAATTTTAAATCAAGACTGAAGGCTTTTTTAAAATATCTGCTCTAGTACAGACAGGAATCAATTCAGGGATATTCTCTGGGCTGTGTGACACAGGGGAGCTGACTAGATGATCACAGTGGTTCCTTTTCCACTTGGAACGTCTGAATCAGCACAGTGTGGGTGAGCTGTGGGTGTCTGTCTGTCTCACAGTGGTGTCTGTTGGTCTGTCCATGGCAGGGGCGTGAGCAGTGTGGTGCGGCGCTGCTTGCACAAGCAGACGGGGCAGGAGTTCGCAGTGAAGATCATTGAGGTGACTCCCGAGCGCATGACCCCACAGCAGCTTGAGGAGGTGCGGACCTCCACGGGCAAGGAGATTGCCATCCTGCGTCAGGTGGCAGGGCACCCCTACATCAGTGAGTGACACCCTTGCCCCCCTGGGCTGCTCCTTGTCAGAAAGTGGGTATGTTTGCACTGCAAAAAGAAAAGTGTGTTATGTTAATTTTGTCTGACCTGGTGTATAACACGGGCCAGAGAGCTTCCCTGAATTACGCCTTATGGAACAGAGTGGGTGACTTTTAAAAACCTTCAATCTTGATTTTTAACATTGATAGTGACAGAGAATCCACCATGAACCTTGGTAACTTGTTCTGGCGGTTAATTACACGTACTGTTAAACACAGACACTTTATTTCTGGTCTGAATTTGTCTAGCTTCGAGTTCCAGCCATTAGATCATATTAGATCTTTGTCTGCTAGACTGAAGAGTTCATTATTTGTTTCCCATGGAGATAGTTGAAGACTGGGATCAAATATTTTCTTAACTTTCTTTTGTTAAGCTAAATAGATAGAGAGCCTCGAGTCTGTTGCTGTGAGGCAGGCTCCTAATCTTTTAATCATTCTCGTTACCCTTCTCTAATCCTTCTCCAATATACCAACATCATTCATGACTTGTGGACCCCAGAACTGGACACCGTTTTCCAGACGTGGTACAAGAACCTCTTTGCCCTACTCAAAATTCCCTGTTTATGAATCCAAGGCTCATATTAGCCCTTTTGGCCACAGTGTTGCATTGTGATCCCAACACACACCCCAGTCAGGATTTTCCCTCAAAGTGCATCCTTTACTGCCCAGCCTTCTCCTGGCCGATACATGTTACATGATATCTCTTATGGCTTGAATAGAAATAATACGCACCCAACTTGCCACCCCTAACGGAGCTTCCCAGACACTTCAGTTCAAACATGCTGGATTAGATAAAACAAAAACAAGTTGATTAACTACAAAGGGAGAGAGATTTTTTTAAGTGATGAAGCATAAAAATCAAAGATGGTTACAAGAAAAATAAAGATAAAATGCAGTTGGTGCCTAATTTAACAAACTGTTTAATTCAAAAGAAGGTTTTCTATCCACATGCTCTCAGCAGTTTGACCAAACTTTTTAGGACAGGTCCCCTTCTCCAGTTCCCTTTAGGTGCAGTGAATCGCTGGCCAAAGAGAGAGGGGTGCCTTCGGATGTTTGTCCCTTCTAGTCTTCACTGATGGCAGCAAATTTGCCGCTGTCAGTTTGAACTTCCCGATCAACAGATCGGGTCTGTGAAGACCTGCTCAGCCAATCAGGAAGTTGATCTCTAAACACCACCCTAGCAACTGGGTAGCGCTGAGTCAAAGGGAGGCAGAGATCGGAATGCAGATGCGCAAGTTATTTTAAGTAATGTGCATATCTCCATTCGACTGCCGCTAAAAAGGGCAGGTAGTGTAGACCTGCCCATAGTATTGGTCCCTTTTTTGAAAAGCATTTCAAGCTGGGTTCCAGCAGATAGAAAGTCTATGTGGAAAGATGTTCCCTGCTGCTTCTTTGCTTCCTTCCAGCGTGATGACCCTATTTGCTGCTTAAATGCAAATTAAGCAGAGCATACATTCATATGTCTGTGACAGACCCATTTGCCAGTCTCAGTTTGGAACACTTGTTAATAACGCCATACAGAGGAATTTTATAATTTTACGTGCATTATTACCACACACATTTTCTCAGGGTGGTATTGATTAGCAACTATGTGTTTTCATATGATGCCTTACAAGGTGTACTTCATATAAAGATTATTGTAACTGTGTAGGGTGTAAATACAAATGTAAATATATTCTGTCACACCTCTCTTCCCTAGAACATCTGCCACAACCATGTTTTTTCATCTCTTTATATGTATATTTCCATATCCCATTCTTGGAGTATAAAACACCAGCGGAGAAGCTATGAAATTGAGCCTTTAAGTTTGTTTAACCAGATGAATGGCGAATGATCAGTCAGTACTTGAACTTCTTGTTAAAAAGATAGAGCGTTAATTGCTTGACTGCCCACACTACATAGCATACCATTCTTTTCTGTTACAAAATGATTTTGCTGGGTGGGTGTCAGTTTTTCGCTTAAGAAAGCAATGGGGTGGTTTTTGTGGTCTCCCCCCACACTCCCATCAGCATCAGCACAGCACCTAGACCGGTGCCTGAACTGTGAACAGATGTATCAGACGTTGTGTCAAAATCTGGACTAGCTAGAACAGGTTTTTCGGAGAAGAATTTCTTTACCGTATCAAAACCCTCTTGACCATGTTTTCATCCGTACAACTTTGTTAGGTCTGTTTGTTTTACATAGGTCTGGGATTGCAGATGCAGTATCACTGAGCACCCACACAGACCTTCTGTAGTAATTTATCAGATCTATGAAATATTGGGTCTGGTTTTTTTGGGGGTTGAGGTACAGGTCAATTTCCAACAGCTTCAACTTTTAAGGGATCATGGGGTATTTGGCCTCCCCCGCGACCGGGAGTCCCAAATAAGTAACTCTGGCTTTACACTAGCACCTTTTGTGGTTAGGCCTGCCTCTTTGACAGCACAACTTCCAAGCCTTTTTTGCAGAGCTCTGCAAGCCATTTAACACTTAGTTGACCAGCTTCTGGAAGGTGGATTCTTCGTCAGTTAACACAAATGGTAACATTGTGAACTCAGAACCCCATATCAGTGATGAAAGCAGATTTTTTTTCTGGACATCCTTATCTAAAAGAATCTGCCCATAACCTTGAGTTATTCAAAAAGAGCTGAAATATTTAGATTTGCTTAAAATGTCCAGCATATCATCAGTTGTAGGCATGGGATACATATCTGGTACTTTTAAACGTGTGTCTTCGTGCATCTGTCACCTCAAAAGATCCTTCTCAAGAGCTGGGCTTGTTGCTACTTGCCCACTGGGCAGAATACCAACACCAACTTTCCTATTTCAAAAAAGTTCTGACAAGTCTGTTTATCATACCATGCCTTTTGTTCAGACTGACCGGCTTTGAGATTAGTATGAATAAAACCCGTCATGTCTTTTGACTCCTTTCTGAACCTTTGTTCGTATTCAGTTTCTGACTCATCCTCTGCCTCAGTTTTAGTCCCAGCTGCTGCTTCAGGAGATCTAGTGGCAAGTTGACCACCATCAAAATAGATTTCTTCCTCCTCTTGGTAGGATGTGGCATGGCAACCCTCAGAAATGCTTCTCATATTACAGGCACAGGACGTAGAAGAACTTTCTGGGGTCCTACAGGTCTTCTGCAGTAGTTCCTCACGTTGTTCTGTTTTCCTGCTCAGTAGAAATTTTCCTTTAACTTGTTATAAGTTTTGAGTATCCCCTAGTGACCAGCGAAAGGACAATCATGTGGTAATAACATTAATTCCCCACAGTGTTGGGTAGGCACAACCATTGGCTTATAGGGCCGCCTGGGGCTTTTGTGTTTATTCATAGGAACCCTTTATGCAATTGCCCATCTTCAAAAAGCCTCTCCCCATTTTCCCTTCTTGGGGGCTCCCCTAGGGCAAATTCTCTTCTGCTCTGTGCAGTAGGGTCTGTCCTTTGTTCAGCTGCAGAATGCTGGTACCTGATATCTGGCTCAGCTTCTTCAGTCACCGGGAGCAACTTCTGCCCCTTCACTGCCTCCAAAGGCTTTTGTTTGCTGTGCAGGACCAAGGCCACCAGATGTGGGAGAAGGGTACACTTTACTGGGGCCCTGGGGAACCCGGTCCAGGCTGCAGTCCCCATTACCAGGGGGTCCATGTTACAAGTTTGTACTGGGTCTAAAAAATTATCCTGGGGCCCTGGGTAGGAGCCAGCCTCTGCCCCTTCCTCACCTGGAGACACAGTGTTTCTTTCTGCTACAGGGGTCTCAAGACCTTTCCTCCCGCCTCAGCAGTTGCTGGGAGTTGACCACTCCTCTCTGGGATCTCAGTACAATATTCCGTTTCGGTTCTAGTTTCCACTGTAATAGCTGAAACCTTCCCGTTCCCACAGTAGTTAACGGTACAGGAATTTTATAACCCGCCCCCGTGGCCAGAAGCCCCACCTTTTGGTCAGTAGCATGTTAGTCTTTTGGCCCATGCTTCCGTTGACTAGAGAGGTCTGGACTCCGGTGTCTCTCCACACCAGGCACTCCTTGGTATTTACTCTGAGTCTTAATAAATTGCATGTCTACTCCCTGCTGGTCAGCCCTCACAAAACTCATCTATAAACTGGGAGTGGCTGTGGAGCGCCTGTGTTAAGGACAGCTGCCGTGATATGGATTAGATGGGGTGCGGTTTCTTTTCATTTTGGGCACTGATTTCTCAGGTGCTCAATGGAGTTACACTGGAAACACCAACTTGTACCTTCCTCTGTAACAGGAGGTTTATGATGGGAATTTCCAGGAGAGGGAACAATTTTTACAGGGTGAATGCCTGGGCTCCCAACCAGCCTCCATATTCCCAGGGGTAAAATGGGGGTGTCCCTTCACACTGGATTTGTGCCCCTCTTTCTGTGGCTTGCGCTCATTGGACATCTGGGCTTGCTCAAAGGAATCAGCCAGAGCGATCATTTTTTACAAAGATTTTGGAGTTTTATCCTACAGACTGTTTCTAACATCGTCATTGCCTAGGCTTAGGAAATGTTCTTGAGCAAAGAAATCAAATGGTTGGTTAATCCCAGCCCACTTCTCTTTTACCCGTCTTCTCACTAGGTTACATATTTTATAGGCGTATTCACCATGACTCATGCCAGCAGTTTTCTTCTGCTTTCTACATTTCAACCTGTAGGCTTCAGGAGTAACTTGAAACCTTTGTAAAACAGCTTTCTTAAAAAAACAAAACAAAACAAAAAATCCCAATAGCCACTAACCAAACAAAAAACCCCAGTCCTGTGGCACTTCTAAAAACTAACAAGTTTATACATCGCCCTTTAAAAGTGCCAGAGGACTCCTTGTTTGTTTTGCTGAACTAAACTAACACGGCTCCCTCTTTAGAGCTTTCTTTAAGTCAGGATCTATCAAAACTCCCTGAATCAACATTTCATTAAATGCATCTAATGCTTTACCAGATGGTTTTGCAATCAGTGTGGGGATTTTCTTGTCCCCAGGAATATCATGAACTTCACGTAACCTTTCAGAAGTGATCAGTGCAGTCTGATTCCTTGTATACAGGACACAACTTGTCCAAGCTAAAGGTTCTGTGAGTGGAGGGAGAGACTGGGATCTGTCCATGGTTTTCCATCACATCTAGATTATATGACTCTTCCTTTTTCTTGGGCCTCTTTCTTTCTGTTCCACAGCTTGTTTACAGGCAGCTGTTTTCACTCTTCTTTTTGCTTCTTAGCTTCCAGGGATCAGCAATAAGTAGCTTCCTGCATCTTGGCAACTTCCAAAGGGGTAGCCATGTTAGTCTAATTCAGCAAAACAAACAAGGAGTCCTGTGGCACTTTTAAAGACTAACAAGTTTATTCGGGGCTTTTTTTTTTTATGGTACCCAGGGGTACTGAGTACTGGCACCTTTCTTTCACAGTGATGAGGCCCCGGCTCCTGCTGCTGCTGGCCCCAGGTCCCTTGCTGAATACTGCCCCCCCCCTTTTTTTTAAACCAAAAAAGCACTAAGTTTATTTATTGCATGAGCTTTTTGGGGAGAAAATCCCACTTCATCAGATGCTTGAAAATGGAAAGAAAACAATAGAAGAAGAAGGGATGAATGCAGTCAAGTAAGTGTAATCACAGGATCAGGTCAGATTACTTCAGCAAATTTTACTAGATTACACTTTTACACAAATTTGATTACACTTCACTGCAGTTATTCCTCATTCCTATACTGTTTTCTTTCCATCTTCAAGCATCTGGGATTTTCTCCCATAAAAGCTCATGTGATAAATACATTTGTTAGTCTTTAAAAGTGCCACTAGATTCCTTGTTTGTTTTACTGAATCTTGATCCTCCTCTCTGCTTGCCATGTCTGGTGCTCACATTCTTTGTCTCCACTCTGTCCACTTCTTGTTTGCAGTTGTTCTGCTGTTGCTCAAATTTTTGCCTTACTGTTTGTTTCCCTTTCTGGAAATAAACAAACAAACTTCAACCTCTTTTCTACTGTGTCAGGTCCTGGAGCCTCAGAAGGAAAAACTGTTTACTAAAAAATGCTTTACTGGGGCCCAGAGGCCCAGGCTGCAACCCCCATTACTAGGGAGCCGGTATCACACGTTTGTACTCGACCAGAAGAAGTTATGCTTGGCCCCTGGTCTGGCCACCACAGTTGTGACTCATTTAAGGTTTGGTCTGCCTGGATTTAGTAGCAGCTCGGGTTGAGACGTAGAGGGCTGGAGTCAGTTTTCCCTCTGGTTGCCCAAGTAAGTGTCTTCACTGCTAGTTTAACCCCAGTTAAGAACACGCTTTGTTCGCAGTGCCTCTATACCCAGTGATTTCCCCCTGCACCTCCAAATCTCCTGGCACCCCTATAGCAGGAAGCCCTGCCCAGTTCCCTCTGCCCTATGGAAAGGAGTGCCCCACTGCACCTCCCACCCTCTCACTCTTCTCTCTCCCCACAGTCACACTCATCGATTCTTACGAGTCATCCACGTTCATGTTCCTGGTGTTTGATCTGTGAGTATGAGGCACATACCCCCGCCCTGCACGCTCATGCCCCCTTGATGGGACCCCCAGCCTTTCCCTGCTTACGCATTCTCCACTTCTTTCTACAGAGTCCTGCCCCTGGCCCTCCCCATATCTTCAGGGCCCCCCATGCCCCAGGGCTCCCACACGCACCCCCCACACACACACACGCACATGGACCTCTCATGCCAGGAGTGGAGACAGCCAGCCTTCTGCAGACCCCAGGGCACCTGTGCCCATGGTCTCATGCCCACAACTCAGGAGAGGTGGCACCCCACATCCTGTACTGTTTGATTGGGTTCCCTTCCCCTCAAGCCATCTGGCTCACTGCGCCAGGTTCCCCACACCTCACATGGGCTGAATTCCCCCCATCTGTCCTGTCTCACCATCTTGCCCTCCCCCCTTCTCTCCCCAGGATGCGGCGTGGGGAGCTGTTTGACTACCTGACCGAGAAAGTGACCCTGAGCGAGAAGGAGACCAGGTACTGTACAGAGCCTCCTGCTGGGAGAAGCTTGGGCTGGAATCACCAGGAGCCTGCGCCCCTGTTGTTCTCCCCACAGTGCCCCGGCTGGGGAGGTGGTGGCTGCAGGAGTGATCTGGCTGTCTCTGACCCCTGTCCCCACAGGTGCATCATGCGAGCTTTGCTGGAGGCAGTGAGCTACCTGCACGCCCGGCACATCATCCACCGTGATCTGAAGCCTGAGAACATCCTCATGGATGACCAGCTCAACATCAAGCTTAGCGACTTCGGCTTCTCCTGCCGGCTGGAGCCGGGACAGAAACTGCGGGGTACGGGCAGGCTTGGGAGAGGGGATCAGGCTGGGCCCAGGGGCCAGCATTGGTGGGGAAAGGAGAGGCCTGGCTGGCTGGGGCAGGAACCAAGATGATCTGTGATCAGGTGGGGCTGGGCGGTTTGGGTTGATCCAGAGCAGTGGTTCTCCACCTATTGACCATTGTGGGCCACACATGCAGTTACGTGGGCCACATCCACACAATATGTATCCTGCTTGAGGAGCTCAAATGGGCCACAGCTGTGTGCTGACTGGGTCACAAGTGAGCTGCGGGTTGAGAACCACAGACCCAGAGAGCGTGGGGAGTGGAGAGGCCCAGGGGCTGACCAGCAGGCAGGGAGAGGTTGGAGGGGAGCACAGACTGGAGGGGTTGGCTGGATCTGGGGGCCAATTTGGGTTTGGGGGAAGGAGGATGCTGGATGGGGAGGCTGGGGGCTGCGTTGGCAGGGCTTGACTGGTCCCGATCTGGGCATGAATTTGTGGGGAGACTATTAATCCCTGTTCTCATGCCTGAGGTGTGTCTCTCTTCTACCCGCCTCCTCCTCACACAATCAGAGCTGTGCGGGACCCCTGGGTACCTAGCTCCAGAGATCCTCAAGTGCTCCATGGATGAGACACACCCAGGCTACGGGCAGGAGGTGGATCTGTGAGTCTCTTTATTTCAGCAGCCACTGGGCTGAGGGGAGAAGGGCTCATTCCTTGGTGGGATGGGGATGGGGGTGGGTGGGTTGGGGGGAGTGCTGAGGGAGGGGGGAAGAAGGTCTTGTTCCTAGTGAGAGGATGGTGTGGCTGGGAGGAGTGGAAGAAGAAAAGCTCATTCCTGGGGGGCGGGGGGGGGGGCTCACCGTACCTACTTCTGTTCTCGTCATGCCTCTTAGATGCCCCTCTGAGCCTGGGGCTGACCAGTTCCCCAGCTCACCCCCACCTCTCTTCCCCCCAGGTGGGCATGCGGTGTGATCTTCTTCACCCTGCTGGCTGGCTCGCCCCCATTCTGGCATCGCAAGCAGATGCTGATGCTTCGCATGATCATGGAGGGGCAGTACCAGTTCAGCTCTCCTGAGTGGGATGAGCGCTCTGACACCGTCAAGGATCTGGTGAGTGCAGGAGCCCCCCCCATTCCAGATTGGATCAGCCTCCTCCCTGTGCCCCCTGAACAGAATTGTTCTCCCCCCCGCCCCCCATATGGCCTTGTCCTGAATGGACTGTCACTGGTTCCCCCATGGTCTGTGGCTCGACCCTCCTCTGACTCCTGTTGCTGCAGATCTCACGGCTGCTGCGTGTGGACCCAGCCGAGCGGCTGACAGCAGAGCAGGCCCTGCAGCATCCCTTCTTCCAGCGCTGTGTGGGGCGCCCGGTTCGGCACTTAAGCCCCTACCGGCGGTTCAGGGTAAGTTACCCCCGCTACTCCCCCCGCCCATTAGCTGGGGCTCTCCCAAGGCTTTCTGCATCACTGGAATTGGCCCTTCCAGCAAGAACCCCTCCCATGCTGGATCAGTGGGCTCTCATTCCACATAACTCCCCCATTGGCACTGAACTCATGGGCTCTACCAGGTTCCCCCCTATTTCCCCTGCATTGAGCTCTTCTAGCAGCAGCTTCAGGTTCCCTTCCCTCCTCTGCACTGAGCTAATGGGCTTTCCCAGGTTTCCTCCTCTCTTTCCCCTGCACTGAGCACTCCCAGCCCCCACGTTCCTCTCTCTGCACTGAGCGAATGGGTTTTGCTGAACCCTTCAGGATACGTTTCCTTCATCCACAAGCTGCTTTAATGGGCCCTTATGAGTCTCCCAATTCCTCTTCCTTTTCCCTCCCCTATGGTGGAATAACCATCTCCCCACTCACTGGGATAAGTCTCTCCTGGGCTGCCCTCCAGGGTGGAGATAATGGTCTCTTCTCTGCCACAGACCCCTCTCATCCTCACAATGAGATGATGGTCTCTGCCATGCCCTCTTCCCTTCTGCCCTTTGCCGATGGCCTCCCCCTTTGGCCTCTACTAATGGTCTCTCCTGCCACACCCGCGCAAGAGTTAATGATCTCTCATGCTCTCCTCACGCTGAGATAATGGTCTCTCCCATGCACGCTCATGGCTGTCCTCCTCTGGGGCAGGTGCTGGTGTGGACGGTGCTGGCCTCCATCCGCATGTTCTCCAGCTATCGGGTTCGGACGCGACCGGTGACGCGGGAGTTGCTGCTGCGTGACCCCTACGCGCTGAAGGGCGTCCGCAAGCTCATAGATGCCTGCGCTTTCCGGATCTACGGCCACTGGGTCAAGAAGGGCGAGCAGCAGAACCGTGCCGCCCTCTTCGAGAACCTGCCCAAGGCCCTGTTGCTCGCCCTGCTGGGAGCTGAGGGCGAGGGGGCCGAGCTGGGCTATGGGGAGGGGGCCGAGCTGAGCAGCACCACTGCCCCTTTCCACTAGGAGGCAGGCACCAGGCTGGGCTGGGGGGACCCCTGGGGTGGCCGCCCCAGCCTGGGAACCATGATGGGGTGGGAATGGTTGCACTGGACATGAGGCCAGGAAATCCCTTAGAGGTGGGATGCCCTATGGCATAGTGGGGGGAGGCTCTAGTGCATGTCTGGCAGGGATCTGTGGGGGGGCAGGAGGGAGCCCCCATGTGAGTCTGGCAGGGAAGGGGTCTGCCATGCTGTGTGTGCGGGTGTCAGGCAAGCAGGAGCAGTTTGTCTCTCCCTGTACAGGTCCGTGACTGTCCGGATGAAGATGGGGCCAAACGCTCCCCTCAGATGGCAGTGTTGGGGGCATGGGGCCAGATGCTCCCCCTACTGGCTGGACTAAGCCCGGCCCGTTCAATGTAGCTTGGTTAACTTTTATTTGTTCCTCATCTGTCTGAATTCATGTGAGTTAGAATAAAAATCTCTTGTGACCCCTACAGCGCCTGGGGCTCCTCCTGTCCTTTATATTTTGCCCTAGGTGGGGGGCACTGGCAGAGGACCCCTGGGGCAGGATCAGTGGGGGAATGCTGGACTGAGGTGCCCTCCAACACAGTGCTGTTCCCCAGGGTAATGAGTCACACAGCTACCACAGAAGCGGTGCCTTTATTGCATGCTCCTCACACCTCACTTGCGGCGGCCCCTGCCGCCCCCCTTGGCAGAGCTGGGCACCTTTTCCAACTGGGCCAGCTTGGTGCAGAACTGTTCCTCACTTGCCTGGAGCTGCTCCTGCACCACCAGCCGCAGCTGGGCCACCTCCTGGCAGAGTTGAGCTGAGATGTAGTCCCGCAGGGGATCCCGGGGGCCTGTGGAGGAGAGTGGGGTGAAAGGAGTGGTCAAGCAGCCCTCTGGCACCCCTGCAAGGGAAAAGGTCTGTGTCCTGCTCTTTACCCCCAAACCTGGGGCCAGACTGGGTCCCCCCTTTCTCCCAGGGGAAAAAGCCCCTTGGTCCAGGCCCCTCACTTATCCAGGCTGCTGTGATTTCTTACTCTCGCGGGGGACTGCGGCTCCGCTGTCTGCGACCTCTTCTTGCTCCGGGGTGAGGATCGGTTCCACGCTCTCACTTGTCTCTCCTGTTGCGGGTGAAAACACTGGATATTAGAGGTGTGGTTTGGCTTCATCCCCTGGATGCTCCACCCTCTTGTGCCCCCATTGCTCCCTCCTGTACAGCCTGGGACCTTCTCCCACTCAGCAGCCTCAGGTACCTTGCTGTGCTGGGATCAAAAAGCCGCTGCCTCACAGCTCTTTGGTGGGGAATTGCCCTAATGTTCAAATGTTTTCACCTTGGATCCAAGGCCCAGGGCTTGCTGGGGACATCAGCAGGAAGGAGATGATCCAAATATCCTGTCTCCCCCCCCCCCACCTCCCAAAGGAGCCCCTCCCATGGGCAAAGGGGTTCACCCCTGTGGCTGAGAGTTTGGGGAAATGACAGGGGTTCAGTGAGCACCCCCTCTCACCAAGCTCGGCTGCAGGCTGTGGCTCTGGCATTCCCACGTACGACAGCGAGATGTCCAGCCAGACCTGTGAGGGGAGAAAGCAGGACAGGGCCAGGAGCTGAAGGGGCTGAGGCTGCCGGGGGAGGGCTGAGCACAGTTGTCCTCTGCTGGTGGAGCTAGGTCAGCCTGCTCTGGAGGAAGGTCTGCATGGAGACCCATAGTGGGGGAGGCCAGGTCCCTTGGGGGTGCTGTGTGTGTGAGGCTGTCCCTTTCCCCAGGAGGCACTGTACCTGTGGGGTGAAGGCATACTTGTACAGCTTGAAATGGCGGAAGTAGGTGTTCACCATGTAGTCACTCATGAGTGCCAGCTGCTCCTGGCTGAAGAGGTCGATGCTGAATGGAGGCCGCTGGGGTGGGGAGAGGAGAGGGTGAGGCAGGAGGGGGCTCCCCAGACTCTCCCCTTTACCTGGACCCTGGCTGTGTGCAGAGCTCGGCTCAGGGCTGCAGGACTCACCCGGATGGCGTGGCAGAAGAGCAGCTCAGTGAAGTAGCGATAACATTCCTCCACGTTGGACAGTGGCGTCTCTGCCGGAGCAGACCTGGGTGTGAGGGACCTGCAAGCCACACCAATTGTCCAGGCTCCTCCTTCCCCATAGGCACTGCCTCTTGGTCAATCTCTTCAGAGACCCTCTGCTCTATAGGCTCCACCCCTTGCTCTTGCCACACCCACCCTGTAGGCTCCTCCCCTTCCCTCTGCACATAGCCTGCACAGGCAGGTTCCTCTAGTACACTCTTACTGTTGTAGGCTTCACCCCTGAAACTTACATCTTTCTTCACCCCTCCCTTCCTACTTCCTCCACTTGGGACAGGGGCCTCCTGTCAGCCCATCTCTTACCCACACAGGCCTCATGGATGTCCTTGACGATGGCGAAGAAGGCGGAGCTTTGCTCCCGGTTGAAGCTGTGCTCCCGGCTGAACTGCACCGTGTAGAAGTAGAGATCCAGCAGGATGGCAGCCCGTGGGTCTGATTCCCAGCCCTGCAGCTGGAACAGCTCTGCCAACACCCTGTAGGGGGGCAGTGCTGACAGTGGGGGTGGGTGGGCTAGCTCCCCCTCCCCACCATGGGGCACTCTCTAGGGTTGGGGGGCAACTCAGGAGAATTTGAGAGTACAGGGTGGGTGGTGTGGGGTGTTCTCCCTACCATGGCAGGAGAATACGGGGACCCCAAGCGTATGTGCTGAGGATGGGGGTGTCTCCCCACTAATGGGGGGGGCACTGACCCACATCAGTCTCTTCCCTGAGTCCTAATATCAGGTACCTCTTCAGCTCATCGGTGGTCTGTGCTTTGTCAATGAGGTCCATGGAGTGAACGTCCAGGTACTTCCTACACCAGGGAGAGGACTGTTCAACACTGTTAAAGAGCATACATTGACCCCCCCTTCCCTCCCCTCCCAGCCTGTTGCTGAACATTGACAAGAGAAGTGGGAGGAGAAGGAAATACTTTGGGTCTCTCGGCTGAGCCCAGAGGACCAGTTTCTGCCATCCCATGTACTCCACCAACAATATGCCCTACCTGATCCAGCTCCCTGGCTTTACCTGCACTTTAAGGATGTATTTGGTCCTATATGTAGGGTGCACCAGACTCCAGAACCAATATGGAGGCAGGTTCCCCTGATTAGCTCTAACCCAGCATGATTCTCTGCTGGCCCAAAGGGCTATCCCTAATTTGGACTGCCTGTGCCAGGCCGGGAACCCTACCCAATGGTGTAGTATCTTACAAACCACTGCAGATTCAACCCATGATCCATGGAGCTCCACTGACTGGCATCTTTCCCAGAATGCAATCCTTTAGGTATGAGTAAGTAGGAGGCTAAATGTGAGAAGGGCTGTGTTACTGTCATTAATGACTTCCCAGAACTAGGGAGTGGGTTAAATCCCATCAGTGTAGAAATGCTTCAACTCATGGAAAGCTTAGCTCTCCAGAGCCATGGTTGACGTTAAAGGAGCCGTGTGGGTGAGACAGAAGAGCAGACTGCCTCTATGGATGCCTGGCACGGTGACTGGGATGACCCAGGCAAGTTTCAGAAAAGAGGGACCTCAGTCAAGTCTGAAAAGTTTGGGGTTGACTTTTTAGCCACCTCTGATTAATTCCTAGCAGATGGAAACTAAGCCCCTGCCCTTCCTCTTGCTTTTGTTGTTGTTTTTTGTCTTTTGTTCTTTTTTTTGGTGGTGGTGGTGGGGAATAAATAAGATGTGCATAATCATGAGACGCTACAGCTCAGCTGGGGAAGCTCTTAGCAGCCACAGCGTGATGCCACATGGGGTGGCTTGCATGGCAGCTGCCTCTGGGGTGGGGAGGTGGGTGACAGCTTCATAGCAACACCTAAGAGGGTGGCTCGCCTGGCACTAAGAAGATGTCTCTGGGGTAGGGAAGTGGGTAACAGCCCCCCAGCAACGCTGCCCACAGTGCCCCCTGGGAGGCATGGATGCTACTCACCACATGCAGATCCTGGCTTCATGGTGCTGGGGCTGAAAAAGAGAGCAGTGTGGAGTGTCAGTGAACAACATGATGGTGGTGGAAGAGGGGCTGAAACACTGGGATGGAGGGTTGCGAGGAGAGCCAGAAAGTGGGAGCCTGGCAGTGGCCATCTTGAAGCAC